>CAMRHE010000130.1:4202500-4802500 GCA_947044405.1 Leptodactylus fallax | reverse complement strand
GCATTGTGCCATTGTGTAATATTCTGCCCATCACACATTCTGCTGTCCGTTGTCCTGCTCCAGAGCACCCATCTACTGTCCTGCCATTTTGTTTTAGCTCTGGCTCCCATGCAGACACCAACTCTTGATCTCTTAAAAGGTTAATACCCTCAAAATGCTCCTGTCTAGAGCCAATGCTGTGTGTGCAAACTTTAAGGATCCTTCTCCCATGCTTGAGCAAAAAGGTCCACTTGGTTGCTGCTGTGTGCAGACATGTTTGTTCCAGTTTCTTCTGTTACTGAACTGACTTACATAATTGTCAAACTATGTCTATTGGTCTGCTGCCTGGTCTGACCTCTGCCTTGACAAGCAATGATGACTGCTTGCAGGACTTTTCTCTCCACATATTTTAAGCAGAAAGGAGGACGGAGTCCACGAATGGTCACCCAACGCAGGTGTGAATGTAGGCTATACTGTACCTGAATAGTATTGGTAACTTTTAGTACACCAGAAGCCATGAAAATAAATCTGTTAGTAATATGGTTCTCCTTCAGTTTTGGCATGATAAAGGAAAAATAGGTGACCACTTCCAGCAAAACAGAAGGGAAGGGCTTCTACGGGAACCATGTTATGTTATTGCTCCCACCACTTAGCAAGTCACAAAATGTGCATGAGATTTCTACTTAAAGGGATTCTATCATTAAAAAAAATGTTTTTAAACTAAAAGCTCGTAGGAATAGCCTTTAGAAAGGTTATTCATCTCTTACCTTTATTTTGTAGGTCCGCTCCGCCGTTTTTAAATTTTTCTTCTTTTCTTCATTATGCTAATTGCCAGAGCACAGCATTGTCATCGATTCCAGCCCCGCCTCTGTCTTTTTACATGAGACCACCGCAAAATGGCGACGGAACATGCGCAGTCGGCTGTTCCGTCGGCCATTTTGCAGTGGTCTCGTGTAAGAAGAGGAGAGAAGATGAAGAGACGTGTCAGCAACAGAAGACAGAGGCGGTGCTGGAATCGATGACAACGATGTGCTCTGACAATTAGCATAATGAAGAAAAGAACAAAAATTCAAAAACGGCGGCACAGACCTGCAAAATAAAGGTAAGAGATAAATAGCCTTTCTAAAGGCTATTTCTACATGCTTTTAGTTTAAAAACATTTTTTAATGATAAAATACCTTTTATCTTTTTCACTTCTATAGTAGCTTTCCCATCTAGTGTCAAAGAGCTGTTGCTAAAGCCAAAATAAAATTATTCCCTGCATCCATTGTGAAGCAAAACTAGGAGCATCTGCTTTTTCTGGACTCCAGAAAGGCTAGCACACGATTGGAAGTGAAGATGGCAGCCATATTGTTTGTCACTCCAGAGGGCAAGTATAGAATATACTTTATATTAATATAACATTTTATCCCTCTTACAGGTGACTTTCAATTATAAACCCACTTCTCAAAAATAGTACAAGTGAATATAAGAAACTTTGTGATATATCTTACTAAAGAATTCTGTTTCCTTCACCACTTATCAGGCTGCTTTCCTCCTTCTTCCTTTCACTCTGATGGAAAAAGGGAAACTTCCTTTAGCGCCATCTTTTGGAAGGTAGCTCCCTATAGATCAGTGATGGTTTTCCAGAAACCTAGTGACTTGATCTGGGATTAAAGTCAAGTCAGAATATCTCCTCCAAAAGGAAGAGAGAACTATCTGCAGACAGCTGTTTTGGAGGTAATTGCAAAGCAGGGTCCTGCTTGGCTAAGTGAGAGGTCATAGACGTGGGTCAGAAGGAGACATAGTACCCCATGTGACTATCTATGACCTTTCACCTAACCAGCCTGCTTCGCACTGATGAGAAGTAATGACCTTGGAACAGGGTGGGAGGATGTGTCTGTCTTCCTTTTGGAGGAGATATTCTGGCTTTAATCCTATGTCTTGCCACTAGGTTTCTGGAAATCCAGGCATTGATCTATAGAGAGGAACTTTCCAAAAGGTAGTGCTAGCGCAAGGAGAGCTTATTTGCATATTTTTTTCCCCAGAATCCTTAGCAGGGCAAGTATGGTCCATACATCTCTATACACTGAAAGGTGGCCGGTCTGAAAAGACAACTTCCTTAAGGAGACATACAGTAGTAGCCCTTCTGACACTTATTTCTAATAGCACCCATATCAGTTTCCAGCCTCACACAGCAGAGGAGAGGAAGAAAAGTCTCATTGTGTACAATGTCAGAGCATTATTGTATAAGGTATAAAAGAGTTATCTTAGTTACAATGTGCAGCAGAGCTTAGCAGCTAGAGTATGTGTGTCTTTTCCAGCAGCCTCCTCCTCCCCCTTCCCTCTCCATAGACCATGTTAGAAGTATCTCAGCCTGATAAATGGAGGTTGAAGAATATTTCTTTTCCCATTAATGCCAAACATTTTCACTGGTTAGTTAGCGTAGAATGATGTATATGTACATCACTTTTGCTCTTCCTGGCATAGCTGACTGCGAAAGTCCTGTTGTAATTGATGACTGGAGTCCTGCTGCCATCGGCTATGGACAGCTTTAGCACCTTTCATGGTCGTTTAACCCCTTAGTTGCTGCAGTCAATAGCAACCACAGCATCTAGATCTAGGGTTGTTGTATGTTCATCCTACCTAATAAAGACTTCCATGTCTACCATCCTGGTCTATGAGTGCAATATGTACTGCAGTGTACTATATCAGCAATCAATGCCCTAGAGAGAATTGAACAAAATGTTTAAAAAAAAATGAATAAAATATTTGAACATATGGTTAAAAAAAGGGGAAAAAAAAATTACCCATAAAAATCTAATAAAACATACACATATTTAGTATTGATGCTCCTGTTACAACCCATTTAACAATAAAAAAAATTATTAAACCCATAGGGTAGGCATCATACTTTTTTTTTTTTTTTTTACAAAAATGCCAAAATCCTACCTCCCAAAAAGTAATACAAAGCAATCAAAATGTTATAGGCACAACAAAATGGTACCAATGAAAATGTCAACTTGTTTCACAAAAAACACAAGCCAACACACAGTTCCATAGATGGAAAAAAATATGGCTCTAGCTATGTGAAAAAAATAATTAAAAAAGAAAAAGGAAAACCAGTTAAACAATGAAAAAACCTTGACATAATTGTACAGACTGAATAAATTTGACGTTACATTTTCTCCAAGCTCAGTGGTGTAACGCTATATAATTGCTGAGTTGCATTTTTTTGCATTCCTCCTCATAAATTATAAGTTAATCAATAAGATACATGTACATTGCATTCCACACTTGGTTATGTTAGCTGGCGAGGCTGAAGGGAGACTGGCGATACCGCATATACTCCATTATTACTGGGCGGCCCATTTACACTGAATTCCGTTTTGGGCAGTGCCTCAAGCCTATAAAAAATGGGTTGAGATTGAGAAGCTTTGGTTGCCTCTGATCCACCCAAATGCCTTCTGTGGTCTCTCCTTTCCCCCTCGACTGCCACCCCCTTCTGGGACCCATTCGATTCATCAGAGCTGTCTGGTTTGAGTGCTCTAGACTCTTTCCATTAGCTTCCCAGCTTTCTTTTCTCTATAAAAAGCTCCTCCTGGGGTCTCCCGGGTCAGCTGCTATGGTCGCCCTTGGAGTAGGCTGGGCCTCTTCCATATTGCTGATTTGATTTGACCCATTGACTTTGCAGCTTAGACAATTTTACTTCTAACTTGCACTTACCCACTTCCGAATAGTATCATTACCAACAGATAGCCCACTTTATGACCACCTTGTTCGGAGCTCAACGGGTTTCAGCTCCTACCACTTTTGAAAGATTATGTCATGCTGGCTCTTCCACTAAGGGCCTGATCTCTGATATTTATAGGCTCCTATCATCTCCGTTGCGTCGGTCTTCCCTTGTTCACAAATACATGGTTAAGTGGGCAAGCAGATCTCAACTGGTCAGTGGCAGATTATTTGGTCCCGGGCGGCTAAGCCCTCTTCGTGTATAACATTTCATGAGACCCAGTATAGAATCCTCATGCATTGGTATCACACTCCGGCCCTGCTCCATACCCATCGCCCCAGTATTCTCCCTACTTGCTGGCGGTGTCTAACTATGCCGGGTACACTGTTTCATATTTTTTGGGAATGTCCCTTAATTTGCCCCTTTTGGGTGGAAGTCCATGCTGATGCCCTTTTTATTCAGGATGTCCCCTTAGACCCCCTTATCTATTTACTTAATTTGCCCCCTAGACACCTGGGCAAAAAAACCTCCAAGCTATTTCTATACCTCTGCACTACCGCTAAAACACTCATTGCCCTGCACTTAGAATTTTTGACTGCCACCCTTAACAAAGCATTGAAGCCTTCAGGCTATTTGGTCACATTGGGATACTTATTGTATATTGAGAGGTCTCTGACACCTATCTTCCTCCCTCTTCTCCTTGTTCTGTGATGTCTCCAATATGTCTTTTGTTTTTCATGATTATTCACATATTGGTTTTATATCTACTTATTTCATGATGGCACGTCACGCCATTTCGTTGTATGTTTTGGCAGTTTTTCCTTGTTTATTTTTTAATGACAAACTTAATAAAAATTATAGTTAAAAAAAAAAAGTTACAAGTACAACATAATTGTGCCACCAAAGAAAAAAAAAAATCAACATGTCTTCAATCAGGAATGTCAACAGTAAAATAAAAAGTTGTAGCTCTAGGAAGACAAGAATAAAAACAAAAAAACCCCCCAAAAAGTTGCTTGGACATTATGGGGTTAATACGATATATTAAAAAGTCTCTTATAGTCACCTGTACTATTTTTTTATCCTTGGAGGTTCGCTTTATGTATCTACTGTCATTAATGTATAGAGTTTACTGTTGTTTGGTAATTCAGCTGTATATAAAAACCACAAAACCATCATAAAAAGAGTATAATATAAATGTAGGTTTTTCCATAAGATATTCAACTGAGAATACATTACCTTTTCGTAGGGATGGGTAGGAGATCACAATTTATGCCAGCTGTCATGTCTCAAGCAGATAAATCACATCCCAATATATATGAGCACTGACATCCTGGTCAAAAAGCGATATTCTCTGCCTTAAAAATAATTTAGTGACACATTACAGCGTATGTTCAGCTTTTAACACCTTTTTACAATATCCTATAGAATTAATCTACATAAAATTTGACTACAATTCATAACTTGTCTTGTCATTCTACAGTTAAGCTCGGGGGTGAGATCAGGGGTCACTGCTTATATATCTGAAGGCATATGTTGCAGAATACAAAATCCTTAAAGGGGTTGTCAAAAAAAATTAAATAATGTAATTAAAGTATCTGAATTAAAAAAATAAAATCACCTCATTTTTTTTTTTACAGGTTCCCTGTTACAACACTGACAACTTGATCAATGTTGTTTTCTGTCCTTGCTGTACTGGATGTTGTGACATTTTGTTTGTGCTCAGGTCACCACCTTGGCACATGCCGTATGTGTATAGGTCATTGCGGAGGTCAGTGATTGGTTGCCGGGGTGTCCTGAACACTAACGAAATGTCACCACGTCCACTCTAGCATTGGTGATCTTCTTTGATCACCTGTTTCCCACTACAGTGACCACTTGTTCCCAGCAACAGGTGCCAAATATATGCCAATGCTTTAAAGGGGCAATCCCTCCATAGCCACTTATGGCATATCCACAGAATGTGCTTCATGTACGGCCACCTATCTGTTCATGCTGCACCTGCCTGCAGGCAGGACCCCCTTTGTGGAAATATGTGAGACAGAAATTTATGGTATATCCTGTGGAATTATAAATTGTGTATATGATAAATAATGTGTTTGGTTATTTATGTAAAATGTTGTAGCTATTTATTTTTTTTTATCTATAAAGGCGTCCCTGGCTATAATAGAGACACAGACTTCATGTATAGTCAGCATAGCAAGATGGGTGCACTATACGGCTCACAATATTGACAGAGAAATATCATAGACTATTACAGTCTCCAGTAAATATCCGTTCCCCAGAGACCTGCGAAGATGAACACTGAGCATTTGGCTGCATACTGTATGTTGCTATCCTACCTCGGCTAGGCTTCCAGGCACTTTCTGCAAGTTCCTGAAATAGACTTGTAGAAATCCAGCACAGAACACGGTTGTTAATCTTTTGTTGATCTGTTCCATTTTGGGCTAGGGAAAGGATGAGGGGATGAGGTCATAGGATTTTATTATTTCTTTCCTACAGCAGGCATGGCAGAGGAAGGGAGCTGGTGCTCCAGCCAGTTGTCTAAGTCAGTCACAAGGCAGTGAGAACTTGTCTGATCCCCTGTCACATAGAGACATTTTCTGATATATTACTCAATTTTAATTTTATTATGAGACAAAATAGGACCAAAGGAAAAGAATATATGAAGGGCCGGAATATATACACATATACAATATATACAAACGTGGACAAAATTGTTGGTACCCCTCGTTTAATGAAAGAAAAAACCACAATGGTCACAGAAATAACTTGAATCTGACAAAAGTAATAATATATACAAATTCTATGAAAATAAACAAATGAAAGTCAGACATTGCTTTTCAACCATGCTTCAACAGAATTTTTTAAAAAAAAGAAAACACATGAAACAGGCCTGGACAGAAATGATGGTTCCCTTAACTTAATATTTTGTTGCACAACCTTTTGAGGCAATCACTGCAATCACACGATTCTTGTAACTGGCAATGAGACTTCTGCACCTCTCAACAGGTATTTTGGCCACTCCTCATGAGCAAATTGCTCCAGTTGTCTCGGGTTTGAAGTGTGCCTTTTCCAGACGGCATGTTTCAGCTCCTTCCAAAGATGCTCAATAGGATTTAGGTCAGGGCTCATAGAAGGCCACTTCAGAATAGTCCAATGTTTTCCTCTTAGCCATTCTTGGGTGTTTTTAGCTGTGTGTTTTGGGTCATTATCCTGTTGCAAGACCCATGACCTGCGACTGAGACCAAGCTTTCTGACACTGGGCAGCACATTTCTCTCTAGAATCCCTTGATAGTCTTGAGATTTCATTGTACCCTGCACAGATTCAAGACACCCTGTGCCAGATGCAGCAAAGCAGCCCCAGAACATAACAGAGCCTCCTCCAAGTTTCACAGTAGGGACAGTGTTCTTTTCAAGATATGCTTCATTTTTCCGTCTGTGAACATACAGCTGATGTGCCTTGCCAAAAATTTCGATTTTTGTCTCATCTGTCCATAGGACATTCTCCCAGAAGCTTTGTGGCTTGTCAACATGTAGTTTGACAATTACTTTTGTCAGATTAAAGTTATTTCTGTGGCCATTGTGGGTTTTTCTTTCATTAAACGAGGGGTATCAACAATTTTGTCCACGTGTTTAAGTAAAATAAAATAAATCACTATATAAAAAAAAAAAAAAAAATCACTTTTCTAAGTGCATTTCATTAAAAAGTTTGCACCATTTGGCTTCTGCAGCTTCCGTGCATTACAGAACCTAGCAAGCTGCAGATGCCAAACAATGTAAAATGTTTACTATTACCCAATTACAAAAGTGATTTTTAGGTGACAAAAATTCAAAATTCAAAAAAAGCTCTCAAAGGAGTCCACAGACTTCTTAACAATTGACCATTAGCCAAACCTTAAGCTTATTCCTACTAACCTGAAACTTAGATTTTTTTTTTTTATCCAATGCCTCCCTCTCCCAAAATTGAGAGGAGGGAGTTAGGTATTGCATATGTACAGTATTATTTTTGTATTACGTTTCAGCTTAGTTTTAGTTAAACAGAATGTTCAAGATAGGGCATTGTCATTTTTGGCAAACTGGCAATTGTATAGTTAGAGGCCCCCAGCCCAGGGTCATAAACTGTTCATTTATAGCCTTTAAATGTTGTAAATACACATGCTATCTATGCTAAACAGAGTGTCCTAAGTCTCATTAGAACTCTTCCTGTCTGGATTTTAATGATGGACGTTGCTTCCAGGCCAAGATTTGTGCTTTTTTAACCCTACCTTAAATTTGCTAAAACTAAGCAGAGTCTACTGCACTGCACAGAATTTTATAATACACTTGGGGGAATTTATTAAGAATGGTGTTTCCTATTCCAGCCTTAACTGGGTTTTCCAATGAACATAACCATATTTAAATTTGTAGACCAAAGTTAAACACCTTTGAAAATATATTGAATTCAAAATTGTGCAGAATTCTAAAGGGAGTCTGTCAGCAGCAACACAGTTAGATAGATCGGGCTCACCTCAATGTATTACCTTGTCCCCATGAAAATCTGTGCCGCTGTTGCCAAGATATTAATTTATTTCACAATATGCAGATAAGCAATCTAGAGCACTCAAAGGGAGGGGGGAAGGAGGACATATTAGAGCATTAGGGCATAGCCGTTTGGAGCAACAAAGCAGCCCCCGATGCTCCAGATTGCTCATTTTCATATTGTGAAATAAATCAATATCTTGCCAATGGAGGCAGCAATCTGCATGGGGAAAAAGGCGTTACATTCCCACCAGAGCCATTTTTCGATTTTCATTTTTTACTCCATGCCTTCTAAAAGTCGTAACTTTTTTTATTTTTCTGTTCATAGAGCCATATGAGGGCTTCATTTTTGCAGAAAAAATTGTACTCCATAATGGTACCATTTAATATTCCATATGATGTACTGGGAAGCTGGAAGTTAGAGAAAAACTGCATTTATGTGACTTTCTTACAGGTTTAGTTTTTACAGCGTGCACTTTGCTGCCAGAATACCATGTTACCTATATTCATCGGGTTGGCACGATTATGATGATACCAAATTTATATAGTTTTTGTTACGATTTAACACCTTAAAAAAACTTTGACAATTTCTTGAATGCGCCATATTCTGACAACCGTAGCTTTTTTTATTATGGTATATGGGACTGCATAAGGCATCTTTTTGTGGGGTCATATATACTTTTTATTTATAAAATAAAATATCTGATGGTTTGTTTTTTTTTTATTCAAATTTTTATGGGTCGCACAATGGAAAAAAAACAGCTGTTCAGATCTTTTGATTTTTTTTTTCCTGCTATGGCATTCACTATATTGGAAAATATTTTTATAACTTTGTAGACAGGACTATTTTGGACGCAGGGATATCTAATGTGTGTGTTTTACTTTATTTTTATATCTGATCTTTGAGTTTTTTAATAGTTATTAAATATGGATTTAATATCTATATTCTGATTTTTTTTATTTTTATTTTTAGACCCATAGTGGTGTTGAACCCCAGGCGCTCTGATCACTTATACAATACGCTGCTAATGCATTGCAATGTTTTGTAAAATCCCTATTCTATTCTATTACAGGCTGCCTAGTGCAGCCTCTAAAGGAAGTGTACTGATGACAAGTCTGGTTATAGGTTATAGCAACTGATTGCTGCCCTGGATCCGTTCCATCACAAGTATGATGGTGGCGCCTGTAAAATGATGCCTAGATCAGATTGACCCAGGCATCAGAAGGGTTAATGCTCACGATCATGACCCAGGAGCTGAGCGGCCATCCTGTTTAAAGTCATTTGACATCTGGTGTAATAGTAGGGTGGATGTCGGGAAAGGGTGAGAGATTTTCTCTAATTAACTTAGGAACTTTCTAAAGTCTGGCGGTTGTCGGAAAGCCAGCTGCCATTTCTTTTTTGTGACCATGTTGTCAGGCAGGGATACGACTTGAACGGGAAAACAACCCATCCACAGAACAATTATTAAGACGCTCCAGCTTTTTAATAATTCTGCCACAGCTCTGGTGGTCCTGTGCACCATTATTGAAAGATATTAGCTATAACTCACTCCAGTTTTCCGCACTGATCCCCACCCATCTCCGCCAACTGTATAAAAAAGCAGTGAGCAGGGCAGAAATACGTCAAAGTATGCCTCTTTGCCAATAACTGGGGCCAAAGATGCAAAATTATCATAGAAAATTCCCAGCATTTTGTTTTGTGTCAGAATTCATAACCATGAGCACCAGTGATCTATACAGTACTGTGATAATTCCATGATACAAGACACATATCCTGATATTACACTGTGTATGATAAAAATGACCAGAAGAGCAGAAATACATCTGTAATATGACTGCAATGCTTGTGTATGCCAGATGTTTCTCATGTACATAACAGCTCTGTTCCCACTTCCATTTTCTTCTTTTTGTAAATTTTTGACAGCAAGTATAGCGTAGTCTGCAGCACTGTTGTTACCATTGAAAATAAAGAAACCCCTGACATAAATCTGAAGTCAATGAGATCAGTCAGGGTTTATTGGATCCATCAGTTATTGCTCTCATGACTCTATTATGGGCATAAAACACATCTCTAGTGAGAGCCTAATCCAATTTTTCAAGTTATGTGTCCATTGTCAACTGGATTATAAACCTGTTTCCGTCAGACATAAAACAGCCAGAGGCAGGTGTCACATAGTCTTCTTGTGATAGTTTTGCTGCATCTTTTTGCCCCAAGTGGATCCAGCAGGAAGAAGTAGTACAAGTCCTTCCTTTATATTCACCATTCTTTTTGAACCCACTTTTGTCTTTGGCGCAAAAAACTGCAACAAGAAGAATGTGTAAGACACGAAACTAAGCGCTGCCCTTTATTCATACAACCATCATCTTTGGGTTCTGTGGTTTTACGTATCAGGACATAATAAAAAACACATCTGGTCTTTAGAAGGTTTTAAAATTAAGTAATTAGCACCTCAGATGAAGAACAACAAATTACATTTTACTTTCTGTGATTATTTAACAGAAATTAATCCATAATAGAAAAGTCATGTGTGAAGAGCCTAAGTTCACCCCATGGAACAATAGTTTGTAGAACCACTCTTAGCAGCGGTAACATGGAGCAATGGCTTTCTGTATGACTTCATCTGTCTCTCACATCATTCTGGAGGAATTTTGGCCCACTCTTATTTACATCGTTGCTTCAGTTTCTTGAGGTTGAAGGGCAGCTCTTATCACAACATTTCAATTGGGTGATAATTGACTTTGACTGGGCCATTACAACACCTTGAATCTTCTTTTTCAGCCATTCTGTTGTAGATTTGTTGATGTGCTCAGGGTCATTGTCCTGTTGCTTGTCCCCAGTTTTGGCCAATCTTTAGCTGTTAGATGGCCTCACATTTGAAATACTTTGGTATACAAGGAAGTTCATGGTCGAAATTCATGGGTCAAGCCCAAATCATTACCCCTCTGCTACCCTTCTTTACAAATGGTTTGAGGTGATATGCTGTGCTTGGTTTTCACCACCAATAAGGTGCTGCGAATTGTAGCCAATCACCTGTACTTTTTTTTGCAAATTTAAGTAGATCTTGGTTCTTTCTAGTGATAAAAAAATAATCATTATAGTCTTTTCAAATAATTAATTGCTAATATATTGTAATCCCATGGTATACATGTATACTGCTAATTTCCTTATTGCTGACATTTTCACATGTGGTCATATGAACAAGAATGTTCACCTATGATCCAGTTACTTGGATCCTAGAGAGTTCCGAAACGTTTTAGATAGAGGAATCAAAACAGTTGATAAGTACCGCCTTGAAGGGAGACAGACCTGATGTTTAGACCACATAATGTTCTTTATAGTTAACTATAAGTAACATATATAATTATACTAATTCTGCTATGAGAGTGATATAAGAGGTTGTAAGAGGATGCCCTGATGGCTGTTTGCCAAAAATTCGGCTTCAGAACCCCAGTTTTGGGACATTTGCTAGACTTCTCTGCTTTATCAGGTTTCTGTAGCTACATCTCTTTTTTTGTTTATCTCTTATCTTTAGTACTTTTTTTGCTGTAACTTCACTTCTAAATAAACTTTCATCTGCTTTATCCATCTGAGGGTTAGTTTATCTCTTGGTTTTATGTAAAAGTTTCCATAACAATAGAAAGAAGCTTTTTCCTGTAAATCCTTCCAAACAAGCCATACCTGTTCAGTCTTTTTCTAATTGTACTGTCATGAACATTTCACAAGCTATGATGCATGTAGAGTCTCAGATGTAGCTCTTATTTTTTTTTAAATTTTTCTAAGCATAGCATGTTCTAATTTTGGGGTGAATTTGCTGGGACTTCCACTTCTGGGAAGACTGTCAAATGCCCTGAATGTTTTGCACTTGTGAATAATCTTTCTCACTGTAAAATAATGGCCATTGATTTGTTTGGAAATGGTTTTATAATCCTACCCAGATTGATGCGCAGCAACAATTCTCTAAGTTCATTGCTGATATCTTTTCTCCTTGGCAATATGTTAACATAAGATTGAAAACTTCAGACCAGGAAAATTCCAAAACTTCTGATTTTATAGAGGTAGTCACACAAGCTGATGATAAATTAAAGGTATTTTATTAGAAGCATTTGTCTGATACTTGCCCTCTTAATTCCTACAGAAGCATTAAGGGTGTGTATAATTTTTCATACACTGCTTCTGCATTTTGGCCCAGTTTTTGTTACATAATGACACAGTATTATTTGTCATATGTTATTGTTCATCAGGGCTTTTACACACGTGGACAAAATTGTTGGTACCCCTCGTTTAATGAAAGAAAAACCCACAATGGTCACAGAAATAACTTGAATCTGACAAAAGTAATAATATATAAAAATTCTATGAAAATGAACAAATGAAAGTCAGACGTTGCTTTTCAACCATGCTTCAACAGAATTTTTATAAAAAGAAAACTCATGAAACAGGCCTGGACAGAAATGATGGTACCCCTGAAAATAATGTGACCAAAGGGACATGTTACATCAAGGTGTATCCACTAATTAACATCACAGGTGTCTACAATGTTGTAATCAGTCAGTGGACCTGTATATAAGGCTACAGATACTCACTGTGCTGTTCGGTGACATGGTGAGTACCACACTCAACATGGACCAGAGGAAGCGAAGGGAAGAGTTGTCTCAGAAGCTTAGAAAGAAAATTATAGACAAGCATGTTAAAGGTAAAAGTTATAAGACCATTTCCAAGCAGCTTGATGTTCCTGTGACTACAGTTGCACAGATTATTCAGAAATTTAAGATCCATGGGACTGTAGCCAACCTCCCTGGATGTGGCTGCAGGAGGAAAATTGATGACAAATCAAAGAGAAGGATAATACGACTGGTAACAAAAGAGCCCAGAAAAACTTCTAAAGAGATTAAAGGTGAACTTCACGCGCAAGGAACATCAGTGTCAGATTGCACCATCTGTCGTTGTTTGAGACAAAATGGACTTCATGGGAGACGACCAAGGAGGACACCATTGTTGAAAACAAATCATAAAAAAGCCAGACTGGAATTTGCCAAACTACATGTTGACAAGCCAGAAAGCTTCTGGGAGAATGTCCTATGGACAGATGAGACAAAAATCGAAATTTTTGGCAAGGCACATCAGCTGTATGTTCACAGACGGAAAAATGAAGTATATCTTGAAAAGAACACTGTCCCTACTGTGAAACATTGAGGAGGCTCTGTTATGTTCTGGGGCTGCTTTGCTGCATCTGGCACAGGGTGTCTTGAATCTGTGCAGGGTACAATGAAATCTCAAGACTATCAAAGGATTCTAGAGAGAAATGTGCTGCTCAGTGTCAAAAAGCTTGGTCTCAGTGGCAGGTCATGGGTCTTGCAACAGGATAATGACCCAAAACACACAGCTAAAAACACCCAAGAATGGCTAAGAGGAAACATCGGACTATTCTGAAGTGGCCTACTATGAGCCCTGACCTAAATCCTATTGAGCATCTTTGGAAGGAGCTGAAACATGCCGTCTGGAAAAGGCACCCTTCAAACCCGAGACAACTGGAGCAGTTTGCTCATGAGGAGTGGCCAAAATACCTGTTGAGAGGTGCAGAAGTCTCATTGACAGTTACAGGAATCGTGTGATTGCCTCAAAAGGTTGTGCAACAAAATATTAAGTGAAGGGAACCATCATTTCTGTCCAGGCCTGTTTCATGAGTTTTCTTTTTAAAAAAAATTCTGTTGAAGCATGGTTGAAAAGCAATGTCTGACTTTCATTTGTTCATTTTCATAGAATTTTTATATATTATTACTTTTGTCAGATTCAAGTTATTTCTGTGACCATTGTGGGGTTTTCTTTCATTAAACGAGGGGTACTAACAATTTTGTCCACGTGTGTATTTGCCTAGTTTCAAGACCTCCTCAGAACCAAATGTTTTTTTTATTTATTATGCCGTGTTATTGTGGCCACAGAATTCAAAGTGAGTTGAGTTTGTTTTTCTCATGACTTTACCTACTGTTTTCTTGGTCTAAGCTCAGGACGGGGGAAAAAGAGGGGGTGATAAAATGAATACCTATGGAAAATTCTAAAATACAGAATTTTTTTTCACTCTTTCTAGTACAGAGTAGCACCAAGATGAGGAATATAATGTGGTCCCCTTTACTAGTATTATAATTTTTTAATCATAGTGTTCCTCTAAATTCCACCCCTGAAAAACATTCATTGAAATAATCTGTTTATAGCTAAAAATATAAAACCACCAAAACTAAGAGAGTGTTTAAAAAATCATGTATGACCCAGCAATAAGATTCTTCTTGATCAGGATGGTGTTAATGTGTGAAATAAAAGATGCCAAAACTGCAAACAAATCCAAAATGTAAAGTTTATTATGAAAATGGTACCTGCCGGATGAATCAAAAATTAATTTACATAAAAGACAGCATGTATGGTGTGTAAGCAGGCCTAGAAAAGTATAAAAAGAACCTTGTTTAAAAAAATGAAATTATGTACAGATTTTTTTTGCTTATTTTTTATTTTTTTCTGCACCGTATTAATTTGATGGTTAATGGAAAAATAATGTTTTTCTTATCTTTTTTACAACAGATGAGGCACGTTGAGTTAAAACTGAGTTAGTCTTCAAAACACAATAAAACGTACCCATAACTTTTGCATTTTTTTTTTTTTTTTAACGTTTTAATATATATACTTTTAAACGTTTAAGTTGGTAACACTGCTGGGTTTACAGGTACAATTTTTATTCTATTTCCTATTAACCCTCCCTTTTTATTTGAATAATAAACCAAAGTGGCACCAACCTCATAAAGTTTTCATATTAATTTACAAGAAATAGTTAAAAACACAGACACAGTCGTCACAAATAAAAAAATGACCTTTTTTTGTCATTTTTGAAAATTGTCAGACAATTTATTTTGAAAGCAGCTGTTAAACTTGCTCAATTGAAATAACCAGAAATCTTCAATAGTTTATTATTATTAATAATATTATTTTTTTTTAATCTTCGACACAACACAAACACTTATTAAAAAATATTAAAAAAAGAAACGGAAGAAGAACAAACAGAAAACAAGAATGGAAGACAAAGGATAAAACAAAAAACTCTTGACGTGAGATTTCAGTGTTTTGCAACCACCAAGAATGTGCAGGGAGTCATCATATTGACCCAATACATTTCTAGAAAATTCTAGATGAGTGTTTGGATTTATGGCTGGATCTTCTAGTAGAGAATAAGGGTCAACATTACGATGACCCCCTCTTCCCTGCAAGAAGGACCATGACAGAGGAGGCTTAAAAGATGCGGCTTGCGTTCATCTCTTCGTAATTTCCCTCTCTCAACATATAGGAGGTAGAACCAATGCATGCCTCTAATGAACTTATCCAAAAGCAGCAACAGATAGAGAGAAATTAGATTACTGGGTAGTGATAAGGTACCCTATTACGATTCGGGATCCTTATAACGTGATGACTTTGGTTACCCTACAACTTAATGGAAGGCTACAATGCAGAAAATTGGGCAACCAAATGAAGTAACATTCATTGCAATGTTCGTTATAGATTTGATGGCTTTACGACTCTGCGTCTGGCAGAGAAGGACCTGCGTGGACTGCTAACCTATGTAAAAGTAGATTGACAGGACTAGATAAAAAGCGTACGAAATACAACAATGTTTCTATCACCATTAATGAGCCTCCTCTAGATAGAATGGATGCTAAAGTACACTGGCCTACTGATATGTCAGATCAACCTCTCTACAGCTCCAGCGTCTTCTCTGAAACTGCAGAGATGTTAATCTCTATGTGGGGAAAGAAGAAAGAGCTGTCCTTCCCTCCCTCGCACAGGGCGGCTTTTCTTATTTTAGGTTTTTTTCAAAAATGATCTTTTGCTGGTTTTATGTAGGAAAGACAGACATGAAACATAGGTAAAAATTACAGAACAGTCATTTAGACAGAGTACTGAAATTTCACAACAGTAAAAGCGATAGCCAAAATGAAAACGAGGAAAGAGCAAAGTTACCCATAGGGTGTACCAACAGTGAAAGCAGCGTTGCCACTATACAAACATCCACGAGCCCCCAGGTACCACCGATTCACTGACACACAGGGAGTAAAGAACGTGACAGACCCAGACTACAGTTTTAAAAGCACAGAGAAAGACAACAGATATAAACACTCACATTAGCTTAGAATATACTGCATATTGTAACACACGTTGAAATTGGAATGAGACAGCTAAAAGACACTCGGAAATGGTTCTTTTTTTTTTTTTCTTTTTTTCTAAACCTCTTTAGATTTGTGTTTTTTTTCTTTTTTTTAATACACGAAGCAACACATTACAAAGTCTCACACCTGGTAATAGATGTTTCACGGATAAGCTGCCAAACAGACTGGAAGTAGAAAATAAAAACCCATTACTCTATGAAACGTCACACTTTTGGTTTCTGAATGACTCAGATTCCCCTCCCCCCCCCCTCCAGATTTCTATGGTCAATGCCCGGAACTTGCCTTGTTCTTAACTTCTTTTCCTAACATCCTGATAAAAAATCCCGTTTGCCTTTTCAATATATTTTGGCAGAGACTTTCTGACTGAGAATACGGTAAAACATTTTCTATGTGTTAGTCGTCTACGAGAATTCGTAAGCCCGTCTGAGCACCTTTAGACGGGGGGAATAGAAAGAAGCAAAAGCAACGAAAACATATAAGTTAAAAAAATATGCAGGTTAAAATGACTTCTATGTCTTAGTTTTTTTAACCCTCCATTTACTGTAAAGTATAACAGAGAAACACAGTGCTGGTGAGGACACGCAACATGTAACACCAAAAAACATGACGGGTCAGTAAAGTGTTTTGTGCAAAAAAAAGGAATCTGCAAAGTAACCCACGGTTTCCATATCGTTCTGCCACTATCATTGTTTAGTTTGGGCAAATAACCTGGCTTATATTGTTAATGTACGGTATGGATTGAAGCACTAGAATGGCTTTAGTCGCCTACGAGTACCATGTTCTAAGCCTCCCTGGTAGTAAAGAAAAAGTTGTACTTAAGGTAAAATTACTCCCCCGTTCTCATCCAAGAAAGGGTTAATAGTGTATCTGATCTACTAGGGAAAGGGATCTAGTTTCTCTAGAGCTAGTTTTCACTTGATAAAACGTGGACCATATTCTCTCCTGACTTCTCCCAGTGATACAGAAAATTCCTATTAATCCTGTCACTTGAATGCCAGGGCACCGGATGATATTGTTACTGGGCATCCTCCCTTACCATTCAGTGCTACCTGAATTGCTCCCCCAGCAATGGCTTTACACAGCCCCCTTACCGCTGCTGTTCCCATAGTTTATTTGGGGTCTAAGAGAAGTTAATGAAGTCATGAAATATCTGAGGTATGCTTTATCTATCTAACCCCCAATATTACTTCTGACAAGGTGTTCTTGCTTCTGATCCTTCTTATTGTTGCTTCCATCTTCCAACCAAACTCATGGTATTTCTACCAAATGCTGCCTATTGTCTCCTCAAATGATCGCATAACAAAGCTTATTTTAATTTCTTCCTAACCTTCTCGGAATAGTCATGAGGAGAAAGAGAAAAGACCATCTATGTCAAAGTTGTAGTGTGCATGTGTTCTGAAGGGGAAGAGGGGAGTAATCCGCGGCCAGAGATCTCTGGAAGCATCCTATCTCCCCTGAGAACAAAATGACTGAGCATGTAAAATTCAACATGCCTGTTCCATCTTCTACCCAACATCATTTGTCAGGCAAGAGTTGAAGAGTTGGGATCACCCCTACTGTAAACACATCCAAATGCTGTGGATCCAGCTGTCTTTGCTCTTATGTCTATGGGCACCTTAACACAAACCTTCAAGATGATTTAAGGTGCTTTATCTGAGAGCAGGATATCAAGAGGATGAAAAGCTGAGCTGTGTGATATATAGGGTTATATGATAGAGGAGAGAAGCTGAGCTCTGTGATATATAGGCATATATGATAGAGGGAGAGAAGCTGAGCTCTGTGATAGAGTTATAGGATAGAGGAGAGAAGCTGAGCTCTGTGATATATAGGGTTATATGATAGCGGGAGAGAAGCTGAGCTCTGTGATATATAGGATTATATGATAGCGGGAGAGAAGCTGAGCTCTGTGATATATAGGGTTATATGATAGCGGGAGAGAAGCTGAGCTCTGTGATATATAGGGTTATATGATACAGGAGAGAAGCTGAGCTCTGTGATATATAGGGTTATATGATAGAGGAGAGAAGCTGAGCTCTGTGATATATAGGGTTATATGGTAGAGGAGAGAAGCTGAGCTCTGTGATATATAGGGTTATATGATAGAGGAGAGAAGCTGAGCTCTGTGATATATAGGATTATATGACAGAGGGAGAGAAGCTGAGCTCTGTGATATATAGGGTTATATGATACAGGAGAGAAGCTGAGCTCTGTGATGTATAGGGTTATATGATAGAGGAGAGAAGCTGAGCTCTGTGATATATAGGGTTATATGATAGAGGAGAGAAGCTGAGCTCTGTAATATATAGGGTTATATGATAGTGGGAGAGAAGCTGAGCTCTGTGATGTATAGGGTTATATGATAGAGGGAGAGAAGCTGAGCTCTGTGATATATAGGGTTATAGGATAGAGGAGAGAAGCTGAGCTCTGTGATATATAGGGTTATATGATAGAGGAAAGAAGCAGAGTAAATCCTGACAGGACTTCTAGGAGAGACAGTGAGAGTCCTGATTACCTTGCCCACCCTGTATTAGGGTATGTACACAGAAGACTGTCAATCACTGGGTGGGGTTATCAGGACTCTCACTGTCTCTCCTAAGAGTCCTGTAAGGATTTACTCTTCTTTTTACTCAGAAATCCTGCTCCAAATCACATAACCCTATATATCATATAGCTCAGCTGCTCTTCCTCTATCACATAACCCTATATATCACAGAGCTCAGCTTCTCTCCTCTATCATATAACCCTATATATCACAGAGCTCAGCTTCTCTCCCTCCATCATATAATCCTATATATCACAGAGCTCAGCTTCGCTTTTTCTATCATATAACCCTATATATCACAGAGCTCAGCTTCTCTCCCTCTATCATATAACCCTATATATCACAGAGCTCAGCTTCTCTCCTCTATCATATAACCCTATATATCACAGAGCTCAGCTTCTCTCCTCTATCATATAACCCTATATATCACAGAGCTCAGCTTCTCTCCCTCTATCATATAACCCTATATATCTCAGAGCTCAGCTTCTCTCCTCTATCATATAACCCTATATATCACAGAGCTCAGCTTCTCTCCTCTATCATATAACCCTATATATCACAAAGCTCAGCTTCTCTCCTCTATCATATAACCCTATATATCACAGAGCTCAGCTTCTCTCCTCTATCATATACCCCTATATATCACAGAGCTCAGCTTCTCTCCTCTATCATATACACCTATATATCACAGAGCTCAGCTTCTCTCCTCTATCATATAACCCTATATATCACAGAGCTCAGCTTCTCTCCTCTATCATATAACCCTATATATCACAGAGCTCAGCTTCTCTCCTATTATATAACCCTATATATCACAGAGCTCAACGTCTCTCCTCTATCATATATACCTATATATCACAGAGCTCAGCTTCTCTCCTCTATCATATAACCCTATATATCACAGAGCTCAGCTTCTCTCCCTCTATCATATAACCCTATATATCACAGAGCTCAGCTTCTCTCCTCTATCATATAATTCTATATATCACAGAGCTCAGCTTCTCTCCTCTATCATATAACCTATAGATCACAGAGCTCAGCTTCTCTCTATCATATGCGGCACTCAGATACGGCAGCAGGAATCACCTGACAGGTTCACTTTAAGCATCTTTCTGACAATACTGGCTATGGTTTGTTATGACTAGATGGTGCAACAGTGTAACATTGGAAGATTGTTGGAGTGGAGCAATATTTGGCTACTAATAAGGGCTGGAAGAATCTATTGCTCCTTCATAGATGTCTTAAGGTTACACCACAATCCTCAGTAACAGCTGGGCATCAAACACCATGGTTGGGAGAATCCGTCTTTTTCATAGTATGTGAATCTGGTGTGGAAAACTCTCTTTCCTGCATGTGACGTGTGTGATGCAGTATCTTTATATACACACCCATAGCGTCTCCCTTGAAAAGACAAGGCATCTTGGTACATCAATACACAGCTGTTGAACAGACTGTTTCAGTCAACACCCTTTTGCAATGTTGGGGATTAATGCAAGGCTTATGACACTTCCATCATCCAGTAGTGCACGCCTGCCAACTCTTTCCTTGCCAGAGCAGTATGCATGGCACTGCCCCTCTGGCAATTAAACAGTTAATGGCTCCAAGATCTAGCAGCAGAGAAGGAGAGGTCCAAACATTCTGAGAAATAAACATTACAACGTACGCGAACAATGTCTCAGTATTTTGGCAGTGACAGGGTGAGGAGTAAAAGAAGCCCATAAAGGTTTCTTGGGTCAAAAACAGGGAATTTGAGGTGTGAGTCAAAGTGCTGGAATACTTTATGTTGTAAAGGATCAGAACGCAGCCGTTGCTCCTTCCTCTACGTGACGAAGCAACGGGCACAGTGCGAGCGGTCCCCAGGAGAGGCATCTGCCAGCTAAACCAAAGCCGCAGAAAAGGGGGCTGATGGAGGAACATCTATTATATGCAGCCCAGCTAAGAATGAGGTGCGGAAGACAGGGCTACTGGTCCCAAAATGTTTTGGAGGAGGATATTAATCATTAGGATTGAGCCTTAAGGAACACCTCCTCCTCTAGCGGCTTTGGATTAGGGAGCAGCGGAGGAGACGTGGGGTGGCCAGGTTTAGCTGCCCCTAACACCAGTACATAGCCACCTACATTCTGAATTATTATATAACGTCTTTCTCTACTCTCTGAAGTCTGTCCATTTTCTCCTCCTTCTCTCTTTCATTCGTTTCCCTCTTTGTTTTTCTCAGTCCTCTTTACGTTCTAGAGTCTGTGCTGCATGGATGCCATTGCTGTACACTGGGAATGGAAGGGAGGAGAAAATTCCTTCAGCTGTAGTGAAGACACTGGCAGCAGGGACTTGGGTAAGTCCAGCACCTGTCACCGCTCCTCCAAAAGGACCAGACATATTTAGTCGGTGTACATGGTGGTACAGCATCTCCATTGGGGTTTTGGGGTCTAGACCAAATCCAGGTCCATTTACATCCACAAAGTTCACAGGGTGGGCATTAGGGAGCAGGTTGCCCTGCATGGCCAGTGTCACCTCAGCTGGGGCATAGCGAATGGTGCCTGTGGTGTACACCCTCTGTCCACTGCTTCCTGTGGCTGCAAGGGTTCCCGCAACCCGATGCACAAGAGGAAGGACCACATTGCCAGCCTGAAGCCTTTGTAGTGCTTCTAACTCTCCTGCATACAGAAGAGAATTCGATGGGCCGCCTGTCTGGGGAGGTTTCTCGCGAGGTGAGGCAGAGAGTGGAGGTGAAAGTGGATCTGAGTTGACAGGACCCAAGCCCCCTGAGGATCCGGAATACTGCGCTTTGCTGCGCCCAGCTCCCTCAGCCCCGCCTGGGGGTGTGAGAACAGAGTCTGGTATGGAGACATGGAGGGCTGGAGGTGCAGCAGCAGAGGATGATGGGGAGGGGGGAGAAGTGCTCGCCCCCTGTTGGAGGCTTGGTCATACTATAAGGGGATTCATTGCGTGAGATCTCTCGATTGGGTGGGAAATTCCAAATACTGCTGTCATTGTCAAAGTTGATAGGTTCTGCCATTTCTGTCTTGATCTTCAGCACAGATGAAGTGGAACAAGTGCCTGTTGGTGGAGGAGTGGAAGGAAGCAGTCTTGGAGGATCCCCCAACGCACTCTCCATTCCACTAGGGCTTGATCCCCCAGACAGACGCCTCCTGCGGCCACCACACTGTCCTAAACTCTTTCTCCGCCTCCTTTTCCTCCGTTGGTGCCTACCTAGAACACCAGTGACACAGATTGATGTCTCTTCCTCATCCTCTTCTTCCTCCTCTCCACTTTCAGAGTCTTTGGCGCTGTCAGAGCTCAGGGACTCAGGTCCACGCATGTCTGATTCACTCTCAGTGTAGCGCTCTACTTTAATGTGCATAGGACCAAGGCCTCCCAGAGCACTAATACTCCCTAATGCACTTAACCCTCCTTGCTCCATCTCCTTTGCCGCCTTCCTAACCTCACAGTCTTCACTTTCTTCGCTCTCCTCACTACAAGCATCACTTGAGCTGTTAGCTTCTTCATCACAATTCATCTCTGGATCAGAATGTTGGCCAGGCTGTTTACGGTCTGGCTCGGGATCTTCGCTTTGCTCAGACAGGTTCCCCTTTCCATCTGACTTTGGATTATCATTATCCTCTGTGGAAATAAAAAAAATCACAATATTATTTTTTGCATAAACTTTTATTCTTTTAATGTGTTGTCTGGCAAGGATTAAAAAAAATGAAAAGTTATAACATACTCATAATGTGTTAAAAACATAAATGGAGCAGTATTCACCACACTGATCCTTGACACTTTCTTCATGACATTGCCCAGGTCCCTGTCGGTCTCCACTTCCTAGTCCTTCTCAACCCACATATAAGCCCCTTAGTCAATCGCGGCCTTCAGCATTGACTTGCCTCAGCCAATGATTGTCTAGAAGACTTTTCCTGTGTATTGAGACAGGACCAGGAAGAAGAGGTCAGCAAGGCCTTGATATATAATGGGATCGGTGAGGTGAGTACTTTATGTTTTTATCCCAGTTATTAAAAATTATTATTATTATTCTGTCCAAGAAACGTACAAAGAACCAGGGGACATACTGTATCAATAGGAAAGGATTCTTTACAGTTACAGTAGTAAACCTACAGAATGCCCTACCAGTAAATTTAGTAATGGCAGATACTATGTCATATCTAAAAGGTCTAGATACATATTATTAATCTAACAATTAATCTCAGATGAGACAGTTATGTTAGGATCACTTTTATACAAGTTTTGGGAATTTTTGAAAATGAGAGACTGATCCAGGGATTTAATGTGATTACCATATTCTGGGTCGGGAAGGATTTTTCCCCTAATATGGTGTAATTGGCATCTGCCGCATGGGGGATTTTTTTTTTTGCCTTTTTCTGGATCAGCACTATAGGATTATACAATATATTGGAGAAAAAGGTTTTTTTTGAAAAAAAACCCTTTTTTATGATAGGGATTTTTTAAATTTTTTTTTTTTTTTTTTAAATTTTATTTTTTTTAAAAAAATTGGAGTTTTTTGGGGGGATTTTTGAAGACTGGCGTTATCAACCCTATTGCCGGCAGTGGGTGTGCCTTATATATGACTAGTCATGCGCCCTTTCATAAATGAGGTGCAGCTACCCTGAGAAAATGTGGGGGGGGATCCCGCTGCTTATAGCTGCGCATGGAACCAACTTTTAATGCAGTGTAAATACTAATAAATCTTTTCAGGGAACCAAACTTTTTAATGCTTTGTATGACAGAAAAGTGGTGCATGGGGGGCGTGGCCTGGACGCGCATGGAGTAGCACGCGCGCAGGTCCTTCTCCGCTCCTCCGCTCGCTACTGAGACCCGTGGACCCCTCAGCAGGCGCAGTATGGGCAAGCGCTTACCGAGGAAGGTGGCCCCGGGCACCCCAGCGCCCGTGGAGAGGTCTGGGGGGGCCACCCTGGACGCCTTTCTGGCCCAGCGGCCTTCTCTACCGGGCCAGGCTGCTGCGGGGCGGCCATCTTGGATTTCCTCCGCTCTCCAGGCACAGGGGTCGCAGCGCAGCTTCTCTCCTCCCGCGCTCCCCCTGTCAGCCAGCGGAGCGCCGCTTCAACAGAGATCCCTGTCGGCGCCTGGGCAACCCAGAGTTTCCCCAGCACGAGTGCTCCCACAGTCTCCTCACCCTGGGATGTCCCAGCAACTACATTCTGCTTCACCAGCACTCCTGGCAGAGCGGCATGAGAGGACCCCCGGATGTCTCCAGCTTCTCAAGGAGTTCTGAGGTCAGTGGCTCTGCTCCCTCCTACACCGCTGATGAGTTGCAGCCTGTGGCCACAGAGCTGGTCTCTGTGGCCCCCCATCTACTATCTTCCCCCATCGCCCCTCCCCTCCATAGCTCAGGGGGGGATGGCGCGGTGGAAGGCGCTGGCGTAGGGGCTCCTCCGCCCCACACTCCCAAGGATTATGCCTCCCCCCCTCCAGTCCTGCACCCCCAGAGCTGCATTCCAGGCCCATCTTCAGCACCATCATCCATGGCGGACCTTCTTCCTCAACTTCCTACTAAACAAGACCTTAAAAGTATGGTTGCGGAAATCACAGCATCCTTCCGATCTGAAATTGCTACCCTCCGCACTGATTTACACTCCATTGCTAACCGAATGGACACGCTGGAGAATGACCATGACACTACCAGAGACTATGTTGCCTCACTGCATGATACTACCACTGAACAGGGTTCAGCTATACGGGACATGCAACGCCACTTGGAGGATCTTGACAACAGGGGCCGGCGCAACAATATACGCATCAAGGGACTCCCAGAGGCTGACCAATCTGAGGATCTGCCTGTTCTGCTGGAGGCTGTCTTCAACACTATACTGCAGGAGCCCCCGTCCCACAAAATTAAGTTTGATAGGGCACATCGAGCCCTTCGACCCAGAGGATCTTCCGCCACACCCCGTGATGTCATCTGCTGCCTCCACGACTTCACCCTTAAAGAGGCTATAATGAGCAAAGTGCGCAAACTCAAAGACTTCGAGTTTCAGGGAGCTCCACTACAATTCTATCAGGATCTGTCGCTAATCACCCTCCAGAAACGCCGCCATCTCCGACCCCTCCTCCAGATTCTTCAGGAGCACCAAATTCCTTACCGGTGGGGATTTCCGTTTGCTCTCATTGCTCGTAGGGATGGTCGCTCCGCTACGCTTCGCTCCTTTGCGGATTTGCCTCTCTTCTGTGACCTATTGGATGTTCCCCTGCCGGATTTAACAGACTGGGAGCTATTCTCTCCACCCCCTCCCCCACCACCGGTTTGGCAACGATTGGAGCCCAGACGACGTCATGCATCCTCCGCGGTGGTGACCACTCGGAGGCCCCGGCTGGAGACTGATCCCTGAGGAGGCTGCCCCCCCCCTTGAGACGTTCTCCCTTTTCTCGGTGGTGCTTTGGAATCTGCATGCCTTAATGTTATGTTTGCTTCTTTTTTTTTCTTTTTTTAGGTCTACGGGTCTCATCTATTATGCTTATTATTGGATTGTTTTAGCGGAGTGGGGCGGGGTGGGGTTCCGGTGACTCCCCTTCCTTCCTTCTTTTTACTGGTGGTTGGGGATCCACCGCCTCCCCTCCGACCTCCTGTCCACGCTCTCCCCCCTAAGGGGATACTTGGACTGTGCGGCCATTGATCCTGATTGGACCTCTGGCTGCCCTCATTGGTCCCCAGGCGAGTGACTTAGCCTCGCCCACAAAGTATTGTTTAACTGTTTTTATTTTTACTTTGTCATTTATGATGTCTTTTGCCTCCCTCCCTCCCTCTCTTTCCCCCCCCTCCCTGATCTAGAGACCCTGCCTCGACTTTGGGTTCCTGTTTGTGGATTGCCCTTTTGCCTCTCCGAGGGAAACTTGCCAGCGTCATGTGAGATGGGTGAGCTTATTGCAATCCGCCACTGTCCTCCAATCCTGGGTCCCAATGGTTAGGTGCGTGACAATTAATGTCAAGGGCCTGGGTTCCAACATTAAAAGGCGCCATGTCCTTAGAGAACTCCGCTCCTTACGAGCGGATGTGGCGTTTCTTCAGGAGACTCATTTTGACCGCGCTGGTACTTTTGCCTTCGCTAAGCATTATTTTCCCGTAGCTTTTTCAGCCTTCCACAATCGACGCAGAGCTGGGGTGGCTATCCTTCTTTCTCGATCCTGCCCAATTACAGTGACGACTTCCCACATAGACCCAGGTGGCCGGTTTGTTATCTTGGAGGGGCTCCTTTATGGTGCCCCGATTGTTTTATGCAATGTCTATGCCCCCAATTCAGCACAGATCCCGTTCTTGCGCCGGGTATTCTCCCGTCTGCGCGCTCTCCCACCATCAGCTTGGCTGGTGGGGGGAGACTTTAACATGGTCTTCTCTGAACGGGCGGATCGTCTGGCGTTACCCCAGGGCCCAACCCCCGTAGGTTGGCCCAACTTGCAAGGGAGTTCCGCAGGCTGATCCGCGCCCACTCTTTGTATGACCTTTGGCGAGTGGACAATCCTACGGCGCGCTCCTACACCTTCTTTTCTCACCCTCATAACACTCACACCCGCATTGACTACTTCTTTGGAAATGCTCCCGCTCTTCGTTTGCTTAGGGACACGAACATTGGCCCTCTCACCTGGTCTGATCATGCCCCAGTCGTGGTTACCTTATCTACGACTCCAGTGCCTACTCGCCAATGTCATTGGCGTCTTAACGAAACACTGCTCAATTCGCCGACCTCCCTCGAGACCCTGCGCACACACTTGATAGATTATTTTAGGGACAACTTAGGCTCGGTAGACTCTCTTGCCATTCTCTGGGAAGCCCATAAGGCGGTCATGAGAGGATGCTGTATCGCATTGGCTTCTAGGCTTAAAAGGGACAGACAGGCCCAGGAACAGCTCCTCCAAGCCCGTATTCGGTCCCTTACGACGACTTTGGCAGCGCATCCATCCCTGGGGGTTCTTCGCCGTTTGGTCCTGGCCCGGGCGGACCTCCGTGATTTGGAGACCCGCCATGTGGAACGACTTCTCCTTTATACCCGTCAGCGGTTTTTTGAACGAGGTAATAAATCTCATACCCTCCTGGCAGGAACCCTCAGGGATCATCGGGCCTCTTCCACACCACACTCTGTCCGTGACCCCGCGGGTACTCTTCAACATCACCCTGATGCTGTGGCGCTGGCGTTCCACTCTTACTACTCTAAGCTGTATGACTTACCCCCCCCCACGAGCACTACTCCCTGGGGATGACTCAACACTACTGGAAGACTATTTAAAGGATTGTTGTCTCCCACGCCTTCCTCCTGAGGCCCTAACCTCCCTGAACACCCCCATCACCAGGGAGGAACTAGAAGGGGTCCTGAGGGACCTCCCAAATGGGAAAGCCCCAGGCCCAGATGGGTTCACTTACAATTATTATAAGGTTTTCCAGGGTGAACTCTCTGCTCATCTATTGTCCCTCTTCAATTCCTTCCTTTCAGGTTCCCCTATACCCCCGACTATGCTCTCTTCACTACTCACATTGGTCCCTAAACCGGGTAAGGACTTGCAGGATTGTGCTAACTACCGACCGATTGCTTTGCTGAACACGGACCTGAAACTTTTCACCAAACTCTTAGCCAATAGACTGAATGCTTGGCTCCCTCTGCTTGTCCATAAGGACCAGGTGGGATTCATCCCCTGTCGTCAGGGTGGTGACAACACCAGGAGGACTGTGGATTTGGTGGAGGTGGCCAATCATTATTCTACCCCGGCCCTTCTCTTGAGCCTGGACGCTGAAAAGGCTTTTGACCGCATAAATTGGTCGTTTATGCATACTACGCTTAAGGCGTTCGGGCTTACGGGACCTTTTCTCACAGCTATCCAGGCCCTTTACTCCTTACCCTCAGCAGCAATCAAGCTTCCCCATGCATCTTCGCCCTCCTTCCCTATTCGAAATGGCACTAGGCAGGGTTGCCCCCTGTCACCCATCATATTTGCCCTCTGCATTGAACCGCTAGCGGCCAAGATTAGGCGAGACCCTAATATCAAGGGCATCATGGTCCAAGATAAGGAATTTAAGATATCTCTCTTTGCGGACGATGTACTCCTCACTCTCACCTCCCCTCATACTACCCTTCCAAACTTGCTGCGCTCGCTAGAGACCTATGGTGATCTCTCAGGGTATAAGGTGAACCCCGCGAAGACTGAGGCACTCCCACTTAACATCCCACGGGACCTTCTCCTTCTCCTCCGCAGTAATTACGATTTCCAGTGGCGGGAGTCCTCTATCCGCTACCTGGGAGTCCATATATCCACTTCCTATGCGACCCTCTACTCGGCAAACTACCCGCGGTTGTTTTGTGAGCTAAGAGCCCTATTGGACAAATGGCAACCCTTGCCTATCTCCCTTTTGGGGAGAATTGCTGCGGTCAAGATGACTCTCCTCCCGAAGCTACTGTATTTTTTCGAGACTCTCCCAGTCGCGATACCTCGGGGAGAATTACGGAACCTACAGAAAGCTATCTTCCAGTTTATCTGGAAAGCAAAACGACACCGAATACCTAGATCTGTTATGCTGGCGGATAGGGGGTCTGGGGGTATGGCTGTCCCACATCTGTTACATTATTACTGGGCGGCCCACTTACGCCATATCCCATTCTGGGCGGCTATGCCAGCATACACCAGATGGGTGCAGGTAGAGAAGCTATGGCTGGCACCCATGCATCCTAACGCGCTTCTGTGGGTCAGCTCCCCCCCCCCCCCCTGCCTCGTACCTGTTGGGCCCCATTCGGTTTACTAGATCTATCTGGTCTACCTGTTGTGCTAGATTCTCCCTGATGTCCCCGCGCTCATCTATGGTCTCCATACTATACAACCCCCTTCTCCCAGAGAGCCTGACTTCTGCCATGACTAAAGTGTGGTCTGAAGCTGGCCTTTACCGGATTGCTGATATGGTTGACCCTGGAACCTTGGAACTCAGGTCCTTTGCTTATCTTACAGCTAATCAAAACCTGCCAAGTACTGAATGGTTCCATTACTTGCAGGTGGTTCACTTTGTCCGCTCCCTCCATGGGTCTCTTAAGGTGTCACTCCCCACCGCTTTTGAAAAGATTTGCCGTGCAGGCACGTCCACTAGGGGCTTTATATCCTCTATTTACCAACTTCTTAACTCACAAACTACAGGCTCTCCTGTTAATCATCGCTATATGCTTAAATGGGAGGAGGCGGTGGGTAAACCCATCTCCCAGGAACAGTGGCGGATTGTATGGTCTCGGGCCCAGAAATCATCTCAGTGCATTAGGTTTAGGGAAACGCAGTATAAGCTGTTGATGCATTGGTATCATACTCCGGCTCTCCTTCATACTTTAAACCCATTAGTTCCCCCATGGTGCTGGCGCTGTGGAGCTGCGGTGGGTACCCTGCACCATATCTTTTGGACGTGCCCTCTCATCCTCGGTTTTTGGAGGGAGGTCAGGACTCTGACGACTGCTCTCTTTTTGCAAGAGGTTCCTCTTGACCCTCTTCTTTATCTCCTGAACCTTCCCCCCAGACACCTGAGCAATAAGTCATCCAGGCTTTTCTTGCATCTTTGTACTGCAGCTAAAACTCTCATAGCTAGAAACTGGAAGAAGGTGAGTCCCCCATCTAGTCTTGAGCTTGTGGCTAGAATGAAGGATGTGAGGAGTCTTGAATACCTGACTGCTGGCCTACATAATTCACGGGAAGCCTTTGGGGCTATTTGGGCACCCTGGGACATGTATTGTACATTACAGGGTCTCTGATCTCTAGTCCTCTCCTTCCCTCCCCCCCCCCTTCCCCTTTGGTCCTACCCTTGTCTTCTTAACCCCTCCATTCCCCCCTCCCTTGTTCACTGCTTAATTTAAATGCATATTGCTTAAGGGGGAGGAGGCAGATAGCCTCTATTTACCTCAATGCTTCCTGTTTGTTTGATTATTATTGTTTTTTTGTTTTTTCTTTATTCCTTGTTAATGAAAAATTTTTCAATAAAATTACAGTTATATAAAAAAGAAAGTATTGGGGGGTGTGTTGTTTTTTTTTAATTTTTTTTTTTTTTTTTTTTTTTTTTCGCGCCCTTCCTTTGGGGGGGCGCCGGGCGGGGGGTGGGCTCCCCCGGCGGCGGCCTTTTTTTGGGGGGGGCGGGGGGGGGCCCCAAAAGGGGGGGGGGGGGCCCGCAAAAGTTTTTTTAAAAGGGGGCCGGGGGCCCCCATTGGCTATAATGGGTCCCGTCGGGTGTCCCGCCCCCCCCCGGGGCCCCCCCCCGGGGGCGGCCCCCCCCCCCCCCCCCCCCCGCCCCCCCCTGCTTGGGCCCCGCGGGTCCGTCGTTTTTAATCTGAAACCAGCGGAGGAAAAGTATTCTGTGTGTTTTTCTGAAAACTTAGCTTTTCCATAGCGTTTTTTTTCCGCAATGTGTGGATGGGATTAGCCAGAATCTCATTCACTTTGCTGGCAGTGTAAAACGCAGTTACATACCTGTATCTTGAAGGAGTTTTATGAGCTTTAGATATTGAGTACCTCAACTAATCCCTTGCAAGAGGTGTCTCACCCTTCCCCCCCATTCAGAATACATGCCGAGTTGAGCATGCATGTGCACTGGGGATTGCAGGAATAGCTGTCCACCCCATAGGCTTCTCATGCTACCTTTCTATACCTGTATGTGTGAATGGAAGGTTCCCATTAATGTGCTGGAGGTTTATTAGACAACAATGGGCATGGCAGGGGCAGAATGAATATTAGGTCCCAGGCTTAGTCCAGTCCCTGTCTCTATACATGTTCAGCACTGGAATAAGAGACGAGTCCTATGACATGCACTGTAATGTTCACATCTGTGTTACCTGAATTATCCTTGGAGTCTGAGTCCGAGTCGGAGGTCTCTGAGGATTCTGATGTCTTTTCAGGCAAATGTGGCAGCTGAGCAATATCCATTGGAATGTCCTTGTATTCAGACAAACTAAATAACCAAAAGACAGGGGTGTCAGACTGCGGGGTTAAACACGTAAATGTCCTGCATGTGACACATTAAAAGCCTATACTGAAAAGTAAGAGCTTGTTCATGTACTGACAAATCTGCAGCTATGGTCATAAGACACTGTGACATCCCACAGCTATAGGGTCAGGACACATCATCTCTCCCAAACACCACTTACAGGTCTGTCTAGGGCATGTGGTCATTTTTATTGCTGCTTCTCCATATGTCTCACCATATAGTGTCAAAATAATTATGTAGTGCTCAAAAATTACTGGTAAAATATTTGGGGAATAATTCACACCCTAGCTGAGATCACATCTGCGTCAGGATGTCCATTCTTCTGGTCCATCTCTTGACAACCATCATCGGATCCTGCGGGGCACAAGTGACTAAAAAGGTCCATCAGATGTCTGTCATTTTTTTTTTTCCAGACATTGCTGCCTGAGAAAGTTTTACTTGCAGGACTTTTTTTTTCTGCTGGACTCTATGCCGGAGGTGCGAATGTACACTCCGACACTCTGAATGTAGTGTAATCTGGGTTAGAGAACCTTGGATAAGCTCGATATTTGATGTTTTTTTATTTTTGTATTTCTTTTTCATAGCTCGCCTCCTATATCCATATCTTTAGTTTATTTATTTAGTCATTATACTCTATGTCTCTGGTATTCATTTGGTTATTTATTTACTTTTCTCCTTCTTGGTGTCCTTATCCTATTATGGTTGACTGTAATATTGTAAGGCTACATTCACATCTGTGCTGGGTGTCTGTCTGATGCAGAGTCCATCAGAAATCCTGGATAGAAAAGTCCTTTAAACCTGACCAATGTCAGGACAAAAATAACAAACACTCAACAGACCCCATTATAGTCAATGAGGTTCCTGATCATGAGTTTCTGCATCCTAAGGCCGTATTCAGATGGATGTAATATAATGCTGCATGTCAAGCTACTGAAACAATCAGCCATAGGTTTTCTATAAGGGAATGAATATGTGTATACCTACATAAGATCATGTAAATACTATGATATCAACATAAAAAGCATTTAGTCATAGCGCGGGCTCCTCTCTATAATCCTTTATCTTTGCACTGTGCATCCTGCAGCACGATAACCTATCAGCTTCTCACTAAGACGCTTGGAGGTACTGGCTGTGCACTCTACAGATATGGCCAGCAGGTGGCGCACAAGCCGCATTCATTGTCTTCGGATAGTTTGGTAAAAGAATGCTTTATTTTTATTGGTTTAATATGTTGTGTGCTCCCTTCTTGGTGTATTATAGGAATTGTATTTCTGCTACTCCTTCTACTTCATATACTGTATGTATATACTGTATACCTGCACTACATCATGGTACACTCAGTGCATTTTAAGAAATGTATGTTTTTGACATCAATCCAACCCAATGCTAAAGAAGCACTCCAATTGAGTCAGACCACCCATTGGACTACTAAGCATGGAACGTCTAGGGCTTTTAATGAACAAAATACAAGTTTTACTGAATCTTTCCCCACAATATCAATCTGCACAGCTTCTCCTGCTCTACACATAACACATCATGTTCAATGTAACAGGATCCCTTTACAGAGGACCTTTCACCACCTCCAGAAAGTCCAACTATTTCCATTCTTCAATAGATGCCACTCCACTGATTCTGGCACAGTTGGGATTTTTTTCCCTAGCCCTCACCGTTCCTGAGTAATCAGTGCTCTTAGTTTCAACACCCAAAATGTTAATTAGGCTCTCATATGTCAGGTAGGCGGTCCTTAGCTGGTATAGATAGTTCAGGACCGCCCACCAGGCAGTAAAGTGACAAATTTGGTGCTGAAACTTAATAGCAATGATTGCTCAGGAAAAGAGGGGACTAGAGAAAAAACTCCAATTGCACCAGAATCAGTGGAGTGGAGCCAATTGAAAGATGCAAAGTCCCCTTTAAAGACCTAAAGCCCTAGGCTGCATACTGGCTGCTGGAAGTTGTATGTGTCCAGTTTGTGAGTTAGGTCCTAGATAGAAGTAAGGTGTGAAGTTACCTGAGGATGTAGTTGACCCAGATGATGTTTCGCTCGTTGGCATTTTTAGCATTGATTGCGATGGTAGCACAAGACTGGACCCAGATGTAGCCACCGTTCTTCTGCATCCATCGGTAATACTTGGTTACACACTGACCCTTGTTCAACACTGTGGAGAAAATGTATGTCTTCGGATCATTTCTGGATCAAGATAACTCAATGCATAGAATATCAGCATGGGTACTTTTTGTAAATATAGTGCTATCGGTGGTATAAACTATCCATGTGGTTCAGATAGGTGTCGACTGAGCGCTCATGTGTCTGACAGCAGTTCTTTCCAACCTCCCCTATATACCCATGCATGATGGAGGGGGCTTACCTCCCTTGAGAACAAAAGGATCGGGCATGATCAGATGTTGGGGAGAGTTGGGAGGCCCCCATACATATTAGGTGGTCTACCAGTCCCACCAAAATCAGCAGGTTCGGCCAGCAATAACCTAGTGTACACAGCATTGCGTTCACAGGGTAGAAGTAAGCTGGTAAAGGTTGGGAGTACAGCACTAAACTCCACCGCTATCACACTAAAGTCTCTCTCTGCCTGCCTCTTAGAGGTTATTTGAAGGTATTTGTGCAGCTTTGATCCCTGGGCTCATTTTGGGGGATTCCAGCCGGCCAGAAAATACAGCACTTTCTTTTCATCTTGTCAGAGAGAATTTACAGCTCTCAGATGAACAAAATCCCAGTCGGAGAGATGGGGTGGGGTGATGGGGGGACCTGAAACCATGGGAGTTAATATGTGAAGACAGCGGAGGCAGGGTTTTTGGAAGAGGAGAAAGAGGAATGACTGATAAATAGTAAAGGTGTGATAGAAAAGTAATAGATATTGAAAAATATACTTCACACTGCAGTCATATAGGTAGTCTTAAGTATTATAAACCACAGGTGTAGAGAACTACTATACTGAATGCATTAAAGAACTGTAAAACACGACTTGAGATGTCAGCCAAAGTAGCCAAACCAAAGTCTCCTCCAACAGGAAGAGACACCCATCTGTAGACAGCTGTTTCGGGGTTCCCAAGTTTTAAGGCTCTATAATGGGTATGACATTGACTTACAGGGTAGCTGCCCACAGGTGGCATTAGTGAGACAGGTTTCTGAGCTAATTTGCATAAGTAAGACTCCCTACACCAGCTGGATCTCCTCAAGAGGAACTAGTACCTCTCCAGATGCCATACTGAAATTTTCAGTAGGTTCTGCTGCTGATCTACTCTCTTGGCTTGAGATATCCTGAGATGCGTACTGTGACATCACCAGCTTTGGAAATAAAAAAAACTTTGGCGCTGCCTGACAGATTAACACAAAGGTTTTTTCCAAAGCTTTTCATGTCGCACTACTCTTCTCAGGATATCTGTAAACTGGAGAAAGGATAAGGACGGAACCGTCTATAGTGTGAAAGAGGACATAATGGACATCCAACTATTAGATGAAAACATTTCTTGACCAATGGTTATCCAAAAAGACAGAGAAAGGGCAGTGACCTTTACTGCACACTTATCACTGATATACATACACACTCGGCTCTAGAAACTCTCCAGCTCCAGGCAGCAGAACTACTCACTAAGCTGCCGGAGATGCTGGACAGCTCCTTTTCTAGTGCCATGTTTTTCCTGGGTCTGATACCTACTAGACCTCTTGTTCAAGAGCCATTCCACTATTTACCTTAATTTCTATACAATAATTCCCCTTACACTCCACGTTTTCCACTTTATCGATGAGCCGGGCTTTTACGCATATGGGGATTCGGGAGGGCTACATATAAAATTCAGAGCTGAAATCTGCCAATTGTTCTCGCTATCTCAATATCTGCTCATGCAGTTTCCTCCAGTGTTTCGCCTTCTGGGAAGTGCAATGTCAATATACAACATGTGGCGTAAAGTAATCTGATGCAAGAAAATGGTTTGCATTATAGGAGCTCAGGTAAGTTGTTAGGCATGTGTCTCTTAATATACTCGCTGATGGTTTCCAACAGAAAACTGTAAAATTGTGAATGCAGATCTGGGCTATATAATACTGACTTCTGCCCGTAACCCATGCAACAGAAATGATGTTATGTACTAGGGTTAACCAATATATATATATATATATATATATATATATATATATATATATAAAACATATTCACACACACACACATATATATATATATATATATATATATATATATATAAAAATTTGAAAAAATAATCTGGGTGACTATTACAGAAATAAGATAAAGAGCTGGTATATGTCATGAGATTTATTTCATATCAAACATACGTACAATAAGAGATAGTATGTCATGATATTGAGGGGGGTTATGTCATATCAAACATACATAAGGACAACATACAAATTCATCTCTATTTACCAAAAATAATAAATGACCATAACATATGCAAAATATGATATTTTTTTAGGCAAAGTTAAGCGGTATGTGTAGGAGTTGCACAAGAAATGGTTAATGGCGAGCCTTTGCATTGAGATTTATAGGTGGTGGGGCACATAGGCATTAATGAGCATGATGTTTCATTGCCTGGATGGTAGTCGGTATCACTGTATAATGCAGCATGTTCAGAGGAACATAATTAACCATGAAATTACATTGGTGTCTCTCACATCTTTCTAGAGGAAAACTGCAAGCTGAGGGCACTTCTGCTATGTCACCAGGAGGGGGCAGTATGTCACCAGCAGCCCCATGTCCCCTTACTGTGTCCTTGTCTCTGTCTGTCTGGAATGGAAAACCTTCTAACTGCTGTAATAAATTTGGCTAAATTAGTGGTTAAATGGTTATCTCAAGTAATATGTATTTGCATTAATCATCTTGCTGCAAAGCAGAGCTGGGGAAGGCTCCGGAGAAGGCACTAAATTCATATTGTCCATTTAATTGTGGCTAATAAGTGCTACACAATACACAGTGTGCTGGGGAGAGCGGGCAGAAAGGGACGGAGGGAGGGGGGCAGCAAAAAACAATAAGGACAGGTGGAGTGCGGGGAGAGCTGCACAGTCCGCAAGACATGTTGACCCCACTAAAAGATAATGCATAATGGGCATAGAGTCTATGAAAATCTCCTGAATATGTTATATCTGTCCTGAAACTAACATTAGATTAAAACAAGTCATTTACAGCTAGTATATGAAGGGGGATAAGGAAATATTGGGTGCATTATGGCGTGTCCTGCCTTTACAACAATAAGGTTACATTATCATGCTCAACTCTTCCATGCCTGGTAAGGTTAATGACAAGTATGGGTAAGATTAATGGACTCTATCATATATACTATGTATAGTCTCCTTTAAGCTTCATGCATATGGCTCTGAGGAGCTGTAGTAGGGTACCCACAGAGGTGCACAGGTCCCACTGTAGATACAATGTATCTTTCAGATGTCATATAAAGGAGATATTCTACCCTAGAAGCATTGACAGAGAATACAGAGCCTAAGGAGACTCCGTGTGCTAACATGAAGCCTTCCTCACATGATTCTGCCATATACATGATGCCTAAAGATAGGCATACACTACAGAGCCTAAATTGACTCCTTGTGCCCATATGAAGCCTTCCTTACACAGTTCTGCCATGCACAAGATGTCTACTGACTGCCATACAATTTAGATAGTTGTTGGTCAAACTCCCATTTGGCCATCAGTTATTTCTCATGGCCACCCCGGCCAAGTGTACACCTCTACCTGCAGCTTATCTCCCCTCCGATCAAAAGTATTGGACATACTGAACTCAACAGCCCAATATCCCTCCCATCTTCACCAAGACACCTATCATTGGGGTAAGTCGAGAAACCACTATACACATCAAATGCTTGGCCAGTCCTGCCATGATTGGGCGACATTAATGTACATGGCTACTTTAAGGCTAGCTCCTCATGAGATGTAGTCACAGCGGGGTGTACATTACCAAGTCCACATGCTGTGATAAAAACCTGCTGAGCCAATTCACCGACACCGCCAGTTTCAACCCAAAACATGTCAATTTGTACTGTTTTGGTGCAACTTGCCATTCTGGTGGTATAAATATTCTTATATAAACTGCTGAAAGCTCAAGTCGTTCAGAAACATTTCCTATTGATGTACGCAACACCATACATAATGGTCGACAAATACAACAAGGACAGCGCGTCCTGCAGTTAACAACAGGGCTCATAAACACAATGCACTACTGCTCCATATGGAAATGTATAATTCCCCAATGATTTACATGTAACATCTGGCTGCCGAGTTATGTTCAGTGTAAAATACCACACTTAATAAACACGGCTGAAATGTCACAAACCTTTCATGAGACATCTGCATTATATGAAGGAATTAGCATCTGCAATAAAGGGATTGCTATTATCAGATTAGCAACAGGGTATATAAGGGATATTGGTCTAACATACGGATCAGTAGATGCATAGGCCGAAACTTTCCATTGTTACAGAGAACACAGCTATGCCATAAATCAGACTAGTATTTAACAGCCTGCGATCTTGGGCTACCTAGAAGTAGCTCAGTTGCTTTGGATATACAACAATAATATTTGCTGGGCACCAGGCTTGTAGACACATCACTGGTACTTGGCACCCTGAACCATATTACTGTCACTAGACTCTTGGGTTGGGTTAAACTGTGTAGAAGACCTTGGAAACGACTGTAAAAACTAATGCTTTCTTTACCAATAAGTATAAGACCTCCTGCACACGACCGTAGCGGTTTTTACTGTCTACAAATACTGATCCACAAAAAACATGTCCGCATGTCATCATGGATTGCAAAAAGACTTGTATAACCCCCTACACTTGTCTGTGCTGCAAATGCGGACATGCTTCATAATTTGTGGTCCTTGTACTGTATACGGCATGGACACACAACCGCGAAAAATACAGCCATGTGTATGGGCCCACAGAAATGATAGGGTCTATACTTTTATCCACAATTGTGGTCGTGTGCATGAGGCCTTAGAGGTTCATGCCTACTACTGGCACCAAGGAAAGCAAAATGAGGCAGATGCCAGAGACCACTGCTGCCCATCCCATTACATAGTGTCACTACATAGGTTCTCCACCCCTGCACCGCAGCATCACCATGCTCACTCTGCTGCATCTCAACTCTCCTTTGGATATGAGTTTGCAGCTTTCCTTCCCCCTACACATCAGGGCGAGTTCTCCTCTGCCATTCTGCGTCAGGGCATTGATAGCATGATGTACGGCATTTTCAGACACCCCGTTCCCTGCTGTGTTGGCATTTGTGCTTCACAGCCCTGAACACTGCTCCATCTCTTCTGAGCCACAGCCAGAGACCCAGCACACAAGAACAGAAGGATGACCAACAGGACAAGGAGGGCACAGGGCAAACAAGTAAATGAATATTACTGTATCAGGGCATTGATACCATAGTGTATGGCATTTGCAGGCTTGGCACAGAAGCACAGAGGGTTGGCCAACTAGTAAAGAAAGAGAAGCAGGACAGGACCACAGGTACTTGGGGAAATGCACACAAGACGGAGATAAAGACAGAAAATAAGCACAGTTTAGGTCAATACCATCCCTTTGGATTAAAAATGGCCCTCAAGAGGATTGCCCGGTGCCAATGTATTCCTGGTTCTTAAGGCTGGATCATAGTTCATGAAAAGATGCAGAAATGTCCAATAATAATACAGTGGACATGTCATGTAGTTCTAGGTTATAAAAGTCGAAAATACTTCTTGTATGCAGTGCTGGCGCCTCTCAGTGGATATGAGAACCATTTGTGCCTATAGGCTCCTGAGAGGTAAATCCAATACTAGTGGGCAATGTAGAAATGACCTTATAGAAGGAAACAAAATGAAAATCTGAGATTATTTTGGACTGTATGGTATACCTCTGTAACCCCTGGTGATCATCCACCTGTTATCACCAGGTCAGCCGTGCCAGTCTATACATGGGAAAAGTAGCATTACATGGCGACCATTCAGATAAATGGCTGTCCATGTAATTCGTGCATTCTCTGGTTAATACAAGGGGACCTGAGCTGCTGATTCTATGTCTAATATCTATATACACTAATAGAGAATATGGACAGCAGTTGTTGTAGTGATGCAACCCCTTTAAGGATCTGTGCAACTTTTTTTTATGACCAAACTCCACCGAGAGGTCTCATTATGATGTATTTTACATATATTGTGCAATATGTCTGTAAATATAATTGCAAATATAAAACTGCACAGCTAGACAAGCAATATATTGTAGAGATAGCCCATAACATAATGGTAAATGATGTGACGGAGACATCAGGTCTACTGACAAGACGGAGAAGTTGGAGATCCTTGACACTTGTCACACCAGAGAGCTTTCGTCCTGCCGTTAAGCTTTTTGATGCCAGGGGGCAAGCAACTTAACCCTGCCTTGGTACAGTCAATTTGTATTTTACTGCACATGTCCTTGCATTTCTCCAAACACCTGTCTACAGAGGGACGTTCCTCAGTGAGCCGGTACAATAACCAGAAAGAACAAGGCTTGGCTGCAGTGTGACTGGCAGACCCTTTCTCACTCTCTCGCTGTCTCTCCCCCCTCCGCTTCTCTCGCTCCAGTCACCAAACTGGCAGCTTCAACATGAAAAGGAATAAAACTGCTTTAATCTGCACCTCTCGCCCACGGCACCCTGACAGTCAGCTCCGTCCTCCGCGGCAGCTTTAAAAACAAACGCCAGATGACGCCTGAACGCTGAGGGACGCAGCGGGGAGGGGGGGTGAACAAGAGGGGGGGTGTTCAGACACGGACAGGAAAACCGAGAAGTCTCAGGGATTTGGGAAACTAAACTTTGACTATGTCCTTCACTGTACTAGGAAGGTCAATAAATGGATTTTTGTATTTAATATGCATTAAATTGGGAGCTAAAAGAACGACACATCCCATAATATAGTGGGAACACTGCCCCTGGAACAAACTGCACAATATCCTGTGTCAGAACTGTGATTTATTTCCATGAATATAATATTCTACATTGTGAAGACGCATGTTAAAGCACCGAGTGTCCAATGGATCACAAGCGAGACTGTAACCATTTGTAGCTCCAAGCAATGAATGTCTTGGTCTAATGGTATCATGAGCGAGGAGTGAAAAAGTGCAGAGAAGATGTTTAAACATATATAATGGCTTTATCCCTCCAAGAGAAAGAGTTTCCTGTGTTCTAGTATTACACCTTATCAGACATTTATACTCTCTCTTTATTCTTATTGACTTCCTTGGTGAAGAACCAAGTATACAAGTTTTATTGAGCATCTCCAATCTAGGGCTGTGGAGTTGGGACCAGTTTTGGGTGGAGTCGGAAAAAAATTACCAAATCCAACTCGGTATCAAAATCAAATTATTATTTTAAATGATATTATACAGGTATTAATATTGTATAATTAAATACATGCATAGTGATTTGCATATTTACTTCCATATGAATTCAATTGGTAGGTTTTTTTCATGATTTAGAGGAGCTTTACTGCTTCTGTCTGACTATGGCTGTCAGCTATTTAGGAAGGAGTCAGAGTCTAGTTGTGGAAAAATAGAGGCGCCGGAATCGGTGGTTTGGCTTACTGACTCCACAGCCTTGCTCCCATCAGTAGCCCTCTATGAACACAATATTATGGGTAGCCATCACTCATGACCTAACTAGTAATTTGTAAAAGCCATATTCAAACTTGATCTACCTGCCTGGATGTGTCCTCTAGGAAGGTAAATCCCATTCTATCCAACTAGTCTGAGATGTAGTTATTACCTAGCAAAGCCCAACAAATACCAGACCCACTGCTGCCCAGTCCGTTACACAGTGACTCCTCAAGTTCTGGCAGCTGCACATGCTGAACGCTGTAGTACTCCCTACCCTCCACTGCATTACCTGTGTCTCAAAGATCCTCTAAGTCTGCACATTTCCCCCTCTCCTAAATGTCAGGGGTATCTCAGTCCCTCACAAAGCTCTTCAGCATGGCAACACTGACATCCCGCTCTGCCATTGCAGCCGATGTTCTCTTTCTTTGGCAGCTCTGACACAGCACAGAAGGAAAGGGTGACGTCCACCAAGATGTTAACAGCACAGCCCAAACAGGGTGACACAGGACCACAGGTAAATGAGGAAAACCCACACAAAGAGTGGATAAACCTGGTGCACGTTAAAGGACTAGTACTATGTCCTTGGATTAAAGGGGGCACACAAAACTATTGCCCAAGAGCCCATATAGACCTAGAGCTGCCCCTTCTACTATCTTATTCTCTGCAAACTCTACTTATCCTGCAGATTCTAGAGTGCTAACTGATTCCAGGTGTACATAAAAACTTAAAATAGAACTATTTAGAAAGCCGTGACCACCCTAACCTTATCATGAAACAAGCTGTCCTGACACCCACCGTGCATATGCATGCTTGCTTTGGCTGAGCAGGTGTGTGTTCCCAATAGGGAATGGAGAGTAAGCTGCTGCCAGACACCACTGTTGGCCTCTTGACTTTATTAGCATCGGGCATATTAAAATTCAGCAACTCGATCCTTCTTTTACTAGACATCTACCATCAGGGAGAGTTGGGACTCTCTATACACATTAGATGGACGGAGGAAGCTGCGGATGAATGACTACAGGGTATGAAGCAATGCATGGCACCTGTTGCAATGAATGGGCATTCTGTATCAGGCAAGGTATAGAGATGGAGCACATCTCTATATAAATAGTTATATGTTGTTCCTGTGCTTTTAAGTGATATCTGGAAGTTCTGTTCTGTCCTTCATATGTATTCGAGATATTAGCAGCCGTAGACACTCCCGAAGCAGACAGGGTGACCTTTCTCAGAGCCAAACGACACCCGCCTGCTCCTGGCAGCTTCTGCTTTCCGTAATTTAGGGCTCAATTAGGACTTTAACATTGAATGAAACAGCCATAAAAATGGCTCTAACGTCCATATTCCATTTATCAGATGGCAGCGAGAATGTGTCCCTGAGGTAGCGACAGAAACAGAGGGATACTCAATATTATTAGACAGGAATAAACACAGGACATTCACAAGGGACGTTCCACCTTTGCCTTTCTTCATACTTTACATCTACTTTCTGGTGACTACAGACATTGAGATTATCTTATTATAAAATATACAATCAGGGTGACATACATAATAAACGCTGAATACATGTAACACAGCAAACATTATTTTATAAGAGATTTCTATATATCCTGGCAGCAGGTTAGAAATATTTTAGCAGAGACAACCCCTTCTCATATAGAAGTGGATTACCACTGGTAAGAAAAAATTTCAGTTTATAGTCACCCTGCCACAGAAAATGATTAATATTTCCTTAAAGGGTTTATCCAAAGTATGAGAAAACAAGCAAAAACAGCTACAAACTTTACAAAACAACAGTATTCACGTTCTCTTTCCCTCCGCTGATCCAGTGCTGATGTTCCGGCAGTACTCCACATCTTTGCTTATAAGTGGACAGCACATCTGCAGTGGTCACATGCTGTACTGCTGGCATCTCCGCTTAGCAATGGGAGCCATGATGCCTATAATACAAGACATGACCACTGTGACCATGGATTGGCTGCAGTTGTCACATGCTGTACTACTGGCATCTACGCTCAGCTATGATGCCCATAATATAGGACATGAGCATTGCGATCACGGATTGGCTGCAGTGGTCACATGCTGTACTACTGGCATCTCCGCTCAGCGATGGGAACCCATTATACAAGACATGACCACTGTGATCACGGATTGGCTGCAGTCGTCACATGCTGTACTACTGGCATCTCCGCTTAGCGATGGGAGCCATGATGCCTATAATACAGCACATGACCACTGTGATCACGGATTGGTTGCAATTGTCACATGCTGTACTACTGGCATCTCCGCTTAGCGATGGGAGCCACGATGCCTATAATACAGCACATGACCACTGCGAGCACGGATTGGCTGCAGTGGTCACATGCTATATTACTGGCATATCCGCTCAGTGATGGGAACCCATAATACAAGACATGACCACTGTGATCACGGATTGGCTGCAGTCTTCACATGCTGTATTACTGGCATCTCCGCTCAGCCATGATGCCCATAATACAGCACATGACCACTGCGGCCACAGATTGGCTTACAGGCCACTTGTAAACAAAGACAACAAGGGCCGCCAGAGCATCAGCACTGGATCGCAGGGGAATAGAAGAGATGAGAGCGGTCTACATTTTGCTTTCTAATGTGCAGCTTCTTAAAAAATGTTCTTACAAGTTTGTCTTTTACTTTTTGCCTTTTTAGTAGCAAGAAAGCCTAGAACTCCAAACTGTATGTCTGGCTCTAAAGTGTGTGGGAATATGTTTATGTGTAAGTGAAAAATACTTTTGCAGTTTTTCAGCTTTATTAATTCATCTTAGTGTACAGACAGAATCTGAAATGCATTTATATACCTAGTAGAATATATTATTCTGATTTCAGTAAATCACTTTATAGTATGGATATATCTGAGTAAGAGGTAAATTCTGCTCTTACAATAGTTCTAAGTTTAATGGCTTATTCCCATCTAAGGCTAAGGCCCCCACGTTGCGGAAAAGCTGCTTTTTAGTTGCAGATTTGGGTGTTTTGTTTTTTTTAACAAAGCAAAACCAGAAATGAATTTAGCAGAAAGGAGACATACAAGTGCCTCCTATATATTTCCCATTCCTGTTAAAGCCACCCTTGGCTCTTGCTCAAAAAAATGCAGAAAAATCTGCAATGTGGGGCCTCAGCCATTACATAATGTGAGACCCACCTCTGGCACTCGCATCTATCTCAAGAATGGGGACTCACAACTCCCATCTGGCAGCTTCAGAGAGCAGAGAGGCGGCCACACATGCTTGGCTCTCTCCATTAATTTCTATGGGATAATTTTGCAGCATCTCAGGAGCTCCTGGTGCCAGATATGACTGGGACTGGGTTATGGTTCAGCTTTACCTTGTAACGACTCTGGCATTAGTTATAGTATGGTATGTTGGGCTGAGGTTTCCATGCCCCACCTTGCAAAAGTGGCAAGCACGTTGACAAATAAACCATCATGACCCAAACAATGTGCCACTTTTGCGCCCGAGAACAAACATTCTCACTTTAATAATTCCCTCCCCCCCTCACTGTCTGATTATTAGAATGTGTTAGTAAATCTGTCCCAGTGTATGGAAGAAAACAGCTCCATGCCACGGGGCAGATTTACTAATACTGTCTAACAGTTAGAAAGTGAAAAGTTAGACTAGACAGTCGTAAAATGTGCCAAATTCTCACACTGGCCAGTTGGCTTAGCTTAAATAAAAAAATATGCCAATATTTTTGTCACACAGTGCAGCATCTTAAGCCCTGTCCGATTCCCATTAAGCCCTGTCCCTTTTCCCGCTAAGCCCCTTTCCACTGTCAAAGTGTAAATGTGGTGTAAGGTACATTATGTAAGTCATTTTCTTAGAGCAAATTGCTCCAGAACTCTGGTTCATGACTAAATCTGCTCATTTGTGTAGTAACTATAGCCTGTCTAGTCTAACTTTACACCACCTATGTGTTGAATTAGTTGATGCCAAAATGTTGGCACATTGATTTGGTGCACAATGTTCCATCTTTACCACACCACTTTCCTAACCGATCAAAACCCCTTAACGCTAAGCCATGCACCTTGTTGGAAAAGTTATGCAATCTAAAACTGATGACCCATTTCAAATGGTCACTGTTGTTTCAGCATAAATGAATAGTACAGTTAATATAATATATCCAGTCACAGTAAAATGCTTCTTTCTCCTCTTATCAGGCTCTTTTCTTCCTCCCCAACTTCCCTGCTAAATTGAATTTTTAATGACATCTCTGCAATATCTATTCCCAGACAGACTGCACATGTATCAGATTAGTCATGACTATAGAAGTCTATGGAAAGGGGAGGAGCTGAGGGAGACAGAAGCAGAGACACAGGCTTAGAGTCATACTGTATTTAATTAGGAAGCTTTTTTTTTATCACGGCTTTATTCACACTAGAACGTTTCAGTACCTCTCTATATATGTCCTGCATGGTCCTGGGGCAGTTTTTGAATGAGGCAGACAGTTAAGCAGCAGATTCTCCTTTACTGACTGTATGCAGTGTATGGCACTCTATAATCTCCCCCCACCAGCTCAGGGTAAACTGCAAACTAGAGACAGAGCCTGCAGCGGGAAGAAGTGCTACATGATGCGAAATACAAGTCATATAATGGCCAGAAATATTGTTACTGTTCATGTACACACAGCTTATTATCCTGAAGGTCACCTATAATGACAGATACTCATTGAGGATAGACCATAAATTTTAACAAGTTGGATAACCCTTTTAATCTGCTCGGCATCTCCTGCTCTATAACACACTGCTGTTCTCCTGCTCCTTATCTTCAATATGACTGCTGGTTTACATAAGATTCGTCTCCATATCCAACCTCACACACAGAGCTCTATGGAGCAGGGAGGGGGTATAGGAGGTTGGTGCTGGTTGGTTAATTCATTGATTGCTTCATTCTCTACATTTGTAGCCTCTGATCTACAACCTAGCAGTGTTAAAAACGTTCCATGTAGCAGTAATTATTGGATTGTCTTTTCTAGCAGCCTCATCCTACCCCTCCTCTCTTCATAGACTAATATGTAGAAAGTAACTCTGCCTGTTATATATATATATTACAAAGTTTCATATATTATCCAGTATTATTCATATATGCAAAGTTGTTCATAATTTGTGGTGCACTTTAAGTATGTCACATGTTATGAGAATAAGTAGGCCTGATACCGGGACTCTCTAGGTAACTGTGCAACATACTCACAGTCCAGGTGGCTGTGTCTGATGCCTTCCACATCTTCAGCATGAATGAAGTGATAGCATCTTTTCCCCATCAGATCCACAGCATTGAGGTCCATGTAATCGCTGATTCTGCAATATTCAAGAAAATTACATGTATACATAATGGAATGCTCTTAATAATACACAAAGACCCTTTATAAGACTTCCATTACACAGGTGCTATGGATAAAGACAAATGTTAAAGGAGTTGTCCAGTATTTAGGGCAAACTCAGGGGTGGGGGGGGTGTAAAACAAAAAAAGCCATATTTACCAATCCCTGATGCTCCGTCGGTCCCCTTTATCTCCCGTGTCTGAACTCGCCATGCCGGAAGTGGAGAGGCTCACATGGCCACTGAGACTGATCAGTGGCCTCAGCAGTTGCTGGTAAGGAACCGGTGATGTATGCGAGTTATGTCACCCTTCCCTTTCCCGTGACCACTGATGTCAGTGATTGTCTCAGTAGTCATGTGAGCATCTCTGCTTCCGGCGCCGCAAATTTGGGACAGGAGAGAAGGGGGATTGGGACAGGACACCACAATGGAGCACTGGCAATAGGGTAATGATATATTTTTTTTTGTTTGTTTTCCACCTACCCCTGAGTTTGACCTACAGTACAGACCAAAAGTTTGGACACACCTTCTCATTCCAAGAGTTTTCTGTATTTTCATGACTATAAAAATTGTAGATTCACACTGAAGGCATCAAAACTATGAATTAACACATGTGGAATTATATACTTAACAAAAAAGTGTGAAACAACTGAAAATATCTCTTATATTCTAGGTTCTTCAAAGTAGCCACCTTTTGCTTTGATTACTGCTTTGCACACTCTTGGCATTCTCTTGATGAGCTTCAAGAGGTAGTCACCTGAAATGGTTTTCACTTCACAGGTGTGCCCTGTCAGGTTTAATAAGTGGGATTTCTTGCCTTATAAATGGGGTTGGGACCATCAGTTGTGTTGTTCAGAAGTCAGTTGGATACACAGCTGATAGTCCTACTGAATGGAGTGTTAGAATTTGTATTATGGCAAGAAAAAAAGCAGCTAAGTAAAGAAAAACGAGTGGCCATCATTACTTTAAGAAATGAAGGTCAGTCAGTCCGAAAAATTGGGAAAACTTTGAAAGTGTCCCCAAGTGCAGTGGCCAAAACCATCAAGCGCTACAAAGAAACTGGCTCACATGAGGACCGCCCCAGGAAAGGAAGACCAAGAGTCACCTCTGCTGCGGAGGATAAGTTCATCCGAGTCACCAGCCTCAGAAATCGCAGGTTAACAGCAGCTCAGATTAGAGACCAGGTCAATGCCACACAGAGTTCTAGCAGCAGACACATCTCTACAACAACTGTTAAGAGGAGACTGTGTGCAGCAGGCCTTCATGGTAAAATAGCTGCTAGGAAACCACTGCTAAGGACAGGCAACAAGCAGAAGAGACTTGTTTGGGCTAAAGAACACAAGGAATGGACATTAGACCTGTGGAAATCTGTGCTTTGGTCTGATGAGTCCAAATTTGAGATCTTTGGTTCCAACCACCATGTCTTTGTGCGACGCAGAAAAGGTGAACGAATGGACTCTACATGCCTGGTTCCCACCGTGAAGCATGGAGGAGGAGGTGTGATGGTGTGGGGGTGCTTTGCTGGTGACACTGTTGGGGATTTATTCAAAATTGAAGGAATACTGAACCAGCATGGTTACCACAGCATCTTGCAGCGGCATGCTATTCCATCCGGTTTGCGTTTAGTTGGACCATCATTTATTTTTCAACAGGACAATGACCCCAAACACACCTCCAGACTGTGTAAGGGCTATTTGACCAAGAAGGAGAGTGATGGGGTGCTACGCCAGATGACCTGGCCTCCACAGTCACCAGACCTGAACCCAATCCAGATGGTTTGGGGTGAGCTGGACTGCAGAGTGAAGGCAAAAGGGCCAACAAGTGCTAAGCATCTCTGGGAACTCCTTCAAGACTGTTGGAAGACCATTTCAGGTGACTACCTCTTGAAGCTCATCAAGAGAATGCCAAGAGTGTGCAAAGCAGTAATCAAAGCAAAAGGTGGCTACTTTGAAGAACCTAGAATATAAGACATATTTTCAGTTTCACACTTTTTTGTTAAGAATATAATTCCACATGTGTTAATTCATAGTTTTGATGCCTTCACTGTGAATCTACAATTTTTATAGTCATGAAAATACAGAAAACTCTTGGAATGAGAAGGTGTGTCCAAACTTTTGGTCTGTACTGTAAATCCTGAGCAACCCCTTTAATTACTACTTCTTGAGGAGGATCAGCACCACGGACATGTTATCTGTTTTATTACATATTTGTAATCTCCATGAAATAACTATTCTGTTGAATCTTTTCTCATGATTCTCCATTGTGCTGTTCCTCTGTTGTTCCTCCTAGAAATTGATGAGAGAGACATAGGTGTGTCCATACACAGTCTGGCACTCGTAGGGCAGTGCCAGACTATGTAGGGACACAACTCCAACTGATAATATTAACAACCTAATTCCAGGAGGAATTGAAGAGTAACAGCACGACATAGAATTAAAGGGGAAACTTACTCCAGAACACTTCACATGTCACAAAGTATATATTTACTAAAATAGACATTTATGTACGCTTCTTTCCATCATATGGGTCAGCAGAGTCTACACATTTACTAACAGGCCTAGCCAGGATAATATGAACCTTGGCTGCTATCAGGTCTCAACTTTTCTTTTGCTGCTTACATGGTACGTTTGGACACAGAATTTTTATGACCACATTACCCTTTTCTTTTCGAGTATAATTCTGCTTTTTCTTAGGCCAGAAAATCTGTTATAATTTTCAGAACGGACAAAGCCCAAGTGTATTTTTTAGCAAGTACTGCCCGAGAAAATGAATTAAGAGTAGTGGTAAACCAATGCCGCAAGCAACCGATCGAATGATGCAAAAGTTACACTACATCTTCTGTAACATAGTCATCAATAGATTTTCTGTTTACTTGTCTGGAATGAAAGTGGGGCGTTCTGGCGAATACAGGGTGTAGCATTACTGCCGCAAGAGATGTGAGTATTACAAAATACAGAAGGTTAGGGACAACCACTGATTTATTAACTTATGTCATGAACCAGAAGAAAAAAAATTGCAATAATGATAACAATAGGATGCTAAAGTAATGCACTTGGGTACAAGTAATCTGCATGCACCATGTGTCCTAGTACAACTGGTCACTAGCAGAGAAGAAATGGGGTATGTAGTCAGCTCAATGTCAGTCAGCTGCTCCTAAAGCCAGCAGGATAGCGTTGTGTTTTCAGAACAGGAGAATATTCTTGTTGCTTTGCAAAGCAAAAGACTGAAAAGTGGAATGAAGAATCCTAGTTATGAGCAAAAGTTAAAAGAATTAAAGTGTATTTGGTTTTGGGAAGAGACATCTAAGTGGGAACATGGCCACAGATAGTCACAGTATTCTTCCAGCAGGCGGAGATGGTACTGTCTCTAGCTGCCCATATGATGCTGTGCTAAGGCATCATGGGACTGATAGCAAAACATAGAGAAAGAAAAATCCAGGGAAATCTAAAAACCAATAAGCAGAGAGGAGGCTGCACCACAATATATAATAGAGCTCCTTTCTCTTGGAGCAGTTGCTGTAAAGATACTAATACACATTAGATTAATGTCAGTCGAATTTACTGACTTCGGTAGACGACCAATCGTCTGATGTGTATGGAGGGTCCCGACTTTGCTCAACAGATGACACTGGGGGAAAGAAGGATTGGGCATTTGGGAATCCTTTAGTTAAGCCGCCATATTCAGAACACATGGAAGCTTGTTTTAGCCGAGCAAATAAGGCCAGGTCACGCTCACTTTAAGTTGTCTTTCTCCCTTTCACTAGGTTATGTCTTGTTCCTGACACTGTGAACAGACTGAGGATTCCTGGGCAGTAACCAGGTTAGTACATGTAATGATTTTCTAAGGGGACAGATACTTAAGTCCTCCAGACTAGGCTGAGATAGTTCCTATTGTATGTAACTCATTCCACGCCAAGAACTTTGTAGAGCTCTTGTAAAAATGCCACTTCTGCCTAGACCCCCTTCACAAGGGTTAAATCTCTTCCTTTTGTCCTTTCCAAAGACTTTGCAAAAGTGAATGTAACTGGAAGTAATTAACGAGCAATTATTTCTGTCGGATCGCAAAGGCGGAAAACAACGAGGCCACTAATTACCCGAAGCGCGGGCGACACAACACTTTCTGCGCCGCTGTATCGGAATTATAATAATCAGCGGATATTACTCGATGAATGATATAAATGACAAAGCGTGTAATAACCTGTAATAGCACTAATAATGGTAATAATAAGCCTGGTGATAATAGCAATGATCATCATTATATTGCCTGAATAATGAGCTAGCTAATGAAGCAACATGGAACAAAGGAAGTCATAGTACAGTGCGGTATACAATATCAGACATAGGCCTTGTACGTACGCCCACAACTGCCCACAACAATGGCGCATAATCTAATACGCTGCCATTTGTCAAGTTTTACATGACTATGCGGAACACACCGTACTGTCGCTACACATAGTGATGTGGTCATATGATGTTCTATGTGCTGGAACAATTCCATACCTCTCCATGTTACCAATATGTTTAGGCCCTAAGACTTTAGGAGCTCATACACATTGGATGACTATTGGCCAAGCATGCAGATTTCCGACCATCTAATCTACATGGGGGCCTCTCCCATTTAGCTGCCCAGCATGCATGTGCATGTGTAGATCTAGTGAGATAGCTGACTGCTGCACAATGACATGAGAAGGCTGACCAAAGAGGTCCTGCAGTTGTCACACGCCGCTCCCCCCCAAGATTTCAATCCTGGATTTACCCCTGAATGCTATAGTACAGTATGCCTCCGAAGTCTGATGGGAGGGGGGATTACTACTGTGACCCCCAATGATAGCTAAAACAAAGAGGAAGCAGTGTTACTTTGTTCTAATGTTTGGCGGGTGATATACCTGCAATATCTTTGAAGAGTCCACTATAACTTTTGGTAGTTATGGGATCCTTCTATACATCCAATGGACTATGTAAGGTAAGAACAATGTGATAAATACAGCTTATATTACTGACACAAGTTGTCTGAGTTGAGATTTGTTGCCTGAATGTGGATCTCAGCAGTGTTCATTTACCTACATATGTTCACACAGACATCTATCTTGATGCGGAGCGTACATTGATCCTTATTATTTAACTGGCAGATTCCCAGTGTGTTGTTTTTTTTTTTGCCTTTGTCTGGATCTACACAGCATGAATATAATAGGTTGAACTTCATGAACTTATGTTCCACCTCACTATTTATCCTTGTGACGGCGGGTCAGTAATGAGAGAGGATGAAAAGTGATCTATTTCCTCTACCCTACACATGTACTATGAATTATGGAGGGCGACAGCGCTCTACCCTACTTTCAGATACATCGAGAAAAGCTATAGTATATTAAAGTGTAAGTAAAATTTCGGACAACTTTTGATTTTCTGGCAGTATTTGTGTCATTAATACATTTTGTAATATACTTTATTAACATATTTTGTCTCCTTTTTGTGAAATCCTGCATTCTTTCACTCTTTCCCTTGCTTCTGTATTGAGAGATGTTCTCTGCTTCTCATTGTGTATGGTGTATGGGCTGTGTGAAATGAAGAGAAAATGAGGGAGGGTCACTCCAAATGGCTATATCTCAGGAATTATAGAACATAGAAACTTGCTTTTGGGTGTCATATGAAAGAGGAGAATCTCATCTTTCATATGATTCTATACATATCCTTTTTAGAGATATCACTGGTTGAAAACACAGTCAGGATTAGGATATTTCTATTATATATTATGCAGCTGCATATAAATATCCCAATCCCCACTGTGTTTTCAACCAGTGATATTTCTGGAAATCATACAGGTAGAACTGCATCCTTAGTATCATATAAAAGAATAGAATCTTCTCTTTCATATGACACCAAAAGCAAGTTCCTATAATGCCAGAGATATAGCCATTTGAAGTGACCCTCCCCTCATTTTCTCTTCATTTCACACAGTCTATACTCCGTACACAATGAGAAACAGGGGACAGCTCCCAATAGACAAGCAAGGGAAAGAATACAGAGATGCAGGATTTCACAAAAAGGAGATACAATTTTGTAATATACTTTATTAACAAATTGTATTAATGACACAAATTATGCCAGAAAATCAAAAGTTGTCTGAAAGTTTAGTTACACTTTAAAATTGACCGACTTCTGGAAGGGATGAGCATGTCCATTTTCAGGTCTGTGTGGCAGTCCTTGGCCAAGAGCCTTGTGGGCCCCCTTTAATCCAAGGGGTGGTACTAGTCCTTTAAATCCTCCTCTTGTAGTCTATCACATCCTTGTCTGTGTTAATCTCATGTACTTGTGGTCTAGTGCTATTATTGGTCATCTACTTGTTTGTCCTCTTGGTTGTCTTTCTGTGTTGGGTCTCTGGCTCTCCCTGACATAGAGGGGAAGCTCCGGACCCACAAAGTGGAAAGGGGACGCAAAAATTCTGTTTGTGAGACAGCTATTACTTAAAGAGGACGCGCCCAATGACATGCATCCTTTGATATTTACTGCCACCCAGAGCACTTGGTGTTTTTTTTTTATAATCCAAATCTGTTCAGCCATTCTAAAGATATAAGCCCTTTTAGTGTTAATACAAATTATGGTCTCTTGGATATAAATATTTTATTCTAGAAGACCACCTACCTATTTTCACAGTATATAATATTGAGGTCCATGTTGACTCGTGTTACAAACATGTGGCAGTCAATGCGGACTTCATTGATGGTTGGAGGAGGGAGCGCATGAGCCACAACTACTAAGCCCATCACCTGTCCAGTACCAGAGCGTCCATGAGACAGAGACACACGGAGACGCAATCGTCCAGTTACGTGGATCACCTAGAAAGAAGTATCAGAAAAGTATTCATAAGTTATTTATTATAGTGCACATTTAATGGATATTTTTTACAAGTCATTTGAGGAATAGTAAAATGAAATCAATTTGATACTTTAAAGATTTTTTTTTTTATATTGATGGCCTATCCGCCGGGGTGGGCGGCAAAATGGCGGAACCCCTTGGATGCCACGGTCATGTTTGAATACGGCATCCAAGTTAAAACCCTGGATTGGTTATGGAGCAGGGTGTTAGGTGTCAGTTACAGCTAACACCCTGCTCCATAACCGATCGGGGGGATTTAACACCTTGAATGCAGCGGTCAAACATGCCGTGTGCGCTCGCGAAGGGGTTAAAGGGCTGAGACATCACAGAACTGGCTGCTGATTGGCTGCACGCATGGCATTGTGGGTGATCCCGAATTCCCATAGTTCCTTGTCCCATGTAGAGCAGCCATTTTGAACTAAATGCGAATCGTTACCACGAAGCGTGAGGGAATTTGGATTCGATGCAAATCGAATATTTCCTGAAATTCAGATCGAATTCCACTTCATCAGCTTCAATTCGCTCATCTCTATCGATGATGTCACCTCATCGGTCACATGCTTAGTCCCATTTAAGTGACTAGGACTGAGCTGCATTACCAAGCACAGCCTCTATAATATGCATGGTGCTGTACTTGGTATTTAGTGAAGAGGCCGCAGCACTCACCCAAATGCAACTACCTGATCGGAGGTGGTCCTGGATGTCAGACCCCACCGATCACATACTGATGATAACCTAAGGACAGGTCATCAATATAAGTCCTGGAAAACCCCTTTAACACTCTGTTCACACTTCTGTCAAGATTTCCATACTTCTGTTCCATCATAGGATCAGAAAACAAACATAGCTCCAGATTCATCATACAGTGGACACCAATAGCATTCAATGGACCCCACTGTTTTATAATACAGCCTAGGAGCTCTGTAGATGTATCTGTAGTTTTGAAAAGAAAAATTGCGCTGCATGCTGCTCTATTCTTCCTGTCAAACCTGACAGATACTCCCAGAAAATCCGGAAGACGGCTGCTGACTGAAGCATTGGCTAAGCTTTAAAAACACAGGTTAGTATTTTAGGTGTATTTTTATGGCAAACTGAAATTTTACAAGATCACTTTTCAGTGCGGTTAGAAAAACAGACGAATAAAAAAAATTCACAAACATGAAAGAAACCCGAATGGTAACAGTTAAAATAAAGAAAAGTAAGAACATAAAGCTTCATATCATAAAGGCTGGGGTGAAAGCAGACAGGGGGCAGGAGAAGACAAATACAAGAAATAAAGTAGAAAGAAGCAAAACTGCTAGAAATAAAAACAAAGGCCAGAGCCATAAGTAAAAAAAATCTGAAAATAAGGATGTAAAGAAGGAAAAAAAGAAGGGCTGGTCAGTGGGAGGCAGGGTGCCGCAGACCAAATAATCCAAAGACTAGCAGAATACAGTAAGTAGATTCCTCTCTGACACATGTGGGGAGTTTTGCTGCTGGATTGCTCGTGGCAAGAAACACATCAGAGACTCCTGTGGTACTTTTATATATTTCAGCAGCTAAATCTAATATGACACTGAAGGCGGGGGGAGCGGAGGTACACACAACGTCAGGCGCAAGCTCCCCTTCCTATGACCTTAACTGATATTCGGGAAAGCGTGGTTAACTGCTCGACAGCCGGTAAGATCTGTATACTGTTCTGGAGAGGAAATGGTTAATGTATGACCATCGGGAATTCAACATCACACATGTCCAAATACACACTGGCAAGCACGTGACTTCTGATGTTGGTTGTAGATATGATACAAGAAGCGGTACCCAATATATTTAGATACGGATGTTAGCTGAGATCCCTTATGATAGACAACCCCTTACAAGATGTGGACCCCAGGCAATTGGCTTCTTGTCCTAAGTCTCGCTCCAGACACCCCTGATTTTGACACAGAAAGCCACAGCCAACTGGGAATTTCTCCTGCAGCTGAAATATAGTGTTATATGGCAGACATATAAATAAGTAGTCACCCTTGTCATATGAGGATGGCTCGAGCCTGCCAAAATGGCTCATAGAGAGGAGTCCATATGTCCGAATAGAGCATATGGGAAGGGGTTGTCTTTATAGGTTAATCCCTTAAATGTCAATTTATCTACAGCTGCATTTACCCCAAGGCTATACAAAGGGTATACATACTTATGGTATACATACTTATGGTATACATCTCAGGTCACCTACTGAATGCTCTGTAAGTACCAGAAAGCGAGACCCAACAAAATCACAATATCTAAGACTCTCCTTATATCACATATGAGGGTATGCCTGGCATGCATGTTTGAAGTGTGCCACGGTATGTATCCTCCAGATGTGTCATACTGTATGCCTATGTAGTTGAATATGTCCAACATTGACTTCCATGGTGGAAAAAAAGACAGGTCTACATTTCTTTATGAGATCGACTTGACGCCCACACTTGGATATGCTCCAAACGGGCCTTAGAGAGGTATACTGTCAGACACCTAGGGTTGGACTGGTCCACCAGAGAACCAGAGGATCCATATTATGTCACAAAATGTCCGGCAGTCGGCAAACCCATTTGGACCCAATGACTTGACACTAGGATATATTTCCTTTGGGTTTATTATGGATGATATGTCCTGTGTGTGCATGCAAAGAACACACCATGATCTATATATCTGTATCTATCTATCTATCTATCTATCTATCTATCTATCTATCTATCTATATGAGGTTGGACCCCCCCAGAATCATTTCCTCTGATGGGCCCAACGAGAATCAGTCTGACGCTGTATGGGCTTACACATTGGACTAGGGTCCCTTTTGCCTGGATCAGCTGCCCATTTACTATGTATAACACGTCCATTCACTACTTATTTAGCATATGTTTGGAGAAGAAAGGATCGGGCATGATGAATTTCAACATGCCTGAACCTTTGTTTTCTAGGAAGATAAGCCCTCGCCAGGGGTGTTTGATAGGTTTAGTTCCCCTCTCCCTGCTGAGAACACATACAAGCTCGTTCACGCTGAGCATGTATGTGTATAGAGAAGTCCATAAGATATAGCTGCCAGTTAACAGCTATTGAAAGTCCATGGTCAGCCTTACAAACTACATAGTCAGTGACTATAACCTGCCTCTGTTTATCACTTTCTGGCAATGCCCATAGGATGCCCAGTTTGTTTTCCCGCAGCATCGACGCCAGGTTTGTTCCGTGCAGACACAAGTATGATTGTGCTTCTCTTTTTTTTTTTTTTTTTTCGTCTCCCGCCTCAGGAGAGAGGAACCATCCTGATTCTTTATACACTGAGGCTCTTCAAAGACACCTTTAGATTGTAGGCAGCCTGGGGGGGAATTCTCTCCCAGACACAATTTGGAAGCAACATGAAGGCCTTGAAGTTGAAAAGCAAAGAAGAGGGAGGACAGAGGGAGCAGGGCAGAGGAAGGGGGTGCGGGACAAAGGCTGGGAAGGTTTTTATTTTTTTTCGCTGTCCCCTTCACTCTCCCTATGAGAAGAAAAAATCCTATGCAGAGAATTAAATGTGACAGATAGAGGCACTTCTTTATCTTGCGATAGGTATGACCTTCCTTATAATTTGGAAGGAAGTGAGACAGTATAATGGAAAAAGACCGAACAAAACAAAACACACATATGCACTAGAGATGGAAAAGAGACAACCGGATCAAAACAACAGACGCTACTACAATAGAGTGTGGTAACAGTCCTACACATTAACATAACACCATAGCGCTATGACCGTATTATATCACTAATGCATTCAAGAAAACATATTATACCTTCTTCTACTGTCATTCACACCTGATGATGTCACCAAACTGAAGAGTAATTCAAAAAGTTAACCAAAAAAGCTGCCTCCTTTTTATCCAACCTACAGAACTTACCTTGTACCCCGAGGATTTGATATGCACGCCTCTCTTAGTCAGCGTTGACTTCATCCGAATGAAGAAAGACCTTTCTAGAGAGTTGTCCTGAGGGAGGATCCCGGGGCTGGAGGACTCCACTAAAAAAGAAAAAGGGTAGGTGTTACAGAGGACAATAATCACTGTCTAAAAAAAATGATAAAAAGTGGTCTATCCATAGTAAAATATGGCATCAGAGGCATAACAAAAATCTGTACCAGGCCCCTTAAAGGGGTTGTCCAGGATCTGAACAGTTTTGATACTGATGACCTATCCACAGCTTCCAGTCTGAACAGTGTAGTGGTGGCACCTGGAACTGCAACTCCACTCCCACTCACTTCAATAGGAGCAGGGCTGCTTCCGGCCTTATAATTAGGGCTTCTGGCTGTATACTTTGTATATGGCTTCTGGCAGCCGCATCCGCTGATTGGTTCGGGGTTCAGGTGTCAGACCCCAACCAATTTGATACTCATGAACAATCCTGTGGATAGGTCATCAGTATCAAAAATGTTGAGATTCTGGACCACCCCTTTAATTATAATATATCGCTTATAGTACTGGTCTCCTCATGTTGTGAACACTTTACAATAGTTCCTGGGCCAGGATGTGACTGCACCTTCTGCACCCCATCAAATTATTCCCCTTTACGGGGTCTACTTTGAGTAACATCAGCACCTTAAAATGATCAGGCACATTCAGAATTAGGACATGTCTACACAAAATTGAGAAAATCGGTTCTGGATTTCTCTGTTGTTTTACATGAAGATTTTGGTGCAGATTTATCATGGATGTCACCTGATGGACTGTAGGTCAATTTACATATGGATATATCTCCATAGTGTGCGGATGAGATTTGTTACCAATACCCAGCATATCAACCAACCCCCGCAGATAGATAGGGTACAGTTTTGCCCTTGTGATTCTGTTGCCGAGATATCACTAACAGATGTCAATATGCAAATGAGCCATTTGGAGCAACAAGGGCGTTGCCACTTACATTTTTGAAGCAATGGCAACGCCCTCATTACGTTAAAGAGCTGATTTGCATATTGATAAAAATAGTGATATCTCGACAACAGAGGCAGTGATTTTCAAGGGGAAAAATACTGTTTAATTCAGGTGACCCTATCCTACAGTGATGGCCAAAAGTATTGGCACCCCTGCAATTCTGTCAGATAATACTCAATTTCTTCCAGAAAATGATTGCAATCACAAATGCTTTGGTAATAATATCTTCATTTAATTTGTCTTCAATGGAAAACCACAAAAAGAATTGTCAAAAAGCCAAATTGGATATAATTCCACACCAAACATAAAAAAGGGGGGTGGACAAAAGTATTGGCACCCTTTGAAAAATCATGTGATGCTTCTCTAATTTGTGTAATTAACAGCACCTGTTACTTACCTGTGGCACATAACAGGTGGTGGCAATAACTAAATCACACTTGCAGCCAGTTGAAATGGATTAAAGTTGACTCAACCTCTGTCCTGTGTCCTTGTATGTACCACATTGAGCGTGGAGAAAAGAAAGAAGACCAAAGAACTGTCTGAGGACTTGAGAAGCAAAATTGTGAGGAAGCATGAGCAATCTCAAGGCTACAAGTCCATCTCCAAAGACCTGAATGTTCCTGTGTCTACCGTGCGCAGTGTCATCAAGAAGTTTAAAGCCCATGGCACTGTGGCTAACCTCCCTAGATGTGGACGGAAAAGAAAAATTGACGAGAGATTTCAACGAAAGATTGTGCGGATGGTGGCTAAAGAACCTCGACTAACATCCAAACAAGTTCTAGCTGCCCTGCAGTCCGAGGGTACAACAGTGTCAACCCGTACTATCCGTCGGCGTCTGAATGAAAAGGGACTCTATGGTAGGATACCCAGGAAGACCCCACTTCTGACCCAGAGACATAAAAAAGCCAGGCTGGAGTTTGCCAAAACTTACCTGAGAAAGCCAAAAACTTTTTGGAAGAATGTTCTCTGGTCAGATGAGACAAAAGTAGAGCTTTTTGGGAAAAGGCATCAACATAGAGTTTACAGGAAAAAAAAAAGAGGCCTTCAAAGAAAAGAACACGGTCCCTACAGTCAAACATGGCGGAGGTTCCCTGATGTTTTGGGGTTGCTTTGCTGCCTCTGGCACTGGACTGCTTGACCGTGTGAATGGCATTATGAAGTCTGAAGACTACCAACAAATTTTGCAGCATAATGTAGGGCCCAGTGTGAGAAAGCTGGGTCTCCCTCAGAGGTCATGGGTCTTCCAGCAGGACAATGACCCAAAACACACTTCAAAAAGCACTAGAAAATGGTTTGAGAGAAAGCACTGGAGACTTCTAAAGTGGCCAGCAATGAGTCCAGACCTCAATCCCATAGAACACCTGTGGAGAGATCTCAAAATGGCAGTTTGGAGAAGGCACCCTTCAAATCTCAGGGACCTGGAGAAATTTGCCAAAGAAGAATGGTCTAAAATTCCAGCAGAGCATTGTAAGAAACTCATTGATGGTTACCGGAAGCGGTTGTTCGCAGTTATTTTGTCTAAAGGTTGTCCTACCAAGTATTAGGCTGAGGGTGCCAATACTTTTGTCGGGCCCATTTTTGGAGTTTTGTGTAAAATGATCAATGATTTGACTTTTTTTTTCATTCTCTTTTGTGTTTTTTCATTGCAAGCAAAATAAATGAAGATATTATTACCAAAGCATTTGTGATTGCAATCATTTTCTGGAAGAAATTGAGTATTATCTGACAGAATTGCAGGGGTGCCAATACTTTTGGCCAGCACTGTATCTATCTGGGTTCATATGCCGCGTTCTGGTGACCGATTCCCTTTAAATTCTCATCCACTTTGCTGCAACTGTATTTCGCTGCAGATTTTCTTCAAGCAAATCCATATAGAAAATCCACAGCATCTTTGCTAGATGTGGACATAGCCTATAAGCTGCCCCTTCCAATAACACCATCCTGACAAAAAATGACTTTTGTACCAAAAATGATCCAAGAATTTCCGTTTCCACAGACCATATTTATAAAACTGAAATGCGCCATTACACGACTATTATACTCTTTGCTTTATCTCTTCCTGTGAGTTAGGAATTTTTATTCTAGCATGGAAGAGGTTAATGGAGAATAAGCATCAATGCCACAAGTTGGGGTTAAGTATCCATCACTACGCCAGATAATTCTCCTCTCTAATCCGGTGGAATCAAACCTATTTCTTTTATCACAGGGCTCCCATTTTGAATGAAACAAGCTCATTAGTTCTAATCAAAAGCTTCGAGATCAAAAACTGGAGTGTCGGCTTCAGATCCAGCTGGTTCTAGGATCCGATGCTCAGCTTCACCAGAGAACGGGATCACAGGAGCCTCACGGTGGGGCGGGCCAGGAGAGATCGGGAAAACATTGCACGTCCTCACTAGTGCAAGAGGAAAATCTGTTCAGTATCAGGTGTCAGGCCCGCCTTTGACTTCAGTGCACGGATCACAGGTTGGCACACTGAAATAACTGCGGTTATCTGCGGCGTGTGACTTTATACGGGGAGGCTTTTATTGGCGGCTGAGATTACGTCTCTTTGATGGAACATATTGAGAGAAATAAACTGTGAACATCTTGATCCGGAACACAACATCTAAACATAAAAAGCGCTAGGTAAAGGTAACGCAGTTCAGTTATTGCCTTCTTGTTTCACCCTAGCAATTCTTCATATAAAAGCAAGGGGCAAAATGCAAGAAGCCACTGCTCTGACAACCAACCATCAAATACGTTGTGTGGAATCTCTGAACATCAGACATTGGGGATGAGTGAAGTGTCTGCTGGCCATACACTTTGAGTTAGCTGTCGGGCTACAGATATTCCTTCCCATACTCAGGCATAGCTTCTGGGGGAGAATATCTCCAATATTGTAACCAATCCCCTTGTCATACAGGTGTGCCCCTGCACAATCATAGTCAGCACTGATCAGACTGCGCCCCCAATGCTCAATTTCTTCATAAATTTCTAGGAGGAATCACAGAGGAACAGCATGACGCAGAATTATAAGAAAAAATACTAGAGGACAAAGCTTTTTAACAGAACTTATCAGAGAAAAATGCTTCTTTCTCTTCTTAGGCTTTATGCACATAACAGTGTGCTCTGTCAGTGTGTTAACAATATTTTTTAAGGCTAGAACACTGACCCATTTGTCTCTATGGGCCCATACACGTGCTTGTGTATTATCATGCAGCAGTGATCTGGGGCAAAACTCAGGAAGGTCCTATACCTGTCTGTTTTGTGGCCTGGGGTCACTAGATGAAGTGAATGGGTCTGTGGAGGAATGGGTGGAACACAGATGTCATCCATGTGCTTGCCATGCTGTTTATACAAAAGGCCGAGCTCAGGTACATAGTTGTTTGCATGTTGTCCCAGGGTGGCTTCACACTACCTTTACTTAATGTCCGTTGCTCTCATCTGTCACATTCACTCCCATCTGTCTGCATTCACCCCATGTGGAAAACATTAGTAGAGTAACAGACACAGCCTGAGCCACCTCCGTCTGCATCTGATCCCACTAACTATAATGTAAAGAATGTATGCAGGACTTCTTCCTTTACAAAAGCAAACAAACATGACAGAAGAAAGAGTCCATCATGTTTTTTTACATTATAGTCCATGGGAACGGATGCATATGGAGGCGGCTCTGTATGTGCCTGTTACTCTACTACTGTTAATGTCCGTTGCTGTCATCCTATGATAGACTATAATAAGAGTAGTGTGAACATACCCTTCCGCTATTTTCCTGTTCCCCCCTCCCTGCTAAACTGACTCTGACATCTCTGGACTGTAGGTCACATGTATCAGATTACACATGCCTATAGCAGTCTATGGAGAGGGGAGAGGGAGGTGTCAGCAGAAGCGGAGGGAGATTGATGGAGAGATACAGGTTTAGCTAGAGCTAAATAGGAAGTTTCATTCACAGCCTTATTTCTGTATTCACATCAGTACAGATCAGTACTTCTCTATATACAGATGTTGCATTCTTTAGGATCAAACTTGGATTGTGATCCTGCAATGTGATAATAGTTCCTGGTATTGAGAATACAGGAGGAAGCTAAAGCTGGATTGTCATTTCAAATACCTATATCTCCAAATTTATTCCACCTAGAACAGTGACCCCATATCCACACAGCCACTTCCTATATTCAGTAGGAAGGCGCTGGCCAGCAACTCAATTTGCAGGCATGAAAGTCAAACCAGGAATTGTGCCCTGGATGCCCTGCACGGTCCTGGGGCTGTTTCTCAGTGAAAGAGAGAAGGTTAGGAAGCAGCTTCTCCTCTACTCACTGTGTACTAGCTACAAACTACCTGCAGAGGGGAAAACTGCGACAAAATGCAGAAAAGCTGCAAGTCATTAAGTGGTCAGAAACAGTGTGTCATGTACATACAAGGCAGCTAATTCCTAGAAGCATACCTCCCAACTTTCAAAGGATAGAAAGTGGGACAAAATATGCTATGTGTGCCGTGGCAAATTTAGCTCCACCCACTTCTATGTTGACTCCGCCCATTCTCATCTATTTTTCCATGTGCCCCCACACAGTATAATGCTCCTACAGTCACCCTAACATTATATGATCCACATTATATTGTTCCCCTCCAATTGCCCCACAGTATTAAGTCCCTCTCCTCGTGCCCCAGTTTAAGCTGGCGGAAACTAGAGGGGGACATTAAATTGGGGCAGCTGGAGGTTGACATTAAACTATGGGGCAGCTGGAGGGTGACATTAAACAGTGGGGGTAGTTGGAGGGTGAATTAAACTGGGGTCAACTAGAGGCAGACATGTCCCCCTTCAGCTACCCCCCACAGTTTAATGTCCTCCTCCAGTTGCCCCCAGTTTAATGTCACTCTCCATCTGCCCCCAGTTTAATGACCCCTTTATTTGCCACCATCTTAATGTCCCCCTTCATCTGCCTCCAGTTTAATGTTCCTCTTCATCTGCGACCATCTTAATGTTCCCCTTCATCTGCCACCATCTCAATGTCCCCCTTCATCTGCCACCATCTTAATGTCTCCCTTCATTTGCCACCAGCTTAATGCCCCATTCATCTGCCCCCAGTTTAATGTCCTCCTTCATCTGCCACCATCTTAATGTCCCCCTTAATCTGCCCCCAGTTTAATGTTCCCCTTCATCTGCCACCATCTTAATGTCCCCCTTCATCTGCCACCAGCTTAATGCCCCCCTTCATCTGCCCCCAGCTTAATGCCCCCTTCCTCCCCCATTTAATGTCCCCCTTCATCTGCCTTCAGTTTAACTACCCCCTACATCTGCCTTCAGTTTAACTGCCCCCTACATCTGCCCCAAGTTCCCCACTCTTGCTCACACATGTTCTCTTCTCTCCTTATCTTCGATCACTCTCATTCCCAGCAGCTTCCTCTGTGTAATATCACACTGTCCCGCAAGTATCCAGAATAGCTCCGCCCACACAAGAGTCTGATCACATGGTCATGACATCATCAAAGGTCCTTTAGCCCACTAGGATTTAGCATCTACCATTTAGCCTTTACCCTACCCTAATAAAGTTTGTTAACAGCACAACACTTCAGGGGCATAGCGGGACAAACTGTAAGCTGTCCGGGACCACGGGGCAGTAGTGTAAAATCGGGACTGTCCCGCCAGATGCGGGACATTTGGGAGCTATGCTAGAAGTGCCTGAACAAGTGTTGTTTAATTTAGGGCTAGTTTAGAGAGCTTTAAGATGACTGTATTATATGGACCATGTTACAGTCACACAGCTCCATACCAGGGGCCAAATGATCTGAACCTACAGCAACCTAGATCCCAATGATGTTTTACGCTTGGTCATTTGACCCATGGTCAGATTGGGATTTGTGGCCATGGCACAGACATGCAAACAGAGATTGCTGTCAGTCAATGATAGGACCGCCCCCATGACTAGATGATTGTTTCTAAGCATAGAATGAGCAGAGATATACTGCAAATGATGAAATTACAAGCTATATTGAATCTTTTCCCCAAAATACTATATATCATTCTGCTCAGCATGTCCTTCTCCATAACATGCTGCTTGTAGATTATATTGCATTTTCCCTGTAAAGGGTTACCTTTAAACTTTCTGTTCATACCCTCTGGTGGAGATTTCACATGAGTCTTGCGGGAGTCTGCGTTGCCATAAATTTATCCAGTGTCGCACAATTCTTGACAAATGTGGCGCATCTTTAAAGGGGTTGTCCTGTACTCCCGTTTTCCTGTGCCTCCATTTCCAGGGGTGGCTGCTCCATTGGTCTGTATACAAGCCCCTGGGTGACGTCACCATTTGTCACATCATCAGTGAAGAGGTGACCACTGAGGCCTGTGATTGGCTGCCGTGGTCACCTGGCACAACCAGCAGGGGGACTCGTATGCAAACCATACTGCCGCTCAAAATGGAGGCCTAAGGTCCAGGTGAGTACTTGTTAGTTATGTTTATAGCAACACTATTAAACAATAAAATTATGAACTGGACAACCCCTTTAAGTAACCCTTCTGTCCTCTGATGTTACTCCACTTTCTACGCTTACTCTCCTATTCAAGTGAGATTGTGACAATTTTTGCAACTTTATTTTAGGCCTTGCAAGGATTGAAAAATTCTAAAACTATATTAGGAAATAACTATTAATGCATTTACCAAACATATTGGTGTAGGTTCAGCAAAAGTATTCAGTACACTTTAGGATTTCACATCCCAAGGCCTTTTTATACACCTGTGTCTGTTTTTTTTTTTTTTTTCATCCGTGACAATATCTGTTTTTCATCACTTTTTGTCCATGATTTTCCATTTGTATGTCATCCACTTTTGTGTCTGTTAAAAAAAATGGAAGGACATCCATTTTGTTCCAACCCATTGAAAAAGGTCACGTGACTGCACAAATGCAATTTTCAGAACGTCTCTTGAAATACGAATGGTATCAGCACTCCGTGTCCGTGTTCGAGTTTGACTGCTGGAATTGCTGAATTTGCTGCCCACTTTCTTAGTCTATGTGATGGTCAGAGGAATCTGTAGTGTGTCAGTGGGCAGATTGACTATTGCAAATGTATCAGAATTTTAGCACAAGTTGCACCAAAAAACTTCATTACACTTTGTGTACCAAATTTATTGTTTGTTTTAGACTAAAGCCCCACATAGCAAACTGTAGCTAAAAAACAATGGTACTGAAAGACACAGCGTTTTATTTCCCCCCCACTGCGTTTTCCATAGCAGTCAAAAACGCTGCGTTTCTCAATGTGGGGCCTTGGCTGCTTTCTTTGTTGCAGATTTTGCGGCATTTTTTTGAGCCAAATCCAGGTGTGGATTGAGCAGAAGGTAGAAGTATAAGTATTCCCTTTGTATTTCTCATTCCATTTGTAACCATTCCTGGTTTTGGCTAAAAAAAAAACGCTGCAAAATCTGCAACAAAAAAAGCAGCTTTTCTGCAACGGGGCTGTGAAAAGGTAAAATGTTTTGTTTTATGTTTATAATTGATTTCCTGTTTTGTAACCTTAGTTTTGGTACATGGGATGCCAGGTCTGGTAAAGCCTCTGTGTGAATGTTCTTACTGCTTCTTATTTCTTTCTTTCCTCATTAGGCTGGCCACCTAATGCTCTATTTTCTACTCTTTCTGGTCTTGCCATCTGGAAACAATGTACCAAAACTAAGGAAATACTCACAATTTGTGTTTCATAAAGAAGTGTTTTCATTTACTTACCTGCAGTAGTGGAGCTGTAGTAGGGTGTGTCTGCCCTGGCCTTATAAGAGGCAAGTCTGCATCAACTCCAGTGTTTTATAGAGAAAACTGCATAGGATTATGGGAAATGTCTATGCTATAAAAGGATTCCATTACCCAGCAAGCTTAGTAGTTGTTGGTGGAGTTGACACAAGGATTGCTTAGTACACGTTTTGGATATGTTCTGATGAAATAATTAGAATAAACTCCTTTGGATTTCTTTTCAATCAAGGTCTGATTGTTTTTTGGAAAATCCCATGCTTCACATATGTTGTCAGAAGTGGGATGATTTTTGGAGTATCGCTCCAAGTACTCCAGTATAAAGAAACCAGGGAGTTATGGACAAGACACGTTCCTGGCGCATTACAAAAAAACCAACTGTATCTGCAAAGCAAACTGCTGCAAGCAAGCTGGTGAAAATGGAAAGTCAAAGTGCCAGACCCAGTGCACAGATAGAGGAGGAGGAGGCAGAAGTGCAAGGAGCCACGGCTGCTCCAATAACTCCAAGTGTTGCTGGACCTTCTGAAATGACTTTACCTGAGAGCATTGCTGACCTTATGAAATGGTTAACTGTGCAGCAGATTGAAGCAGAAAAAAGGCAAATAGAGGAAGCCAGGAGAAATCGCGAGGAATTGCAACGTCAGGATGAACGCTGGAGGGAACTGTTCCAAACCCTGAGACCGCCTGTTGCTATGTCTCCTTGGAAAGACCCTCGCATGACAAAACTTTCTCCACAGGATGATATTGAGGCCTATTTAACCACATTTGAAAGAATTGCACACACTTGTCAGTGGCCTGAGGAACAGTGGGTGGTAAGACTGGCACCATATCTTACTGGACAAGCCCAACTGGCATATAGCCACATGAACATAAACGATGCAAATAACTATGACTTGGTTAAAGAGACTATTCTAAGGCGATATGACATCAGTGAGGAAACCTACAGGCAGAGGTTCAGAGAATTGAAGTACTGCTACACTGATGGTCCAAGAGAAGTCTTTACTCGCCTGCAAGACTTATATGTGAAATGGATGAAACCAGACACAAAGACAACTAAACAGATCAGTGAAATGATCATCCTTGAACAGTTTCTACAAATTCTTCCAGCTGATGTCCATGCCTGGGTTAAAAAACATCGGCCCAAAAATGCTGACAAAGCAATTTCTTTGGCGGAAAACTTTCTCCTAGCAAAAAGAGACCTAAGCAGGTCTGCAACAGGCCCATCCAAACCATTCAGAATTATCTCTGGAGGGAGAGGTCAAGAAGCCAGAAGTCCATTAAAAACCATGAACACAAGTGAAAAAAAGTGCTATATTTGTCAAGAAAAGGGACACATAGCTAAATTTTGCCCAAGGAAAAGCACTAAAGGCCCAACGTCTGGATCGTTTTGTGCTTGCAGTGACTTTGTGCTGCCAATCCAAATTAATGGACAGACTGTGGATGCTTTGCTGGATTCTGGCAGTAAACTAAGTTTGGTAAAGGGGGACCTAATAACTGAGAAGATGGACTTTCCCAAAGTGCCAATTACTTGTGTTCATGGAGATACAAAAAATTACTCCACATCAAATATTGAACTTCAGTTGGATGAGAAATGTTTTACCATGCCAGCAGTTGTTGTTCCGGAACTACAAGTACCAGTGATCCTTGGAAGAACTACTCCTGGATTCCAAGATTTGCTAATGGGGGAAAGCCAGTTTTCTGCTGTGTCTGCCCGGCCTAAACCAGCAAAGGCACACAAGAGAGATGAGACTTTGAAGGACATTTTCCCATTTCATGAGGACAACATGGAGCCACCATCATCAAAGCCTCCGAGAGATCCAGGACAGCAGGATGCCTTCAGGAAAAGACTTTCCCAGGATGGCAAGTATAAAAATGCTGAACTGTGGGACACTGATATTGCATTTGAACAAAAACAGGACATTGACTTATATCCATTGTATGAACAGGGTTTAACTAACTGTAAAGTGGTGGAAGAAAGTGGTAGGCAGCCTGTTACACCCTTTTATCTAGTTGAAAACAATATTTTATATAGAGTGTGTAGTCATCCAAAAACAAGAGAACAAGTGCAACAGTTAGTTGTGCCAAAAAGGTTTAGATCCGAAATTTTGAAATTAGCGCATGATGTTCCTATTGCTGGACATTTGGGTTATAAAAAAACTTTGGCCAGAGTACTTTACAATACTTTACTTTACTTTAGAATCTACAGGGTTTAGCCCTTTTGAATTGTTATATGGGAGACGACCCAGGGGACTCTTGGATGTTATTAAAGAGGTATGGGAAGGTAGAGCTGGTCATCAGAAAAATGTGGTGGAACATGTGTTGGAAATGAGAGAGAGATTAATGAAATTGATTAAGGTAGCCCATGATAATGTCCGTAAAGCAAAAGTTTACCAAAAGAAATGGTATGATCAGCATGCCAAAAATAAGTCAATTAAAGTTGGAGATAAGGTTCTTCTCTTGCTTCCTAGCAGTGAGAATAAGTTGTTGGCCAGATGGCAAGGGCCATATAAAGTGGTTAGACAAACAGGTCCTGTTGACTTTGAAATTGAAACCCCAGATAAAAAACAAAAAAATAAGGTTTACCATGTAAATTTATTAAAACGTTGGCTTGAACCAGAGGTTGATCCTACAAATAGCATTACCGGTACTATTGTCGCAGAGGTTTCACAGAATATGTCTGAAGAGATTTATGATTTGTTGAAAAATTGTGCACACTGGTCAGAGGTAACTTTGAATCCAAAGTTATCTAAAGGACAACATTGTGACATGAGGAAACTTATTGGGTCTAGTTCACATGCTTTTGGAAGTAAGCCTGGTCGTGTGTCTTTAATTTCTCATGCAATAAATACTGGAGAGCATGCGCCTATCAGGCAGAAACCTTATCGAATACCTGAAAAATTAAAGGGTGAGGCTGAAAATGAGGTGCAGGAAATACTTAAATTGGGAGTTATTGAACCCTCCAAAAGTCCTTGGTCATCACCTGTAGTGATGGTTGGGAAAAAAAGATGGGACAATACGATTTTGCATAGATTTTCGTAAAATTAATGCCATATCTAGTTTTGATAATTACCCAATGCCGCGTATTGATGAGCTCATAGATAGATTGGGGTGTGCAGAATATATTTCTACCCTAGATTTATGTAAGGGTTATTGGCAAATTCCACTTGATGAGAAATCAAAAGAAAAAACTGCCTTTGTGATGCCTAGTGGTCTGTATCAGTTCAAAAACATGCCATTTGGTCTTCATGGTGCTCCAGCCACATTTCAAAGAGCCATGGACTTACTCCTGAAGGATCATATGGAGTACAGTGCTGCTTATCTAGATGACGTTGTAATTTTTAGTAAATCATGGGAAGACCACTTGTATCACTTGGAAAAGGTCATAACTGAAATTGAGAAAGCTGGTTTCACAATTAATCCACACAAATGTGCTTTGGGATTCCAAGAAACAAAGTACCTTGGGTTTATTGTGGGTAGTGGTAAAGTAAGGCCAGAAATATCAAAAGTACAAGCCATTCAATCTGCTACTATTCCAGACACAAAAAAAGAAGTCAGATCATTTTTAGGTCTTGTTGGTTATTATAGACGTTTTATTCCAGAATTTGCTACCATAGTTGCTCCCTTAACCGACCTAACTAAAAAGAACAGAAGAGAGGAAGTGGTATGGACAACAGAATGTAAGCTAGCTTTTGAACAGATAAAAGAAATTTTGTGTAAGGAACCAGTCCTGCAAAACCCGAACTTTGACAAACCATTTATTGTGCAGACTGATGCATCAGAGGTGGGACTTGGGGCAGTCCTAAGTCAAGAGGATAATGGTGAGGAACATCCTATTCTTTATTTGAGTAGGAAACTTTTCCCCCGTGAACAAAAGTATTCTACTATTGAGAAAGAAGGGCTGGCAATTAAGTGGGCTTTGGAGGCATTACGCTATTACTTACTAGGAAGAGAGTTTACTTTGGTAACCGATCATCATCCCCTCACTTGGATTCATACCATGAAAGACAAAAATGCCAGAATTACTAGGTGGTATTTAGCATTACAGCCATTTAAGTTTGAGATACAACATCGGTCAGGGACGAAGCACCAAAATGCCGATCATTTGTCTAGGTATGGTGCTGAAGTAAAAGTTGTCTGAAGAAGGACAAGCTTCCTCTTAAGGGGGGAGGAATGTGAAAAGGTAAAATGTTTTGTTTTATGTTTATAATTGATTTCCTGTTTTGTAACCTTAGTTTTGGTACATGGGATGCCAGGTCTGGTAAAGCCTCTGTGTGAATGTTCTTACTGCTTCTTATTTCTTTCTTTCCTCATTAGGCTGGCCACCTAATGCTCTATTTTCTACTCTTTCTGGTCTTGCCATCTGGAAACAATGTACCAAAACTAAGGAAATACTCACAATTTGTGTTTCATAAAGAAGTGTTTTCATTTACCTACCTGCAGTAAGGAGCTGTAGTAGGGTGTGTCTGCCCTGGCCTTATAAGAGGCAAGTCTGCATCAACTCCAGTGTTTTATAGAGAAAACTGCATAGGATTATGGGAAATGTCTATGCTATAAAAGGATTCCATTACCCAGCAAGCTTAGTAGTTGTTGGTGGAGTTGACACAAGGATTGCTTAGTACACGTTTTGGATATGTTCTGATGAAATAATTAGAATAAACTCCTTTGGATTTCTTTTCAATCAAGGTCTGATTGTTTTTTGGAAAATCCCATGCTTCACAGGGGCCTTTAGCCTTAAACGCCGTGGCAAAAACTGCAGGATTTTACAGTCCCTGCAAAGTGGATGGGATTGTAGCGAATCCCATCCACACATTGCAGAAAATATGCACAGCAGACACGCTGCGATTTCCAAAACGGTCCCAGTTTTGGAAATTGCAGCATGTCAATGATACCTACGGAAATGCAAGCAGTTTCCCTATAGGTATAATGGAAGCAGAAAGTGGAAAGGAAGCCTCTGCAGATTTTCTGTGAAAAGCGTTGCAGGAAAAACCATCATGCGTTGCCGCCGCAGTTTTCCCCGCAGCTCTTTTTTGCTGCGGCCCTCTATGTGGGGCCTTAGCCTTAGACAGTTTTGCTCTTCAATGGATGAACAAGAGTATCTAGAAAAAGAGGCAGAGCTTAATAAATTCACCCTATTTACTACTGACGTGCCAAAACTGTAGTTCTAAATTCTCATGTAATGTAAAAAATCCAGCTAAAAGGAGGTGTAAAGAGAAGAAAGTCTAACATTTCTATCAAGTCTATCACATAGTGTACGCCCCATCTTCCGCTACGCTTACCCTGGCATTATTAATAAATCTGCCCCTCTGTGTGAGTTCTGCATAGGCGGCATTAACGCATCAGAACGATATCCACATAAAAGTGTTAATACTTTCTACCAAAGAGGTCTATGGAGAACGAATATATTTAAGTAAATCCGGGCAAGTGCTACTCTGTGACAGTAAAGGTAGCGCTAAGCCATGGTGGCAGGAAATAGGTTAATAAGCAGTCTGCATGCGCCGGCTCTGTGTAAATGCACTGCGTTGTGTGTGTATATTTCCTGGGGCTGTATCTTTTTGCCTTTCTTGTCTCTCTCTGTCTGCTCTCTCTCTGTCAGTACACCCAGTGGATTAACAGACTATTGAGGATTCTCTTTTAAAAGGAGCTCTTTTAAAAAGGGTCAGATAAAGAGAGAGAGCGAGAGGGGAAGAGAGAGAGACTGTCAAAATGAGCCTTAGACAAAGATTTATTATAAACGATTTAAAGGGCTTAATGTATGTATCCCCAATGAGGCCTCGCAGCTATGAGAGGAGAGAGATGGATTGTGAAAGACGGCTGAGCGGAGGAGGGGGGGCTGTTTCGCTGTTGCGCCCTCTAACACCCTTTTACACACACACACCATACACACAGCGTGAGCGAGGAAATGTATTCAATATTTCAAAACAGGAATTGTCCCTGTGTCACTGCCAAGGCCGCTAATAATGGATGGCATGTATCTAATGAATATGATAAAGTGATGCGAGAAGGCTATATGCACTATGGGATAGAGTATATTCACACGTGGCAGATTTGTTGCAGAAATTTGTGCTGTCCCATTCATCTGAATGCAGCTTGTACAAACAACCACATTCAGATAAATGATTCTCAGACTCAGAAATTTCTGCAGTACAATCTGCCGAGTGAGAATATACACTTAAAGGGGTTTACAGGGGCTTACGTATTGATGGCCTATCCTTCAGATGTCTGTAGTGTGAGATGCTTTGTTTAATGATATATACTGAACTTACCAACTTTCTGTAGGTAAAATAGGGACGTTTAATCACCGTCTGTGGACCAATGACCAGGGGTTTCAGAAGCAAAGACACTTTTTTGAGGCTTCAATGTACCCAAATGTACCAGAATTGTTTCCAAAAATGTTACAATGTCTTGCCAAATGCAGTACAGTTGTCAACTATGACAGTATATATGCATGCTAAATTTGTTTCACTGTGTGAACTGTTCTTTATAGTAGAGAACCTTGTAAACAAGCTTTCCATAGAAGAAGAAGATGTCTGGGTGCTGCACCCAACTCAAACAGGTGACCAATTACTTTTCGGTATCCTCACATTTTGTCTTGGCATTTTTGTTGTAACCTAGTTAAAACATGTAAAACATATAGATGGACAGATAGACAGACCTAGATAGATAGATAGATAGATAGATAGATAGATAGATAGGTAGATCATCATGTTTGTATAAGGCTGGATTCACATCTGTTTTGGAGTCTCCTTGCCAAACATTCCTCTTAAAATCGGCGGAGAGAAAAGTCCTGTTGAAACGGGTGGAAACCTGACGGATCTCATTATAGTCTATGGGGTCCACAGGTATCCGCTTTTCAAGCAGACAGGGTCTCCGTCTTTTGAGTCCCCATACGGACCCAAACAACAGAGAACCGAACGCTAGTGTGAACCATGGATTTAAAAATCACAGCTTATTTTGACCATTTAAATTTTTTTTCTAAAAAAAAAAAAAACACACCCATGCAAGTCAATGGGCCCATGAAAATATGGATAGCACTAGCATCCGCATGCTGTCTGATTTTCATACTGTTGTTAGGAGACACGCTAATAACATGCGCTTTTGCAGTCATGTGACCTTTTTCAAGTTCTGTTCACACAAACAATTTTTTAACAGCCATAACACGGCTGCATTAAAATCAGTTCATGTGAATGGGGTTAATCTCATGGCCCGGTTTAACGGAGAGTTGCATGGGTTACTCAAAAGACTCAAATATATGAGAGATCTGTGAAAACGGGTGCTCCATTGATGCACAGCCATTTTGCACCTCAGCTATCTGAATAGAGACCTAGACTCCCTTCCTGCAGTAATGAGGGCTCACACTAAGGCCTCATGCACATGACCATGTGAACAGCACACTGACCCATTCATTTCTATGGCCCCATACACACAACTGTGTATTTTCAAGGTCTGGTGTATGGGGCCAAGAGCAAAACTCAGAACAGGTCCTATTCCTGTCCATTTTGCTGACCTCAATGAATGGGGCCGCAGATGTCATCCATGTGCCGTTCAATCACGGCCCGGCTACACGCATACGGTTCTGTGCATGTCGCCTAATATAGCATAATATAAGCTTCTAACTTTCAATCATTATTTTTCATTTGGTTTTATCTTTTGTCTTATGTTCTATCGTCCATGTACATTTCAAGCGTATCTAGAAGCTCCTAGTCTCTACATGACTGTGTTCCTGTCTGGGTTGTTAACAGTCTCATCCTACGTCTTCTTGCTGTTAGGACTGAACATGAATAAACCCGTACTTGTCATTTTCCCTCCTTCTGAATTCATTCTTCTGCCTGACATAGCAGTCATTGTACATTCCTGCATCTTCTCCACTCCCCCAAGCCTGCGTGATCCTGGACTCTCATTCAGAGCTGCACGCTGTAATAACTGTGCGATGTCTTAAGCTCACCATTTCTTATATTTGGGATTTCATGATATATACCACTGACAACTGTAATTTGTTAAAGCGCTTAACCCATCCCAAAAGCTCATGTCTATATGTCCTATATATCATATAGGGTCTTCTGCTCAAGATCTCCTCTACTAGAATAAGGGTATGTCCACATTGTGTTTTTTTGGAGCAGATCTTGTGGCGTTTCCCACCTCAAAATCTGTTCCAAACCCCTCCAGTCTGTCTTCTACTGTTTTCTATGGGAGGCAGTGACCAAGCGCTCTACCCTATCTCGCCACGGTTTTATTGGTGTAACCACAGTACGTGGCCACATATCGATTACCCCCACTAAATGCAGCAAATCAGTGTGCAAACCCGTGGCAGAGACATGGGCAAATAAATCCAATAGGTGGCGCTAGGAGCAAATTCCTCTTTTTTCACCAATGAGGTCTTATTTATATATTCCTTACCCAGAATTCTTAGCAGTGCATGCCTGGTCTAATAAGTCCCTGTACCAGTGTCTCCCTAATGAGAGACATTACCTCTTCTGACCTATATCTAGTAGTCAGACCACTGGCGATTAACCTGGAGTTGTGGTTGCGCCATCAGGAAGACCCCTTTCTCATACAGAAAACTGTTTTATGGCTAAGGCCCCATGTTGCGGAAACGCAGCAGAAAACAACTCTGCACTTTACAGTACCAGCAAAGTAATGAAATTCTGGCTAATCCCATCCACACATTGCGGGGGAAAAAAAAAACGCTGCGGTAAAGCTGCATTTTTGAAAAAAGCAGCTTGTCGATTTTACCTGCAGAAATGCTCGCGTTTATAGATTTTATAAGGTTTTTCCCGCATCGTTTTTTAGTTGCGTTCTGCAACGTGGGACCTTAGCTTAATGGTACTGGTGAGGTCAGTGAGGCCCCATTTTTTTATGATAGCAGACTATCATTACGAAGAGCTTACCTGGGCTCCTTTAACGTAGTGTTAAAATAACCGTACAATGCCTGGCACAATGCCTGGCCCAGAAAGCAATCACCAGAGGAAAATTCAGCTCTGAAGCCTGCAATTGTTAATATTATATCTCTGGAGTATAATACAGGCTGTAACTCATTATCCATGCAAGATTAAGGGCAAGTTCACACATAATGAATTGCTGTGGAAAATTTCTTCTGCAAATCTGCACTGAACTGTGTGACTTTTGTTGCGGACTTCCCTTTTGCAAATCCTTTGTGGGCTATACCACAAAACATTGATGGGGTTCTGACTGCCGACATCCCCCAACGATTGCAAGTGCATGGACAAACCCACGCTCCCATTCATCCTATGGTTAGAAGAGAAATACTTTTTGTGGCATAAACCCTTTACAATTAAAATTATTAAAGTATATTCACCTTACGAATAACCTAGATTTTCCTTGTGGACGCATATTTCTATTGCGGCCTGTGATTTACAGATTGTTCTGCCACAAATCCTGCAATGTGTGAATTTACCCTTGCTGCAAAGCTACTTATTTTACTTAGAAAGGAGTATGCAAGTAAGTTCTCCTGGATGGAAAAAAGATAACTCACTCTAGCACCACCTTTTGGAAGGTAGCTCCCTATAGATAAATGCTTGGTTTTCTATAATACCTAGAGACATTACCTAGGAATACAGCTATCCCATAAGGAAGAGAGACCCATCCATAGATAGCTGTATCAGGGTTATTGTCCTTATTTACTGAGCCTTATCTTATCTACCTGTAAATGTAAACTCTAAGAAGACGCTTTCAATTCTGCATTATTCTTTTTGACCCTGTTGAGGTGGCTCACCCCATTTTCTACCGCATGAAAAAGCAGGATGAAGATGGATTCTGCATTTTTTTTAGTTTTATTACTTCTCTTTTAATTCTATATTCTATGTTAAAATAAAATAAAAATGAACCATGGACTCTTCGATGGACAAAAAGTACTGAAACCAGGTCCATAAAGCTATCTCACCATATAACTGTTCCGAACCACGTAGTCGCTTATATACTTAATAATGTGTAGAAGTAGTGAGTTCAGTAATTTTGGTGAAATCCAATTTTTCCCTTTGCCCATTGAGGTGGCTCGCCACATTTTTACTGCATCAAAAATCAGGATCTAGATGGACCCTGAGATTTCTTTTTTTTTATTAAGCAATGGGGGTTAATAGTATATTTTTTTTTTTTTTTAAGAAATGAGGGCTAATAGTTTCTTTCTTCAAGGGACAAAAACACTAGAATCAGAGTACATGCCAAATTAGGGAAATCTCGTATATTTCTCACCATATAACTGTTCCCAACCACGTAGTCATTCATGTATCTTAATAACGTGTAGAAGAAGCAAGTTGAGTAAGTTAGGTGAGATGGCTTTTATGTACGACACTTTCCTTAGGGAAGAAGAGGGTTAAATTAAACTGATAAAGCAGTGCATTAACCTCCCCCTTGCCTCCTCTTCGCAATCCCAAATGTGTTTTGGATGGTTTTATCCGTTCTGACTACCGAAAGCTCTGATACCCGCCTGTCACGTCTAATCTTAAAAAAAAAAGAAAAATTGAAAGGAACAAATTAATATGCAAATTTCATCAGCTTTGTAATAAAAATGTCCTTGGAAAAATGCAGAATAAAAAAAAAAGAAGTGGAAGAAAAAAAAAAAGAGAAGGTACAGGACCCGTGAGGTTTGGGGGTATGAATTATCACGGCCTCTGGATCCGGGATGTTGTTCGGAGAGAGAGAGAGAGAAAGGCCCGTTAGGAAATCAGGGAGGAGATCTGACTTGGAAATAATTATGATAAAGAAAAAAGTGCGCATGCAGGCAGAATAAATGGTTCATCTCCTCGCAAGGTCTCCGCTGCTTGCTATTCACTCAGAATTATCAGGATTTGATAAGGGAGGGGGCACATTTATCGACAAGCTGTATAAAGGGGACCTTTGGGTGGAAAGGTTTGAGGTTGGGGGGATTATGTTATAAAGTGACTTTTATAGTGTTATTGGTCATGGGGGCCATCACTATGACACATTGATATAGTAAATATTAAGGGGAGTGTTCCCCCAGAACCCAGCCCCATAGATAGGTTAGGGTCATCTGAATCATACAGTGTAATCCCCTTGTGAACTATTGAAAGTGTATGGCCAGCTTTAGGCCGTCATACACACTTGTCTTGGTGGTTCAGCAGATTCTCTTTATTAAAAAGTTTTTGGACTTTGGTTAAAAAAAATTCAGCAAAAACAAAAAAAAGCAGTTTATTTCCACAACTTGGGGGCTTAGCCTATCCATCACAATTTTGATGGATTGAAGATCAGCAGGGGTCCCACACCTGAGACCCCCACCAACCAGCTGTTTGAAGAGACTGCAGAATTCAGGTGAGCGCTGCAGCCTCTTCACAGAAAACCAAGCACAGCTCCGTACATTTGTATGGAGGCTCAGCCCATTCACTTGAATAGGACTGAGCTGCGAACAGTCCATGTGACCGATGAACGTGACATCACATGGACTGTGAAGCGGAGGCGGAGCTCGGAGAGAGCCGTTATTACTTCAAACAGCTAATCCGCAGAGGTCCCAGGTGTCAGAGCCTCGACAATCTTCAATGTGTAAGGGGGTGTCTCAACTCTCCCCAAAAGATGATATTGGGAACGAGAAGGATTGCACATGCTGAATTTTACATACTCAGTCCTTCTGTTCCCAGGAGTGATAAGCCGACACTGGTATCTGGCAGAATCTTATGCTCCGCTCCTCCTTCTTCGAACCAAGCATGCATGTGTATGGGGGGAGTAGGAGAAATAGCTGACATTTGAAGGGGCAATTGTCTGACTACTCAAGGTGCAAAGGTTGCGTGACACACAAGGCAAAAATACCTTTCTCATTTCGACTCCAGTGACACAAGAGCAACCTGCAATCTTGGTAATAGGATGCGCTTTATCCAGACATATAAAGTCAAGTCAGTGTCTGCACAGATGACACACAGATGCCGGGCGGCGAGTTGTATGTAAACAAACATGCAGATTTACTCACAGGTTTGCATGCCATTAAACCCACAAACCCTGACATTTACCATATTGCAGGTGTGGTGAGCTTGAGTTTAACTGCATAAACACCCTGTAAGTAGGCTGTCATATTTCTTGTCAGACGGGGCCCTTTCTCCGCCAGAGACTCGCTATCTCTCGTCTCTGTAATTGAATTGCTAGCGAGCCACGAGAGACAGCGGTACGCAACACAGTGAAAGAAGGAGAGAATGCTAGTGCGGAAGAAAGGAGGAGGGGAGAGAGAATGGAAACAATATGGAAATGTGTACGAGAGGACGGGAAGAAGAGACACGGGGAGATAATATGGGGAGAAATGGGGTAAATGAGTCAGGCGAGATATGGGAAGTGTGAGAGATGGCGAATGGGACAACAGGGATGATGCAGAGTGTGATAACCGCAAGACATGGTGGAAAATAATAAAGCAGGGATAGAACAAAGATAGAAAAAGTAGAATAAGTAGTACAATGGATAAGGCTAAGGGTCTACTGTGTTTGTGCACTACATTTAATGTATAAAGCAAGAAAAATTGGGAAAATTGCACAAAAATGTATTACTTTTTTTTTTTTTTTTTTACAATGGGACCCTATGGTTGACAGAAGCCACTGAACGATATCCGTCGGAAGTATACATCATAAGTGTATATCTCCAAAGGAAACCATAACACAGTGTGCACTGGGCCTTAGGGGTACTAAGATGTAGTAAGATGCAGGATGTAAAGAAATTTTAAAAAAAAGTCTGATTTTATATAAAGAGGAGGAAAGATTAAAATTACAGGACAAATAAATGATAACAAGTTCTTATATCCTAACTTCTGGTCTACAAGCTGACTTGACCATTGATGGATTTACCTATAAGCCCTGTCGCTACATATTCCAAGAGTTTATTAAAAAAGATCTTATAGTTAAGGTATGTTTTATCTACTTGCTGTGCAAGCTGAATGTAACCTATTGTTCTCTAAGAAGCCATTTTAGACTAAAGCATACAAGTGTTGTGCAAAAGTTTTAGGCAGGCATGGGAAGAATTCTTAAAAGTAAGAATGTTTTCAGAAATAGAAATGTTAATAGTTTATTTTTGTCAATGAACAAAATAAAGTGAATGAAGAAAAAAGAAATATAAATTCCCTCAATATTTGGTGTGACCTTTTCCCTTTGGAGGAGGAGCCCTGGAAGTGATGATATGGCCCACACAGAGCCCTGATCTCATCATCATCCAGTCTGTCTGGGATTACATGAAGAGACAGAAGGATTGGAGCAAGAGTCAGAGGCAGCTGTGGGGTGAAACGTACATTGAGGCTGGTGGTGGTGACTACTCACTGGCACTATCCCTACTCTGGGTCATATGCAGCTCATATTATTGTGGTATCCAGAGTACTTTTATTCATTCATATGGATTGATCTAAGGGATTTTTTGGCATTACTCTATGCAGTGTCCGTCTGAAATCGGTGAAATCGATATAGTGAATGAGGTCCTTCGGGCTCTGTATGTAACTGCTGCTGGACCAGAACAATGGAGAACTTGGCACAGATGAGAACTTAGCCTAACTAGCTGACTACGTGTTGTGTGTCAGGTTCCCTTTACTATTTGTCACAAGATATCACTGAAGCTTTGACCTGCTCAAATTGTTAGTTAAGGATGAATTATATCTTTCCATGCATTTTGCACACCAACAAACTGTTCTTGTTATTGCGATTTCCAATAAGGTGACTCATTCATTCCAAAGATGGAGCTGGGAGGGCTAACTGGGACACTAAAGAGCATGTACATGACTACTGTCTATCCACATTACCAGCTCAGATGGATACTTCAAGTTATTATTAATTGCTAAATCTATCACAAACTCATTCATGTTGGAATAAGGCAGAACAGTGTCCTCTATTCTAAAAATAATCATTATATATAGCACCAGCATAATCCATAGCACTTTACATTAGGGGAACTAACAAACAAGTAACATGACAAAGACCAATACAAATGAACAGAATTCTGTATTCACACTATGGAGTACATGGCAAACAGAACACATACCTGTAGTTGCGGGAGCTAATATCTCTACAGGTGCATATTTATCAGTAATATGCTATCAATACACACACACATATAATAGTGATTCCCTGGATTTCATATAGTATCAGCATGTAAATCATTATAACAGTATGTCAGTTGTCTGTGTAATGTGGGACAGGACAAGTCCTCCAGAACAAGAGATGATCTTTGTAATATCTCTCCACTTTGGCCAAAAGATGAGTATCCTGAACAGAGAACTGGTTTTACATGAGAGCTCAGCTGCTCTCCTCTATCATATAAACCAATATCTATATATCACAGAGCTCAGCTTCTCTCCCTGTATCATATAACTGTATATATCACAGCTCAGCTTCTCTCCTCTATCATATAACCCTATATATCACAGAGCTCAGCTTCTCTCCTCTATTATATAACCATATATATCACAGAGCTCAGCTTCTCTCCTATTATATAACCCTATATATCACAGAGCTCAGCTTCTCTCCTCTATTATATAACCATATATATCACAGAGCTCAGCTTCTCTCTATCATATAACCCTATATATCACAGAGCTCAGCTTCTCTCCCTGTATCATATAACCCTATATATCACAGAGCTCAGCTTCTCTCCCTGTATCATATAACTGTATATATCACAGAGCTCAGCTTCTCTCCTCTATCATATAACCCTATATATCACAGAGCTCAGCTTCTCTCCTCTATTATATAACCATATATATCACAGAGCTCAGCTTCTCTCCTCTATCATATAACACTATATATCACCGAGCTCAGCTTCTCTCCTCTATCATATAACCCTATATATCACAGAGCTCAGCTTCTCTCCTCTATTATATAACCATATATATCACAGAGCTCAGCTTCTCTCTATCATATAACCCTATATATCACAGAGCTCAGCTTCTCTCCTCTATTATATAACCATATATATCACAGAGCTCAGCTTCTCTCTATCATATAACCCTATATATCACAGAGCTCAGCTTCTCTCCTCTATCATAATATCTATATATCACAGAGCTCAGCTTCTCTCCCTGTATCATATAACCCTATATATCACAGAGCTCAGCTTCTCTCCCTGTATCATATAACTGTATATATCACAGAGCTCAGCTTCTCTCCTCTATCATATAACCCTATATATCACAGAGCTCAGCTTCTCTCCTCTATTATATAACCATATATATCACAGAGCTCAGCTTCTCTCCTCTATCATATAACACTATATATCACCGAGCTCAGCTTCTCTCCTCTATCATATAACCCTATATATCACAGAGCTCAGCTTCTCTCCTCTATTATATAACCATATATATCACAGAGCTCAGCTTCTCTCTATCATATAACCCTATATATCACAGAGCTCAGCTTTCTCCTCTATTATATAACCATATATATCACAGAGCTCAGCTTCTCTCTATCATATAACCCTATATATCACAGAGCTCAGCTTCTCTCCTCTATCATAATATCTATATATCACAGAGCTCAGCTTCTCTCCCTGTATCATATAACCCTATATATCACAGAGCTCAGCTTCTCTCCCTGTATCATATAACTGTATATATCACAGAGCTCAGCTTCTCTCCTCTATCATATAACCCTATATATCACAGAGCTCAGCTTCTCTCCTCTATTATATAACCATATATATCACAGAGCTCAGCTTCTCTCCTCTATCATATAACACTATATATCACCGAGCTCAGCTTCTCTCCTCTATCATATAACCCTATATATCACAGAGCTCAGCTTCCCCCCTGTATCATATAACCCTATATATCACCGAGCTCAGCTTCTCTCCTCTACATATAACCCTATATATCACAGAGCTCAGCTTCTCTCCTCTATCATATAACCCTATATATCACAGAGCTCAGCTTCTCTCCCTCTATCATATAACCCTATATATCACAGAGCTCAGCTTCTCCCCTGTATCATATAACTGTATATATCACAGAGCTCAGCTTCTCTCCTCTATCATATAACCCTATATATCACAGAGCTCAGCTTCTCTCCTCTATTATATAACCATATATATCACAGAGCTCAGCTTCTCTCCTCTATCATATAACACTATATATCACCGAGCTCAGCTCTCTCCTCTATCATATCCCTATATATCCCGGCTCAGCTCTCTCCTCTATCATATAACCCTATATATCACGGCTCAGCTTCTCCCCTGTATCATATAACCCTATATCACCGAGCTCAGCTTCTCTCCTCTATCATATACCCTATATATCACAGAGCTCAGCTTCTCTCCTCTATCATATACCCTATATATCACACAGCTCGCTCTCTCCTCTATCATATAAAACTATATATCCCCAGCTCGCTTCTCTCCTCTATCATATAACCCTATATATCACCGAGCTCAGCTTCTCTCCTCTATCATATAACCCTATATATCACAGAGCTCAGCTTCTCTCCTCTATCATATAACCCTATATATCACAGAGCTCAGCTTCTCTCCTCTATCATATAACCCTATATATCACAGAGCTCGGCTTCTCCCCTGTATCATATAACCCTATATATCACCGAGCTCAGCTTCTCTCTCCATCATATAACCCTATATATCACAGAGCTCAGCTTCTCTCCTCTATCATATAACCCTATATATCACAGAGCTCAGCTTCTCTCCTCTATCATATAACCCTATATATCACAGAGCTCAGCTTCTCTCCCTCTATCATATAAACCTATATATCACAGAGCTCAGCTTCTCTTCTCTATCATATAAACCAATATCTATATATTAACAGAGCTCAGCTTCTCTCCTCTATCATATAACCCTATATATCACAGAGCTCAGCTTCTCTCCTCTATTATATAACCATATATATCACAGAGCTCAGCTTCTCTCCTCTATCATATAACACTATATATCACCGAGCTCAGCTTCTCTCCTCTATCATATAACCCTATATATCACCGAGCTCAGCTTCTCTCCTCTATCATATAACCCTATATATCACAGAGCTCAGCTTCTCCCCTGTATCATATAACCCTATATATCACCGAGCTCAGCTTCTCTCCTCTATCATATAACCCTATATATCACAGAGCTCAGCTTCTCTCCTCTATCATATAACCCTATATATCACAGAGCTCAGCTTCTCTCCCTCTATCATATAACCCTATATATCACAGAGCTCAGCTTCTCTCCCTGTATCATATAACTGTATATATCACAGAGCTCAGCTTCTCTCCTCTATCATATAACCCTATATATCACAGAGCTCAGCTTCTCTCCTCTATTATATAACCATATATATCACAGAGCTCAGCTTCTCTCCTCTATCATATAACACTATATATCACCGAGCTCAGCTTCTCTCCTCTATCATATAACCCTATATATCACCGAGCTCAGCTTCTCTCCTCTATCATATAACCCTATATATCACAGAGCTCAGCTCCCCCCTGTATCATATAACCCTATATATCACCGAGCTCAGCTTCTCTCCTCTATCATATAACCCTATATATCACAGAGCTCAGCTTCTCTCCTCTATCATATAACCCTATATATCACACAGCTCAGCTTCTCTCCTCTATCATATAAAACTATATATCACCGAGCTCAGCTTCTCTCCTCTATCATATAACCCTATATATCACCGAGCTCAGCTTCTCTCCTCTATCATATAACCCTATATATCACAGAGCTCAGCTTCTCTCCTCTATCATATAACCCTATATATCACAGAGCTCAGCTTCTCTCCTCTATCATATAACCCTATATATCACAGAGCTCGGCTTCTCCCCTATATCATATAACCCTATATACACCGAGCTCAGCTTCTCTCCTCTATCATATAACCCTATATATCACAGAGCTCAGCTTCTCCCTCTATCATATAACCCTATATATCCAGAGCTCAGCTTCTCTCCTCTCATATAACCCTATATACACAGAGCTCAGCTTCTCCCCTCTATCATATAAACCTATATATCACAGAGCTCAGCTTCTCTTCTCTATCATATAAACCAATATCTATATATTAACAGAGCTCAGCTTCTCTCCTCTATCATATAACCCTATATATCACAGAGCTCAGCTTCTCTCCTCTATCATATAACCTATATATCACAGAGCTCAGCTTCTCTCCTTTATCATATAACCCTATATATAACAGAGCTCGGCTTCTCCCTCTATCATATAAACCAATATCTATATATCACAGAGCTCAGCTTCTCTCCTCTATCATATAACCCTATATATTACAGAGCTCGCTCCCCTCTATCATATAACCCTAATATTACAGAGCTCAGCTTCTCTCCCTCTATCATATAACCCTATATATCACAGAGCTCAGCTTCTCTCCTCTATTATATAACCATATATATCACAGAGCTCAGCTTCTCTCCTCTATCATATAACCCTATATAGTACAGAGCTCAGCTTCTCTCCTCTATCATATAACCCTATATATCACAGAGCTCGCTTCTCCCCTGTATCATATAACCCTATATATCACAGAGCTCAGCTTCTCTCCTCTATCATATAACCCTATATATCACAGAGCTCAGCTTCTCTCCTCTATCATATAACCCTATATATCACAGAGCTCAGCTTCTCTCCTCTATCATATAACCCTATATATCACAGAGCTCAGCTTCTCTCCCCTATCATATAACCTATATCACAGAGCTCCTTCTCTCCTACATATCCAATTCTATATTTAACAGAGCTCAGCTTCTCTCCTCTATCATATAACCCTATATATCACAGAGCTCAGCTTCTCTCCTCTATCATATAACCCTATATATCACAGAGCTCGGCTTCTCTCCTCTATCATATAACCTATATATCACAGAGCTCAGCTTCTCTCCTTTATCACATAACCCTATATATAACAGAGCTCGGCTTCTCCCTCTATCATATAAACCAATATCTATATATCACAGAGCTCAGCTTCTCTCCTCTATCATATAACCCTATATAACAGAGCTCAGCTTCTCTCCTCTATCATATAACCCTATATATCACAGAGCTCAGCTTCTCTCCTCTATTATATAACCTATATATCACAGAGCTCAGCTTCTCTCGCTCTATCATATAACCCTATATATCACTGAGCTCAGCTTCTCTCCTCTATCATATAATCCTATATATCACAGAGCTCAGCTTCTCTCCTCTATCATATAACCCTATATATCACAGAGCTCAGCTTCTCTCCTCTATCATATAACCCTATATATCACAGAGCTCAGCTTCTCTCCTTTATCATATAACCCTATATATCACAGAGCTCAGCTTCTCTCACTTTATCATATAACCCTAATCCATTTAATCCATTTCTAGTAGAAATACCAGAGAAAAGGAACAACACAGAGTTATAGCAAGATGTTCCAAAATTGTTATTTAATGTAGAATACAAAGATTTACTAAACCAGACATGTCAGGAGAGGTGACAGATCCCCTATAATATTCTTCGTATGAGCATTAAACTTGAGAAATAAATTTCAAGTCTTGCGGATATTGTAGCAGTTTCTGAAAAGTCACTTTACAAATAAAAAAAAAACATTGTGAATGATAGTACAGAAGATTTGTATTCATTTCAATTAGATAGGCTGACAACAATACTATACATTCTGAATTAGTCCCATGGCTAGCAAAGAGCATGTAGCAAGAGTTGGGCATTTTTCTTTTTGGCTGAAAGAAGGATACCTCCGCTTGTAAAGGAGCTAAACAAACAAAGGCTCAGAGGCCCCTCTCAATTCCAAAATACTGTCCCTTTTGTGCTCAAATACATAGCGAACAACAAAAAAAAAAAAAAAAAAGGTTTCCAGCATTCCTCGAGAGACTGATCCAAAGAGAATAAGCAGGAGGCAAAAAAAATCTAGCAATGAAAAAGAGGGAAAAAAAATAGAAAACCACAAACGTGGAACTTCAATTAATTTAAAGCTTCAATCAGTAAAGGATAAATCCGTCACAGATCTAATTACTAAGGCTCTCGGAAGGCCGGGGACAAGACGCCAATCTCGTGGCTGTTTGAACAGCGTGATGAACTGGGGAACGATGGATATCAAGTCATTTTGTTTAATTTATAAATGGATTTTCCCCTAATGCTTGAATTATCGTCAGAGCACAATGGAGGAGAGGGGGAGCACAGGGCTATGGTTGATCCCCCCTTCCTTTACCATTTTCTGGGATGGAAGCAATGAGCTCTAAGCTTATTTAGAGTCTTTCACAGAGATGTCTGAGTCTTATCTTACACAATCCCGTTGGCCAAGTAAAGACTTATACAAGTCAAAATCAATGTGCTCAATATAAAGACGAAGAAGATGAGACCCTGTGGTGGTATTGCCACAAACTGTCCCCCCCAACCCTAAACCCTTAGGGTCTACCAGTATGAACTACTGTACAGTGTATTTCTTTGATTTGTACTTCCATAGCTTATATGTTGAAGTGGTTGGAAAAAAAGTGGAAGAATTGTGTAAAATAATAAAAACAAGTCATCACCTCACCGATCCCTGTTAATTCCTTGGTCCATTATTGGTTTCTACTTCCTGGTCCATCTCAACATACAGGAAATGACCACTCAGCCAATCACTGCTCTTAGAGGTCACCACTATGGCCAGTGACACAATGAGTAGTCATTTCCCGTAGGTCTAGACCCAGGAGTACATACCAATGGAGGAGATGAGAAGCATCAGAATGCAAGTAGCCGAAATCAGTAAGGTGACTATTATTTTATTATTTTTCCACCATTATGAGCACTTTGTAAAAGAAAATGTAATTTGTCAGACAAGGCAATACTGAGGCCCTGAGCTATGTGTAATACATAGTAAAGGAATAAACAGCACACCAACATAAGAATCCATATTTCACGTTCTCCAGTCTCAGACCTTGCACTAATAGGATCTCAGTTTTGGTTGGAGCGTCACTTGAGAGTACAGCGCCACATCCTATACAACTTTTACTGCAAAACTCTTAGGGATTGGAGCACTAGCTCTCATTGAAGAGATCTAACCACGGTATACAGTCTTAAAGGCAATGCTTCCTGGGAAAAATATGCAAATTAGCTCTCCTCCAGAATATGAGGATACCATTTTCCACTTTATGGAGAATTAATTTCCATATTTTTTTCTACAACGCATTCCCGTTAAGACTCCAAACCTTAGCTGATGAACGCCATAAGTCCCCCAAAACAGTTGCCCGCTGGTGGGTGTCTAGTTCAGCTTAGATCCCTTGTTTCAAGGCTTTTCTATGGTTCACAGGGTAGGTGTCTACAGATGTCACTAGAGAGGCAGTTTTCTTCTTCCGTCTTGAAGACAGCAATTTTTCATGCTATAAAACTCAAAATATTTATATAGATTTTAGACTGTAGAGTAAGCAGCATCTGACATAGTATTCTGGGATCTTAGGAGGAGAAACTGTGTTCCTAAAAATTTTCATAAAATATCCAGACAGGGTGCTCTTTAGCAGGTCCAAATTATAGCTGCCATGATATCCTATTCACATCTGCCTAAATTTACATGTCATTACACGTCATTACACATTTTGCGGTACGAAGAGGGAAATCTACGTTTATCAATGGAATCACGACAAATGTTATCAAACTCACCTGGCTCTGGGGTCTCAGACTGTGAGGATGATGAAGCTGAGCTGGCTCCATCATCATTGGCACTCTGTGAGAGAAGTCCACGCCCTGGGGGAAGCTTCATGCCCAGTTGCTCTGCCATCTCTACATGGTCCCCTGGGTGAACATAGTCGAATATGCTGCTTCCTGTCAGCTCCACCTGCAAAGGATAATAAAGCATTTTTAACAATTCATTAAAAGTTGACGACTGAACCTAAGATTTTTTTTCGATGAAATGAAGCAAGCCATCTATCCATCTAATGCACTCTACTGATTCCTTTACATGTAATTCTGCCAGGAGTAACTGTATAATAGTAAACAAATAGCTAAGACAAGCCCATGTGACCATAATATAGGCGATCCAGGGATGAAAATCCAGGTTATGATGCAGGTAAACAGGTCCCTGACCTAGAAAAAGAGAGATTTGAGCACAATAAGAAAAGCTGCTCACTGTCTATGACTAACATCCCATCAACAATAACACAAACAGCTAGCCAGAAGTATACAGAAGTACAAAGAAAACTCTCATTACATTGTAGAAGTTGCAGTAGTTTCTCAGTGCCTGCTGTTTGCAGACACGTACAGGCTGTGAGGGGAGACCAGCCCCTCCCCTCTACTTTCACTGTATGAAGAAAACCATCTCCTAATAACAGGGAGTGAACAGCAAATTAGCTAGAAGGGAGACACCTAGTGGCAGAAATTTTAGAGAGGTTTTTCAGGCAGAAAACAGCAACATTTTTAAACATAATACATTACATTTTGATCTAGAGTCACACGCTCTATTAAACGAGACAGCTTCAAAAATGGCTTACGCTAGGTTCATACTAGCATTCGGGTTGCCGTCGTTCAGGTCTGCCGGGTGTCTGCCAGTTTTATACTGAAAAGTCCTCCTTCCAATGCAAGTGTGAATCCAGCCTTAGATGCCTTTTTACAGCAAAAAAGCATTGATGCTTATTTAATGTATTGAATATTCACTTCCTTGTCCCCTCATTCATGCCCTTTCCCATCCCTTGATTGAACTTAATGGACATCAAGTATTTTTTAAATCGTACTATGTAACTATGTAAATTGTCTGAAAAGTTAGTGATCATCTGAACTTTTGCCTGATGAACGGATGACAAAGCTTTCATTTTACTAAAAAATTTTCATCTACAGACAATCTTTTCTTGAAAGATTCTGATAATATTCCTAGAAAGATTGTTTGTCCTTTACCTGGTGTCTCTGAACATGTGTGGCACGGTTGTACAATTATAATGGTCAGTATGGACCAAAATGTGTATGGTTGTATCTGCAAAAGGATTGTTCAGTAGGAGAACGTTCATTCAACAGCTGTTCAACCATCAACCTACTCTATCTAATGTGTATGGCTAACTTTAAAGGGGTTATCCAGCTTCCAAAAATTATAAGCAAGTACATCCACAGCAGTGCTAAATCCTCACTGTTCCCTTGTGCAGCCTTTGCTTGGCTTTATTTTACTTGCTGCTCCTTGTATCACTGTTATTTACATGCAGTGAATCTGTGAACAAACTACATTTCCCATGATTCCTCTCCCTGCTCTCACTCTCTGTGTACCTCTGCTTTCTCTGCTCCCCCCTGCAATTAAATCACAGGTAATAAATCACTCCCACATTTGAGGTCACATGATTCTGTGATGTTTTCGTTTGCAAGCTCACATCGCCCTCCCCCCTGTGAGCAGCAAACACAGAGCATGAGAGCAGGCAGATGCATAATGGGAAATGTAGTTTGTCCACAAATTCACTGCCTGTAAATAACAGCGATACAAGGAGCAGAACGTAAAATAAAGCCAAGAAAAGGCTGCTCAAGGGAACAGTGAGGATTTAGCACTGCTGTGGATGTATTGGCAGATAATTTTTGGAAGCCCTTTAATGTTTTTGGACACATTTTAATTGTACAGATATAATGAAAATTGCTACTGTTGGACATGTTATTGTGGTTAATATTATTTCACCCTGAAACCCAGTGCACCTATTACATTATGAGGATCCCATGCAATTTATAGTACTATTGATGTGGTAGAGTGCCGACCATCACATTACCTTGGTATAATCTACTATATGATAGGAGACAGGGGTTAACCTCAGAGAGATTTGTGATTGATCTGATCGTCCTTTATGAGGGTGAAGTAGACCATCATGTTTTTTAACTTTGATACTGGGGAGATGTAGTAAGAAATATTTGCCGTATTAAGAAATCAGTATGACGGTTCTCTCCTCTTATTCGGTCTGTATGTTTCTCCACTTGGCTCGTAGTTATTAATTTACAGAATCAACGCTGGGAACAGCTTTTGTGATCTCATATTAAATTTCCCCCTGAATCCGCCCCGTGGCAAAAATTACTCACATCGTTAAAAAATATTTAATTAGGCTGCAGTTTATAGCAGGCTCACTAGGGAGATGCCAGAATTAATGTGATTTGCATGAATTCCAGGGCCCTTTTTTCCTGGCGGAGAGGAGTTGGGAATTTGTTTTTTATCGAGGTCGCTGACACAGACAAGGACGGAGGCTTCTGAAACGCACAGAGACACTGGAGAATGAATCCCATCGCAACCAGGGCTTAAACAACACATTACAGGCCTGGTCCCACCTGACTCACATCTTCACCTTTATATATTGCTTCATTTAATACTGCAAGCTGGTTCTGTCCCTAAATAAAACATCTCGTGGGGATATTTAACCTGATGCTCCATTATTAAAAATCAGCCATAATGAGAGCAGTATGAACAGTTACCTACAACAATGACCTTGCATCACTATAGACGATGAAATGATCCTTCTGCTTCTGCCTTTAATCAGTCTTAAAGGGAACCCATGTTGAAAATATAGTCCAATCTGTAGGTGCCATGTTTTAGAGCAAAATGAGCTGACAAGATTGATATACATGTTTGTAGGAAAATATTCTGTGCAACTAGTAATGTATTCATTTAAACTTGGCTCATTCTGGGCTTAAGAGTCAAATGGGTGGTCTTACATACTGTCTGACAGTCTGCCCGCTGGACTCCTAAGCCTACATGAGCAAAGGATCAAATTAATAAATAGTTAATTCTGTCATTTTTTTCCCACATACATCAATCTGTTCAGCTCAGTTTGCTCTATAACATGCTGCCTGCAGACTGGACTGCATTTTCAATATGGCAGGTTCCCTTTCAATACCAATGGCTTCTTATAACTTCTCTAGCAATCATAAGCAACGCTTAGGCAAGGGATAGCGGAGGTACCTACCATGTAGGCAGATAATGCAACTGCTTTGGGGTATGTAGGGGAAGGGGACCAGGTACTGATATTTTTCTCCTGCTTTCTAGCACCAATTCATTTCATTTTCCTGCAGCCGCCACTAGGGTAGCACATTATACAGAGATTTTTACAGCTTCCATTGTGTTCAAATCATATGCACTGAGGTCCCCCTAGTGGTGGCAGCAGGCAAAAAGTTTTATCACTATTTAGACTATTTTCACCCGGCAATTTCATTCAAAAAAACAACATCCAATGGACCCCATTATAGTCAATGGGGTCTACTGGGCTTCATTTGTGTCCACCATTTTTGCAGTCCGTTTTTCCATTCCTCTGGTCCTCCAACTGAGAAGAACAGATACCTGGCACAGAGGTAAACCTAGATTTAAACTGAGTGAGTTATATAGGGAAGATTTATCAATGTCTGAAAAATATGGAGGCTGATTTGTTCAAGACATGTCAAAAGTAGCCATTTTTGGTGCACGGCCATAAAATTGTAACTCTACCCCCATTTGCAGAGCATTTGACAATTTTTGTTAAAAGTGGGCAGGGAGTGGGTCGAGCTTGGCACCCCAACAAATTAGCTGGTGCAAATAATGGCTTAATTGCTGAACTGACATAGATTTCAATTTCGGGTGCATGTACCATCTAGATAATTTAATTTAAAGCTACAGCCACAAGAGTGAGTGTTCAGGCCAAGGGGGGCTGATTTTATAGCGGAATCTGAGTGCCATCCGTTCTGCTTTGACTTCAATGGGGGGGGGGGGTCCGTTCTGCTCCGTTCTTCTGATGTCACGGAAAAGGATAGGGCCTGCTCTATAATCAATAGAACGGATGGAGCGTCAGATTCTCCTATCGGTAGAGCCTCGGCCTAAGAGTGGCATACTATACAGTAATAAATCGGCCGTATGGTGTTCAGAATGAGCACTATACTAATAAATAAAGCACCTGGGTGATGCGGAGTGTGAGGTTTTTTATTGAAAAGTTTCCTTGACTTTATAAAAACATCATGGGGTGGTGGCCATCACTATGGGGTCCTATGGCATCTGTGTACGTCCCTGGCAGGGGAGACCTCTTTACAATGTATTATTATATTATTAATGGGATATTTCCTAATAGCCGTTGCTCTTCCATTTCTAAAGAATGAATACCCGCCCTCGCTCGATGTGTAGACAGCGACCGTGCCAGCCTCTTGGCTCTTTACTGTGCCAGTCCCAACCTGTAGACAATGTCAGATTCGTATTTTCAGGCAGACCTTTTTCTACACCTGTGAGGCACGCTATGGCAGCTTTTTTTTCCTGTCCAGGCTGTAATCTTTTCTCTTCGATGGGTAATAATAAAGAATGAAAGACGCGAACAAAAGGCAAAACAGGAAACACAATCGAGATTGTTCTTTTATTTCTTTAAACAGGCAATTAATGGCAAAGGAGAAATCGCAGCGAGCACGTGATCAACATACTTGGCGCTGATTGGTAAAGGAGAGAGGGGTTGCTTAGCAACCGGTAATGGAATAATTGAAGGAATATTCCTTCATCTGCTAGACAGGTTTGGAAATTGATAGATTAAAACACTGGCTATGTATAAACACGCATGCATATGTATCACAATCTATTAGTATTATATGGAGAAGCTTCCATGTCGTATAGTTTTATAGGAAGGTCTCCTCTCCGTGAAAAACTGCAGTTTTACTCTCACGGTAAAATCCATCAACCGTAAGTTGAAGCATACTGAGGTTTTGTCTTTCTGGATACATAATTTCCAAGAAGAATCCAGTATATATATATATATATATATATATATATATATATATAAGTAGATGAGTCTGGATAACTTTACATGTCACAAACGTTTTAACCCCTTAAGGACTGAGTCTTAAAGAGGCAGTCTTGGACTTAAAAACATTTTGGTAAGAGCAAGGAAGGCCATTTTCAAAACTGAGACAAAGAGGAAACAATACTTGTGTAATAGTCTGCAGCAATGACGTGCCATACATTCACGTCACTTCCAGTACCAATCATTGGCAGTGATGTTAGTAGTATGTATGGCACAAGACTACTGAAGCCAATGATTTGATTCAGCGGTCACACAGATGTATATGATGTCATCACTGCAGGCAAGTAAACAACCAAAGCAGTGTCTGCGCTGAAGGGGCAGGGCATTGAACAAAAAAATCTTGCTTTGTTCAACTTTGATTCTCTCAGTCAAATGTAAAAATACTGGACAAATCCTTTAAGGCTAAGGCTCCATTTTGTGGAAATATTGCAGATTTTTCTAAAGTTTTTTGAGCCAAACCTAGTAGTGGCTACAGAGCGAATGGGAAATATCTAGGAAACACTTTTACTTCTCACTTCTGCTCAATCCGATCCTAGGTTTGGCTAAAAAAAACCACAGCAAAATCTGCAACAAAAAAAAACAGTTTTTCCGCAACGTGGGGCCTTAGCATAAAGGGAATGAGTCAAGCTGTTTAGGGCCACTGAACCATCTGGGGTCCCAAACCTCTGTATCCTACCACCGCTTGGCGCCGGTATCCTTAGCAGAAAAGTTGAAGATCCCTGATGTCTGATGAGGGACTCTGATGCATATGTAGTGAAGCCAAGTTCAGTATATCCCTGCACATGTTCTGGACTTCGAGCGCATGCGCAGTAAAGCCATGTGCACTCACCCTGGCTTCACTTCGTATACTGCGCATGCACTGGATTCTCTTAGTGGACTCATCCTATTGGACACCGAGGATCTTCAACCTCTGACTGCTAAGGATGCTGGCAGTGAGCTGTGGTAGGATATAGGACTCTAAACCCCAGATGCTTAATGGCATGCTGGTGATGTTGTGGTCCCAAACAACCTGACAGGTTCCTTTAAGTCTGGAGAAATTTGTTCTCTTTTTGTATTTAAAGATCTATAACTTTTTTTTATTTTTCCACCAGTGAAGCTGTATGAGGGCTTGTTTTTTGTAACACAAATTGTATTTTTTTATGGTCCCATCTTAAAGTCAACATAACTTATTAACCTTTTGGTGGCAAGGGCTGAAAAAAGCAGCATTGTTTTATCCATTTCATGGGGTATATTTAGCATGTTTCCTTTATTCTTTGAGTTACAAATTTTATGATGTGGGAATAGGGGACTGAGAGTGTAGGAGTGATAGTGATGGGGTGACAGAGCCTCTCCCTTTTTCGTAACTGTTTAGATTCCATGGTTGCTATTGACCGCAACATCTAAGAAATACCAGGAAGAAAGGATCAAATAATGAGATAACAAAGAATACATAGCTTCAACGAAAAAAATAGAAGAAAAAAAGATAAGATAGCCGTATAGATGTAAACTTGGGAAAATGATTTCGGTAGACGTCTTCAAGGTCACAGAGTTCTAAAATGTTATCTTGTTGTAGATCTTCCACTTCGGTGGCTACTTTCTTTAACAAGAGCCAATATCTCCTCCTCCCCCGTAGCGGAGGTGTCAGGAGGAAAATGTTGGAATGCAACCAAAAGGAAACATACATATTTCAGAAGTGCAGTTTCATTAGAAATCTCTTGTTGAGAGATGATTTATACCTAAGAGGGACGGAACTTGGAACTCGGACAAAGGCATCACGGGATGTCAGAGGATGGCAGTAGTCATCCTTCACTTGGGATGGACAGTGACATATGAGAGGACCTGACTATGACAAGGGGATTTAAAGCTCGGTGACAGTCACCTCCCACCCCTTCTCTCAAATTAAGCTCTGTATTGCCAGAAACACAAAAGTATGTGCCCCTGACATTCGGTTATTAGGAAGAGATGACATCTTCTGATGTATTGTAAGAAGAAAGTAGAAGAACAATATTAGCAGAAGGTGACAATTGGTCAAAAATTAGTGTAATCGGTCAAACAGAATCACAGTGATTGATTCATAAGCGCCGATCGAATAGTTAATATCGAGGATCGGTGCTCAGTATGGACAGAAAATCTGCCCCATCAAAGGACCTTAATAAGGTGAAGAGCAGGTATTTGGTTGTGGTCATTGTATGTTCTTATAAATCAGGTTATAATGGACGCATCCTACATACATGGTACCTGTACCTACATAATCACTACAGATTTTATTCAAGTAGAAGCGCATGCATGCATAATATGGTCATAGATGACGAACACGCGGCTTAATCCAGCTACACTGATCCTCAGCTGAGCAGGGGTTAAACAGCTTCAGGATGCTCGCAGAGTCTTGCCTCTGTAGGCTGCATCTATTGACTCTCTTCTCACAGACATTTAGTAATCCGCGCTGACTGTTTGTCTTAATATTGCTCTCCGTTTTGCAGTACAGGGGAATTATGCAGTTTAGATGTCTGTATATTAAAAAAGGATTTAATTAAATCTGGTGCCTTGAACACCCCCCAGCACATGCGGATTCAGGCTATAATGACAAATTTACTTCCTATTTATTACCATGCACAAGGGACCTGCTAGCTGCCTCCTCCCGCTACTAACTTTCCAAAATTCACATTCTCTGCATATTACCATAATATTCATTATCCCAACAAGGCATAAAATGTGACTTCCCACGAGTGCAATACCTAATTCCTCAAAAAGAGACAAAGATAGCAACATAATCATTGAATTACAACTTTTTACATCTGTTCATTTTGTCGGAATATAAATTCTGTTGTTCTGCAGGAAACCGGGAAGAGATTGGACGGCCCCATATAGTTGTAGCGGTAACAGCACTTTGTGCAAACCATCCTTGTTCTGACGGTTTAATGCATTGTTTTATTAGCTACTATTGTCTCTATTGTTGTATTTATACAGTGCTTACTCATAGAAGAGTCAATATACTGGAGATATTGCAAATGATCCGGAACTTTCTAAACCAATTTGGATTGGGCAGGACAGACCCCACTGTTAATATTAACCAGTTCATGACCGGCCATTTTCCATTATTCAGAACTAGATACATTTCCATTTTTTTTTTTTTTCATACGTGAGGTTTTGAGGGCTATAACCTTTGGGTTATTCAAATCATTTTATTTTGGTGATAAATAGGGCTTTATTTTTCTGTTTTTATTTTTGCAGGTTTTTTCTTTATTTTAATATCAGAATTAAAAAAAGGAGGGGAAATGTTTCTGTTAAGAGCGGACCGTCTCGGAATATATAGTTAACCGGTGGTCCATAAGCAGATCTTTTTGTTCTCTTTAATGTATGTACTACATAATGGTTTGATATAAAAAGGTGCCCATACCAATTAGACCAAAACTGGACAAACCCACCAATTTCTGGCCAACTAACTTCTGTATATGGGGGCCTCTGGACTCTCATCACCTGTTGTGGGATAGAAGAATTGGGAATGTTGTATTTCAATACTCAGTCCTTTTGTTCTCAGGGAAATGGACTCTTTTACATGAATAATTTAATAAAAATCAAAAATATACAACATTTTTTTTTTTTTTTTTTTAGAAAACGTAATATTGTTACTGGAACCTTGAGTATATATTCAGATCCCTTACTTCAAGAGGCTGATCTGTAGGGTCCCAGGTATTAGACCCCCAATGATCCAATATTCATGACCTTTCCTAAAGATAAGTCATCAATATCTAACTCCTTTAAAAACGAATCTGTAAGGGCAATTTGGGACACTAAACCACCCAAACGTCCATATGGACCTGGGGTTAGTGTCCCTGTTATAACACAATCCATGGCCGTATTAAAAATAAAAAAGCTTTATACTCACCCTGCCGCTGTACTCCTCGCGCCTGCGCAGTTCTTCAATGAAGCCAGAGGAGTACACCTCAGTTTCAGTGAGCATGTCCCGTATCTCCAGCAATTACACATTAAAGCCGGGGTGTCCATCTTTGGCTTCACTGAAGAACAGCGCAGGCGCCGGGAGGCGTGCCAACAAAGAAGCTCATGAATAAGCCGGACTGTTCTCGGCCGAACAGCGCTCATCGGACCCTTCTCTAGGTAAGTATAAAGGTTTTTTATTTTTAATGCACCTGTGGATTGCATTACAACAGGACGATTTGGGACACTAAACCCCAGGTCTATAAGGACCTGTGGGTGGTTTAGTGTCCCAGATTGAGCTGACAGATTCCCTTTAAATCCCCCTGCACAAGACCTTAGAGCGCCATATAGTAAGTGTAAAAAAAATTTAATTGTTGGGAATTTATGAAGTCAGGCATTTCCTATATTAGTCTTAATAAAGTCCTTGACTGGCATAAGGAGTGTCTGCATTATTAAGATGCTCCGGTCTCCCGTGTGCCAGAATGGGAATCTACTCAAGTCAGGAACTGGCATACATCCCTATGTAACTCATGCCAGTTTTCTGGAGTGAGTTATAATAAATTTGTTGGACCTAGGCATCCCTGCCCCAGCCCGTCCCGCTCGCTTTCACATAAAGTGGTGAGTGAGGTACATAATAAGGGAAGTGACGCATTTCTGGCATAGGACGCCAAAGTTGCACCATATTAACACCCATCGATGCCAGCAAACTGGTATAGATGGATTGATAAATTCCCCCCAATGTCTCAGTTGTATGGAAATTTCAATACGTATCCCATTCATTTGACTATTGCTTGCACAAATCCATGTGCCTGCAGAAACAAATTGCTGCAACAATTCTGCGGCATGTGAATACACCCTGACAGATGCCCTAATTGAAAGGGGTCTCTACATAACAGAGCCTCTATGGAGTATACATTCACCGAAATAAATACAAGAGGGAATTGAAGCGACAGCAATGCTCCGATACAAATATATTATTGGAATTGCGTCCTGACAATATTCTCTGTCTGCTGTGAGCCCAAGTAACTACAATATATCTGCTGGTAAAAAGCAAAAATACCAACCCATGGAAACAAGAAAATATTCTCTTTTGTAATATATCTGCTGGTTAATAGGAAGAAAACCAGCCTATGGAAACAAGTAAAATGTTCTCTTTTTGACGTTTCAGAAAGATTTAAAAAACTACAGAATTTCTTTGCAATATATTTTCACAGGCATCTAACAACATAAAGGTAGCCGAACATTATGTTAATGGTGATACATTAATGTGCATATGCAAAAGTATATGTGTAGATATAAATATATGGTAAAATGATTCATACATATGGCAGTTCCAGTGTATGTGTGTTACGATGGATGATATATGTGTGTACAGAGCTGTCTCTGGCTGGCAGTCTAACTGTTTGTTTTCACATGCTGAGCTGGGTATAATATTCTCGGCTTGAATCTTTATTACCCATCTGGCACAGCCCGTGCCTAGTATCATTCATTCCATTTACACAAACAAATATCAGGGCTGAGCATTCACCGCACAGGGGCTGAGGCCGCCACACCTTCCAGCCACAACCGGGGTGGGCCAGGGGCTAGGTCAGGGCATCATAAATTCTGCTCTTTATATATAGATCTTTCAAAATGTACCTTTAATTTTGGGATTTACATGGTCATATAAAATGATGGTATATAAAACAATAATAACAAGAGCGTGGATAAGATAATAAAGCAAAGAAATCAGATATCGACAGAAAATGACACCTTTAAGAGGTTGAAGGGTTTTATAATTTAGTAGAAAATATCTGCAAAGTAGTATTAAAGGGAGTGTTTAATGTATATGATGTGTGGGCAGCATGTGATAGAGCAGGAGGAGCTGAACAGACTGATATATAGTTTTGTGGGAAAACAGTCAGTATAACCTGTAGTTTACTCTGCTCTTTCTATGCTTAAGAGTGCAGTGGGTGGACCTATCTCTGTATCTATTAGAGCTTGGCACCGCCTACTGGACTCCCAAGTCCAGAATCCACGGATATATAAATGACAAGTTCTACTGAATCTTTTCCCACAAAGCTATATATCACTCTGTTCAGCTCCTCTTGATCTGTAACAGGCAGCTGACCGATAGGACTATGTGTACAACGTCACAAGTTCACATAGTAAGCATACCTGATGAGACCTCACTGACTGCCCTGTAGACAGTATGGAGGATGCCTAATGTGGAAGCATGGTACAATATATACATGAAGCAAAACTTAACTCGACACGCTAGCATTATATATATATGAGTTAACATTGGCTACATCTGTAAGTGGCCCCATATTAAGGCTGGGCGATTATGACTTAAATCAAAATCATGATTAATCGAGCATTTTACCTCCATTATGATTAATGACGATTATTTAGGCCACACCCCTTTTAAAACAAAGCCTTCTTTAAAGTATGCGTATGTATAAGATTCATCTCACAAGGTTCGCTCGGTGGTTTCCTTTGGATTCACCTCCCCTGTGCTCCGGCGCTGCTCCTGGTTCTCTTCAAGCCTCCTGACTGATGTCTAGGACCACTGAGGCCTGTGATTGGGGCTCAAAGGCCATGTGATGATGTGACGCTTGTGTCTTTGTGTCACATGATCGCTGAGACCCAATCAGAGTGCACAAAATCACGTCGGTTATCCTGATTGACGGTTGAATTAGGCTATTTTTAGACTAATTGCCCTGCTCTATCCCATATCATTGGTTGGTGTAAAGAATCAGGTACCTTCAACAACAAAGCAAGCACCCATAAGGGTAGACAAGAACAAAAGGGGTAACACAGATCCATTTTGGCATGCTTACGCATAAAAAGTCTCTAAATAGGTAAATCAACTAAAAATCTGACACCAACAATAGCATCCGAGTATCACATTTATTTTTTTTTAAGATGTCTCCACCATTTCCTTTCTACGAATGTTGTCACAGACTCCTATTTCTAGTGATACAAATTCAATACAATGTCTGCAAAACCATTGGCAGGCTGCAACTCACATCACAACCACTGGGTGGCCACATATAGACACAAGTAGCATAAACAACTCCTGACAGAATATTGCAAAATGTTTTTTTCTTAAAGCTGGTCATCTCACGCAATTTATCTTTGGATATGTTGAACCAAGAAGAAAAGTAAGGACGAACACATCTGTATTTTATTTTCACAAGTTTGCATGCTGTTTTTTGTATAATGATTGATATACATTATTAAAAATTACTCCCATTTTGAGTACCATATTTTCTAATCTACATATCAGCTTATGTTTTTGTCGTACCCAGATTATTCAAGATGAGATGACATAAGGATTCATGAAATAAGAAGAAGAATCAAAGAAGGAGAATGTAACAATATGAGTGGAGGCAAAAAAGGTAAAACAAATGTGTAAATTAAAATGAGAAGTACGCTCTTACCATAGGTGAAAAGAGTTGAGAGTAGGTGTAGCCAGATTACACAAGGAGGAGGAATGACTACACAGGAGTAAGCAATGGTAGAGGGTGAAGGGTGGGTGCACAAGCGATGATAGAAGGTGAAGGAATGATGACAGAAGGTAAGGGAGCATAGCGATAGAGAGCTGGGAGGAAAGCTGCTGCATTTGCCATTGAATGAGTGCAGCTGAGCTTTTCATTTCAGTGTGAGCCCTGCGGTCTGTTTAGAGCAGGTCGATACACTTGTCTGAGGCAGAGAATGGATTAGCACATCATTCATGGAGCAGGCGGGAGGCGCTGCTCAGGGCGACAGGGACCGAAAAACTAAATTACCGAATGTGGAGGGGCAGAGGGCATGAGGGGCAGAACACATGGGAGGACTGGGGACCAATGCTAAAAAATCCTTTAACAGTCTGAGAATGTGCAACACGTACAGCCCTATTTGTGCTATCCCCCCACTGCCCCTGTCCGAGCACTTGAGTCATTATTACACAAGCTACCATTAAGGCCAGGCCTGATTGGCTACACGGTTATACAACACGGCTCCTTGATTACAAGCACAAACATATCATTGCCTGGCAAGCGGCGGCGCTCAATATATACGCCCTCTGGCACTGGGAAAATTCAGGGAATTAGAGATTATAAATGAACGCTCAGATTATTCATTTGCTTACCTGTAACTTTAATTCAATATGTTTGGAGCCAAAAAAAACAATGAGTGTCTGTGCGGCATGATTCAGTAACTATATCTGCGGCAACGTTAGCAACTAAATACAAATAATAATAAAATAAACCAAAATTAAAAAGCTGTTGTGTAAATATTTAATATGTATCCATAGAATTGATACATTGTGACCATCCTTATAATATTCTGTATCAATTCATCGAAAATAATTTTCAAGTGAGAACTGTGACTGTAGTAGACTAAGTATATGTCTACATGGGACAGATACGGTGCAGAATTTCTGCTGCGGAAATGCGGGTGGAAAATCTGCAGCATTTATGGTATTATGAGTTTTACAAATTCCATAAACACATTGCAGTAAAAATCTTAGCTGAAAGCGACTTGTGGCACAGATTTCAATTCCATAGTATGTCAATTTACACTGTGGATTTTCCACCTTGCCATATAGCGGATAAAATCTGCAGCAAATCTTAAAAAAAAATAAACTGCATGCAGCATTTATATAGTAGAGCTCACCACAAACAGTTTTCCATTGGATATATATATTTTAGGCCCTGCACTATTTTGTTTGGTAAAGCTCCGGCCAACCTAACTCAACCCCGATGGATTCCATTATAGCTAATGGGATCTATTAGGCGATGTTGGTATCCGTCTAGTCAGGGATCGGAGCTTCCTTTATTTTCTACAGAGCAGAGCAATGGAAATAACGTTAACCATATTCACAACTTGTCATTTCCGGTTTGTATTTTGCCATAATAGCAAAAAGCAATAAGCCAAAACCTATGTTATGATATAACAGTACAAGACATAGTCGTCTCAACTTCACTGTATTGAAGGCATTTCATTACAAACTACTATAAAATAAACCAATATACCAGCTTTTCCTATACAATAGGACCTATAGTGCTGGATATATGGAGCTTAACTGGTTAATACCCTGGAAGAGCATTTGTCAGCCCTGTACACACATTGAGGAAGGATGCAGCTTCCTGTTGACATCTTTAATATTAGCCTCCCTAACTAACACCAATGATCAGCGGGTGTCACCGAGATGAAATATGAATTACTGCTAGCAGCATGCGCTCATTTATCAACGGAGGAAGAAGAAGAAGAGGCGAGTGGGTGGGGGTTGGCAGGAATAACATTTAGGAATGAGGGGGAGGATACAAGGGCTTGTACCTCTTCCAAGACTTACAATGTAAGTGTTACAAAGCTTTTATTTTCCCACAGCTATAAAGGTTATTATGTGGTGTGAATGTTTCTACGCTCATGGTTGTAGTATCAATCCCTACTAAATTTCACTGCCAGGGAATGAATTAAACAGGGAGTTTGGCATCTTCACTTTGCCCATGTAATTGTCATTTACTTTGTAGCAGTCATCAAATGAAGGGGTTAAGTTCCCCTGGCCGGCAATTACCCCTCCATGGTCGGGGTTTATGCTACATATACACCTGTCTCCTCCCTTAAGCAATGGAAACATAGGAACCTTGACTCTGAAAGTCAGGCCCTGCGCCGAGTGATAAGATTCCCCAGGGATCACTGGCATTATCTCTCTTCAGCACTTGGACAGCTCCCAGCCATTGGCGGCCATGTGCCTGGCTCTTCTAGAGGGGAGGGGGAGACTTGCAGCCCCTGAGAAATCAATTTCCTCGCCTGGTCCCCTATTTGCTTTTCAGAATGCCCTTGTCGGACGCGCAGTGAGACATCTGAACGTGGCTCGCTGATAATACAGCCAGTGAACTGTGTCCTGGGAATTCTACGCCCCTCTTCCTGGATCTTACAATTTCCTCTCGCCTGCCTCAAATCTCTGCTCATCGCTCCTTCTGCTCTCTGCAAAGCTGCTCTATTGTATTCGCATGTCTGCAGACTTTTATTTCAACCAGATAAATACTTTCCTGTAAATGCATACTCTCAATCAACACTACATTTTATTAAGGCTTACATCGCTCAGTATAAGGGCGAATTCACACACGGCACATCTAATGCAGAAATTACTGCAAAGGAAAATCAGTTCCATTCATCTGAAAGGAGTTGGTTCTGAAACATGTGCATGGATTTCTGCAAACCCTATGCAGATGAATGGGACAAGTGAAGACATTTCTGCAACAAATCTGCAGCGTGTGAATATATCCTAATACGAAACTTGGTGGAAATGATTTTATATATATTTTCATGGTTTGAGGCAAACACAGTTTGCCTAAAGTACAGGTCCGCCCGATATTATGGTACTTATTTATATGTGAATTACTTCTTCTACAAGCAGGAAAGCTTTAAGAAATGCAGCAAACAGACCAGGAAAATAGCATCGCTGGCATTAAGGACCTGTATTATGTTGGGGGGATGGGCTGTTGAAGGCCATAAGCATGTTGTGTCAACCCCCTTTTGTGTCTATAATAGCAGAAATAAAAGATATTGATCCCCTCCCAAAATACCACCAATTTGTGCACACTACCCTTTATCCAGACCAGATTTCCAGTTCCATCATACATTACACACCTTCTATCTTCTTTGAGAAGACCACATTTTATCCAAACCAGATTTCTCGTGACAGATCTTCAGTTCCACCATATATTATGCATACTGGCCATCTTCTTTGAGATGGTCGTCTCACAAAGGTTTCACAGTATATACATATATATATGTAACTGTTCTGAACTCCAATGACACGCATCAAAAGACTCATAAGGATGGAATGAAATTAATTGACCAAGATGGCTCCTCAATCATATGGTAACCATACACAAGGGGTATTCCAGTAACATGTTGCCCTCTATCCGTAGCTTGCTGATCAATGGGTGTGGGATCCCCACCGATCACCAGAATGGGGTATTTTGCACCTCAGATTGGATGGAGAGGCAGGTGATAAATGTTCACAATTTCAATGGGAACTGCTGGAGAAAGGTTAAAGGGATTGTCCCATTATGGACATTTATCCCCTATCCACAAGGCATAAGTGTCCGATCGAGGGGGGCCACATTCACTTTAATGGGGCTGCGGGCAGTGCTGGAGACTATAGTCCCGGCAGCCCCACAGCAGTGAATGGAGCACCAGTCACGCAAGCGCATTGGCGCTCCATTAATAAGGAGATTTAAGAGCAACTTTCAGTCTCCTGTCTTCCTGATCACTTGGGGACTCGGCGATCGGACACTTATCCCCTGTCCTGTGAATAGGGGATAAGTGTCCATAATGGGACAACCCCATTAAGTACAGCGGTATTTAGGGCTGTTCCTATTGAAATTATTGGAGCAACGGCACATATTTCCAACCTGCCACTCAATTCAACTCAATTGTGGTGCAAAACACCCGAGTTCTTATGATTTGTGGGGGTCACAGCAGTTGGACTTGCACCCATCCCCATTTTAACCCCAATGCATTGGATATGGGGAAACTTGTTACTAGAAAACCCATTTAATTTTCTTATTAACTTGAATTTCTGCGGACATTTTAATCTCTTAAAACCAATTTGTCACATTGAAATTGGAGTCCTATCTACAGGCAGTATGTTATAGAGCAGGAGGAGTTGAGCAGAACGATATATAGTGTTGTAGGGAAAAGAATCTGTAGAGATATAAATTTCCTTTTTTATTTTAATCCCAGAAAAGTAAGAGATGAACCTCCATGAATTGTCTCAAAGCCTACATGTGATGTCAAAGAATGGAGACTAATGTGTTATAATTCTATGTTTCTAATGACATGACTGTTGGTACTTGTGCTTAGGAGTCCAGTGGGTGGTCCCATCAGTGACTGACAACTTTCTTTGTATGAGTGTGTATTGTGAGAGTGTGAACCTAGAGGGCGCTGGTGAGCGACCCAAAACCAGGGTTAAAAGGTTCTCAACCACATCCATAGGTGGGGGCGTTACTCCAGAGGGAGTGCAGACGGCAGGAGAGTGCTGCTGGTGACCTGCAGGGAGCAGGTAACTGTGGACCAGTTAGAGACAGACAGGTGGTCTGTCCCAAGAGAACTGGGGTCCACAATGGACTTAGTTAAGCTCAGTATGAGCCAGACCTCAGTAAAGCTTGCCCTCAGAAGTGAGTCAGGGTTCAAGTAGTGAGGTATTGCCCTGTGTATGGGCTAGGCTGTTTTTTTGTTTTGTTCCTGTTATCACTTACAAGCTGAATAAAGCCATTTATGTTGGATTGCCACTACCTGATATGCTGTTTATTTGACACCCAGCAACACCAACACCGCTGTGAAGTCCAGGAAGCTGCCACCTTTGATGCTAAACTACCCCCCTCCTGGGTTTCTCACTTGAAATCACAGACTTCTTTTTCCAGCTGTAGGCCACAATGCACATTCAGCGATACTGCAGTTACCAAACACTTGTCTTCCAGGACTTGCATGGATCTCTTTTTGCCCGCATCCTAAGCACCATATGTGACAATTGGGGGTACTCTCCTGCCGTCTGCACTCCCTCTGGAGTGACGCCCCCACCTATGGGTGTGGTTGAGGACCTTTTAACCCTGGTTTGGGGTCGCTCACCAGCGCCCTCTAGGTTCACACTCTCACAGTATACAGAGGTAGTTGTAGGACCACCCACTGGACTCCTAAGCACAAGTACAAAGAATCATGTCATTAGTAACATAGAATTATATATTAGTCTCCATTCTTTGCATAGCATATGACATCACATGTAGGTTTTGAGACAACTCATGGAGGTTCATCTCTTACTTCACTGATAATTTTCTGAGATTAAAATATAAAAAGGAATTAAGGAATTGTCAGGTTTACACAACACAAGAGGGACTCTCGTACATTATCCAAAGCAGAGTGGTTACATAGAGCGTCTCTCTTACTCGGGAAGATCCAGCTTGTTTGTGCACTACATGGACAGCCCTTTGGTTTTATTGGGAACTATGTGATACTTTATTACTCCTGTGGGGACGCAGCAGGAGGAAAATACCCCACAAAATACACATGAGGCAAGGTATAGATAAGCTTAGCGGCAGGACACTGGATGATCAGCTTTTCATCTGAAGCCCTAGTTAAAAGAAAGGGGATGTCCTAATGAAATATGCCAGAAACAAAATGGGCACAATATACTGTATTATATACTCTCCAACCATTAGATGAATCTTAGTTACCCATGTACAACGTTACCATAGAGTTGTATACTGGATTTAGTGCACTGTTCAACAAGACTAGTACCAGCAAAGAGTGCTATAAGGTCCCACTGAATGGTAAGAACAGGGGGGGGGGGGGGGGGGGGGGTCCTAACTGATGCTGTTTCATACCAGCCCCTATAACAACCAGAAAAGCCAGGCCATGCTGGGGCCCATTGCTGCCAGTCCTGAGACATGTCACGCCACGCACTGAATGATGTGGTTCCAACCGCTTTCCCTGCTTCATTCCAACACTCCCCTAAATGTACTGTAGGTCTACAACTTTCTCCCTCTTGTACACATCAGAGGGGGTTCTCTTCTGCCCCTTCATTTCAGGGCATTGATACCATTGTGTTCGAAGACTGTCCTCCCATGGTAGAGCACCAGTCACTACATTCTCTCTTCGGAAGGACTGACAATATTCAGAGATCTGGCACAGGAGAACAGACTATCAACAGGATGGTGAGAATAAAGAATAGTGAAGGAATGGAAACGGCACAGGGCCATTGGTACAGGAGGGAGAAACACAGACAATGACGGGGCAGGAAAAGCATAGCTCAATCTAAAGGGGCACTCTATACCACTGGATTACTGAAGGGGGGCTCACAAGACTCTATTACTCGACAGTCCACATAGACCTGGAAGTGATTAACCCATTTCATGTGACACAATGAAACTGTTTTGTGGAAAACAATTGATAAAAATAAACACGTAGAAACTACTGAATAATGTATAGAGGAGTGGTTAGCAGAGAGAGTACTATACATGGGTAATATCAATATATTTATGTATGTACAAAGGATAGCTTCCTGGCAGCTCAGGATCTGACTATGTCAGTACCCTAGATATTCCAGATGTGTCAATTCCCTGAAAGTACCAGACTTTCTTTGGGCATATGCTCTCTTGGCACGGCAGCCTCTGCCTGTGGCGGGGACCCAGGAGCTGGTTCTGTGCTGGCCCAGGGAAGGCAGCAATAGTTTAGCAAGCTCCCTGAGCACACACGCTCTACCATCTGTTCAACAAGGAAAACACACACGTCTCAATTACAGACAAATGCCAATGCACTGACAGGCAGGCTCGATTTGCATCTGGGCGTGAAGCTAAAACCCAGACTATGGGACTGCTTTATTATCTTTCACACTATCAATCTGCCGGACTACCCTCACAGCTCATACAACAACATTTCTGTCGACCATCACTAACTATTCACTTACTATAAAACATTGCTTACTGTACGATATGCCTGATGGACAATCTAACATTTACAGGTCCTGCTTTCCTTCACTTTTCAATTTCATGCTGCAAATATGACCTGTGCTATCTCATCCAATGTAGTAGAGCTATAGGTGGCCATGCACAATACGCTAAGGTTGGCGAAACCCACTCATTTTTTTGGGACTGGCAAATAATCTTACATTATATTAGATATTCGGCCAACGTTTGTTCATTGGGTACAGGAGGAAAAAAAAAGATTGGTCAAGTTGGATTTCAACATGCCCAATCCTTTTGTGCTTAACGGTGATATGCCACTACCAGAGTTGTCTGGCGGCAGCGTAAATTGGTCATTTGCTTGAGACAACTATTTCTAGTGGCTCCCCCATAGACATGCATGTTCGGATGAATGGTGAGAAGGGAATAAACCTCTGCCAGTCACCTCTCCCAATGCATCATCTACAAGAAGAACAAAATGATTGGGCATGTTGAAATCCAACTTGTCAGACAACATCTACCATCAGGAAGAGTCAGGACACCCCCAAACACATTGGGTAATCAGTAAGTTCGTGTATGGTCACCTTTACTTCCCGTTCCCTATTTACAGAACTTGCATGATAGGCTGAACTGACCACACCAGTGTGAAGGAAAAAACCTATTTTGGATTTTGCTGCATGAAAAAGTTCAGTAGCCTGGTACTGGCAAAGTTATGGCTAAGTATACCCAGCAGCTGCCAAAAGGATCATCCACTGGCCAATGAGAGTCTGGACATTTTACGCATATGCGCCAGGAGCGTTTCCTGATACATACCATGCATGCATACTGCAAACAGTGTAAATGGAGACTTATGCATAGTTTTCTACAGGACTGAAGGCACGTATAGTTACGACTTGTTGTATATCAAGTGCAATAACACTATAAACAACACTGACAGTTTCAGTGATATCAGTAAACCATGTGTAGACCGATTCACGCCAACCATCTCCACCATAATTACCCGCCAATATACTGAACACCCACAAGCTTTTCCTACATGTTATTGATTATATACTCTGTCCTTTTCCATCCGGCTTGACGGTCTTTCTAAAGTGCAGTGCATCACTTAGCAGGACAACCATATTACCCATTCTCCAGACACTAATGGACTCCTTTATTACTGACCATCACACTAATGGACTTTCACTACTATGTTGGCCTGTCTCAATGACCCTTGTTGAATCTATACAAATTTGGAGTTCCTACAGAACACCATCACTTATAAATGACTCTGACTAAAATGTCTGTTCACCTCTGAACACCATCTTATTGTTTCCTTATAGAATACATCTATGTAAAACCTTAAACAACTTTGCAAATACATTGCATTATTTTTCTTGTTCTGATCCTAAATGCAATTTGCATTAGTGTTGCACAAGGCATTGAATTTTTCAAGTTCTTTCAATACTTTTAAAGGGCAAACAGTTCAATAACATCAATTATTGTGCTCATATGCAGCAGGTCCAGCCCTCTTCCAGCTGACAAGGACCCCTTACAGTTTCGCAGGGACTCCTACATAGCAAAGACCTCACTCTCCATATATTTAACTTTTATTCTTTCTCCTTTTTCGTTAGCTCTGTCCTGGGTCCTGAGCCCAGGACCTTCTGTATTGGAGAGGGAAACTGTAACAAAATGGGAGCATTTTCTCAGACTAAAAGCCTTAATTCTACTAAATGGGAGGGTTTCCTCAGACTAAAAGCCTCAATTCTACAAAATAGGAGGGTTTTCTCAGACTAAAAGCCTCAATTCTACAAAATGGGAGGGTTTTCTCAGACTAAAAGCCTCAATTCTACAAAATGGGAGGGTTTTCTCAGACTAAAAGCCTCAATAGTTACTTTTTAGTACATTCTATGTTTAAAAAAAGTATTAAAGCTTTAAGATAGCGAAGTAAATTACAATAAACTCATTTAAGTAATACACTTTAATAAACTAATGTCAGAAAACATATAAATAACAAAGATGCATTCGGTACTTCTACAGCGCAGATAATTTTTATTCTGTCTCCTTTTTCATTACCTTTCTGTGTGGGAAGGTTTTCTTAGTGTTAAAGCTTAATCATAGCAAAGTAAATGCAAATAAACCCATTTTAGTAACACACTTTAATAAATGAATGTCACAAAACATATTAAATAACAGATGAATTTTATTTAGGAAGTTACCCTATGAAGCACTCTCTCCCTGTTTTTCAATAGGAACCTGTTCACTCTTTTCCTTTTTTGCCCGCCTTAGAGGGTAATGTTTTACATTGTGGAGATGCCAGGTGGTATAAGAAGTATTACAGGTAATGCACCCTGGGAAAAGTTATGCAAATAAACTCTCCTCTATAAAAAAACAAAACGTAAACTGTATCTTTAAGGGTATGTTCACACAGAGTTTTTTGCAGGTGAATTTTGAGGTTCTGATTCCACCTTAAAAAACAATCGGAGTCAATGGCAGATTTTTTTTTCTCTAGCTGAACAAAAACATCATGCCCTATCTTCAGGCGGATTTCATCTGAAACTCCCAAAGAAATGAATGGGAGGCAGACAAAAATACTCTATAGAGTGTTTTGAGGTGATTTTTGCAAAAACTGGTTGAAAAAATGCTAGAGGTTAAAAACCCAGATGTATTCTTTATTCCAATTGTATTGTGACTCTCATGTCCTTTATATGCTGTAAATGTTATTTCTATTTGTTTGTTTTTTTACGTGTATCACTGAAAAACCCTAATAAAATGATTTATAAAAATAAAAAAGCACCAGAGGTTAAAAACCCAGATGTATTCTTTATTCCATTTCTATAATGACTCTTATTTTGCATTATGTCCTTTATAAGCTCTAAATGTCATTTCATTTGCTTGGTTTTTACGTGTATCATTGAAAAAGCTTTAATAAAAAAATTGATTTAAAACCCCCCCCCAAAAAAACCCAGAGGTTTTAGGAAATAGAACCTTGTTTGCTAAGCAAAAAAATAACTTCCATAAACTGCTTCAAAAAAAGCTTCAAAATTTCAAAAAATGTCAGTGTGAACTTACCCTAATGCCACCAATAGTCCTTTGTATTGTAAGTCAATTTCAGATCCATTAAAGAGCCTTTAATGCCTATGGGTGTCTTTTCCTTTTAAGGCTATGGCCTCACATAGCAAGTCTCGTAGCGAGCGTTTTTTTTTCCACAGCGTTTTTCACAGAAAGTCCGCAGAGTTTTCCTCTGCGGACTTTCTGCCCCTATTATACCTATACCGAAAACGCCAGCGTTTCCTTAGGTATAACTGACATGCTACGATTATCAAAAACGCTGGTGTTTTTGAAATCGCAGCATTTCCGCTGCAGATTTTTCTGCAATGTGTGGATGGGATTAGTCAGAATCCCATCCACTTTGCAGGTAATGTAAAAAGCAGTGTTTTTTGTTGCTACGTTTTTGCAACGTGGTGCCCAGGCCTAAAATGAGACTGGTTTGGCAAACATCCCTGATTTTAAGGTTCTTTAATGGGTCGGACATTGATTTAGTGGGTAGTTACTTATAGGTGGCATTAGAGAGACAATTTCCTTTTTTTCTGGAACAGATGATATTTGCATATCTCTAGCTATTCATTTGGCTTTCATATAACAAAATTGTCAAGAAGTGTAAAATCTGCAGAACACAGCAGTCACAGAAAAACAAGCTTTTATCCATTCTGAGAGCGTGTCTCATCAGCCGTGATGGTTCAGAAGACGCTTTGCCCTTTAAGAAACGAGCTGCGCTGACCAGCATTGACGCTGCAGAGTAATGATATAATATATATAGGTGCATTACTTTCTATGACTGTTTATTACCTGCCCAAATGGTTGTGGCTTACTAAGAGGCTCATTATTACTCTATATTACTATGCATACCAAGCATCTTTCAGAAAGTGGCGGACTATTCCACACAACCTAATTGAAGACTATTCTTATATTTCCTCAGAGCAATACTCCAGAGCACTCCATAGTGTGTCAATGCATTAGAGTTAATGGAAAAACACCAAATGGCAATTATGTAAAATGACAATACAAGCCGGCAGAAGGGACCGAAATGTCTTCCAAATATTTGACTGCACTCTGCACATGAATAAATGCTCGCTCCTGTATGAGCCGCCATAGAAGAGAAGCAGGTGGGACTTATAAGGAACCCATTTTCTTATTTTAGGGATATTAAAATGCATCACAGATATTTCTCTACCCGATCTTATTTAATGGGATAGGTGAGCAGGCAGCAGTGACAGTGTCAGATCCCAAGGCGCACAGCTTTACCAGGAACAGTCGATAATAGGACACCAGGGACAACCGGCTAATACTCGACTGCCCTCTCCCAGGTCACACCAGGCAAAGAGCAGGAACCCATTGAGACGAGGCCAGCGGTACATAAAATATGGGGCAGAGCCCGCAGCATCACCTTTAACTGCTCATTACTACGTAATAATAACAAAGACACAACACCATTGAACAAAGGGTAAAACAAAGGGTGGGTATGGATATATACACGTGCCTGTCACCATCTATGTGGTCAATAATCCAAGTGTAGTGTGATCTCGCTCTATACTAGATATGTGTAAAAGCATTTGGCAATCATGGAAATTAATAATCTTTTTTTTTTTTTTTTTTATAAACCTGGCTATAAAAAAGTCAACTTGGTATCTGGCCACGTGGTAAAAAGTATAAAAGATGCCATAGAGGCAAAATTCAATAAACTAGTGATTTCTAAGCAATATCACATCATCTCAGAGGATACGGTTTCTCCTTGAGGAGAGCACCAGCTTGCAATGTTCTCTGGGAAAAAGGTATGCAAATTAGCTTGCATCCAGAAAAAAAAAATTGTCTTTCTAAAGCTGGGCTGTGCAGTCGTAATTGGAGCTGTAGAGTTGGTGTTAGGGACAGTTTTGGGTGGAATTGGAGTTATATTAATAATATTGTATAATGAATTGGATGCATAATTACGGATTTACTTTCATAGAAATTCATTTAGTGAATTAGAGGAGCTTTGCCGCTTCTGACTGACCATTGATGTCCACCATTTATGAAGACGGAGCAGGGAACAGACCAGGAGTCGGAGTTGAAAAACAAAGGTGTCGGAGACGGTGTTTTGGCCTACCAACTCCACAGCCTTAAGGAGTAGAGCTAAATCTAAACCGTGGGATAAATTTACTGACACTCGGCCCTGGTTATATGATGGTAGATCAATATAACAGGACACTACTATATGGGGATGGTAATATATGTATAGGATCCCTACTACTGTATGCAGCAAGTCCCTGTGAACAATACACAGGTGACCCTACTGGAGTGTGGAGTCAACATGCTGTGCGGTACTACAGTGTGGGATCATATGGCACTATTTTGTGCCCCCATTGTAAGGGCAGGAGGTGCTATGTAGGCACAATTTCTCCATGGGCAGCAAAATGTCAAGTTTCTGAGGTTTAAGTTATTACATCTCCTTGACAATAAAATAGCAGTAATTGAATTGTGCTTCCTGCTATTCTCTCTTTCCGACCCATAGTTCAAGACATGAATATTCATCTTAAGGGTATCCCCATGGAATAAAGGTTAGAAAACTGTACCACCGACATTATTGGCATCACTGCCTCAATACTTAATGAACTGGTAAGCTGCAGCCTCATGAATATTAATACAACCCACAAAATGTATACCTTCAGCTGGCGTAGGTGACAGTACATAGTGGAAGGTTGCAATGATTAATATTCTATTAATAATGTAAAAATAATATAAAAAAATAAATATATTCGTAATCACTGATTGTTTCTCAAATATGCTGATGCACTCAGTAACCATATTGTCTAATATCCGCTTCCCACATGACAGATAAGTTGTGATGTTCTAAGTGTGAAGAGACAGATGAGGGACACTCACCTGAGACAAGCCAAGGTAGATGGACACAGTCTCCGAAATGTACAAAAATTTTCCTTCCTGGTTTAGTGCAAATACAAATCCGTCCAGAGACTGCGGGGAAAAGAACAAGAGACAGTCACAAACGGAGAGGCAGGGAGGAGAACAGGCAGGAAAACAGGCAGGAGACAGCCATAGATAGGGAAAGTGTGATACACAAAGGGAGAGCACAGTTGTACAGAGAGGGATAGACAGTCACAATGCACACAGTCGCTGGAAAAGCAAAGACAATAATACATAGAGAGACAGATGCATAAACCCCTTAAGTTGAAAAATGAGATATTAGACAGTTCTGCACATAATCAGAAGAGGGAGCACAAGAAGAGAGACCGCACAAAACTGATGAATATATTTGCACTTAGATCTGACCAGTTTCTGATGCAGGGGCTTAGCCGGCTCCAACTAGAAACTATCAAAATGTATTATATACTATTAATAGGGCACTTGTTCCTTTAAGGGTATAACTAAGGTCAATGGTAAACATGATTACACTTAGAGTTGCTATAAGAATTGTTTCCCAGTTTTCACGATATTTGCCAGACTACTGGTGGAGTCCCCAAAAACAAAAGCATAGGGCATGTTGAAATCCACCGTTCCCATTCCTATTTCCCCTGATATTTGCCAACAGTTGAAGGTTAGGACAGCACCAAACACATTAGATTAATGCTGGCCAAACCTGCCGATTCCAGTGGGACCATCTAATGTGTATGGGGCTATCCTGAGTTTCTTCTGATGGCAGATATAAAGGGAAAGAGAATCGGGCTCTTGGATTTCAACATGTCCAATCCTTTTATTCTCAGGGGAGATAAACCTCCATTAGAGGTCGGAATCAATGTTTGGCGTATCAACTCCTTAGCACTTTCTGAGCCTAGCGGCCTGTGTTGGAGGGAATATCTATAGCACATGGCCAGACTTGGTCCTAATGGAGGTCAATTTGGTCATTACCCATCTCTGTCAGACGCAGATATAAATGTAACTAAGAAATATAAAACTGAGAATAACCTGCTCCACCACTGGCGCTCATTCTATCACCAAATGGCAATATTACTACTTTAGTGTAATAGTATGTACAGCCCCCAAATACTGTAACTCAGCAACAACAAATGATCCAATCATAGGAAAAAGAACATTACAAGGGTGCCTATTCCAATTAATGGGTTGTCTGTGTATTGTAGGACAGGACAGATCTTCAAGAGAGAGAGATACATGCTTTGCAACTGCCCCACAAGAGATAAGGATCCTGAAGAGGAGCTCCCTTTATTTACTCCCTAACAGGGTATATGAAAAATGGTTAAACCAGACCTCTTTGATAAATATGTTTATATATGGGTGCTCATTAGGGTGTATGGCTATTTACAATACTGTAGAGGTTACTCAGATGTGGGAAATCCTAAATTACCCATCTGTAGCTGTCACATTACTAGAACTTGAGACTCTTCTGGTCCTTGATAAGAAAGTTCAGACTTAAGACAGACATTTCTTGTTGTCACATTTGGCTAACAGTAAAGGAGGGATCTGATATAACAAAAGCAACAGCTATGTAGACTTTTTACCAGAAGAGGACAATGTTGCAGAGGAGGGTGACAAAAGTAATTAAAGTGTACTTGTTAGTTCAGACTTTTCTGAATAAGATATCATGTGTATACATAAGGAATAACAATATTTCTCTTTCCCTGTGAAATACTGGGGAAGGGGGTACAGTGGAGTGATAGTCTGGTCAATTAAGTCAATATGATTGATTCGCTCCCCTACCCCTCTCAGTACAGTCATCTTCACTGTTAGAATCAGTGCAGAGGCTGCTGTAATCACATGATTTTAGTTTTTAAATTCCTTCTACAGATATACAAGCAGCTGGGGATTTTGTTTTGGCATTTATCTATCTAATTACCTATCTCCTTTTTGCTGCAGCTATCAGCAGGGAGGAAGTAAAAGCCTAGGGTAATTCAAGTTTCCTCCTACTCTGCTCCATACTGAAATGAATGGCTGCTGTTGCCTTCAAGGTGATTAAAGCTATCAAACAACATATAAAACTCATCTATTAATGCTACAAAATAGATTTTTTTTAAAATATTCCATAAACACAAACTACCAAGGAAATGAACCTTTACATTACTTTAAAATATTTTTTCCAATAGAAATTTCCATATGCTTGACAGACATTTTTTCTCCTTCTATATTTGTGCATAGTAAAAAATAAAAAATCTAGTTTTCAACGCTTGTCCATTTCACAAAATAATCAAGGTCAACGGCGACTAGCATGAATATGCTGATGAAAAGCAGCATTTACCATTCATGCATATTTTCAATTCTACTTGCAATCATTTTCACCAACGCAGGTATCATTTACGATTTGGTTGCAATGTAGCATTAACACTTCCGAAGTTGTCATATCCGCAAGTATTTGTCCTTCTCATAATATCCACAGAATATCAGCAGAAATATCATGTACAGAAAGGTCTAACATTTCGAGAAGTATTCCTCAATATCAATCCTTCTTACATTTTACAGGGTAAAACTTTACAAGCAGCAAATCATCACTATATCAAGAAGTTCTTGCAAGAAGCAATTTCCACAATATTTTGTGTATTACAGGTGTCTTAAAAAGTTTGAACCCCAACAATGGTCATTATTGATTCCTGGAAATATTACCCTTTCCTTCCATTTACAAATAAGACGTATGCCACAATTGTATGGATGGGCTCTGTTAGAATATAGGGTTAGGTTCACATTTGCGTTGGAGCCTCTGTAGGAAGATTCTGCCACAGATTCCGCCTAAAATCAGCAGAGAGATAAGTCCTGCAAGGAGGACTTTTCTCTCTGCCGGTTTCAGTATAAAACTAGCAGAAACCTGATGGACCCCCAGCAAACCCCATTATAGTCTATAGGATTCGTGGGTGTCCTCATGCGGACCTGAATGATGGAGAGCCAATGTGTGAACCTAGCGTAATTGTAGGGAAGGAGATATATTGCGACCAATAGTTCTAAGAAGATACTGTTTATCTTTTGGTGACACCAGTTGGTGTAAGAATATATACATGCAATGCTTCCTGGAAAAAGGTATGCAAATTAGCTCTCCTCCAAAAAGAAGAAAGCAGTCTAGCTAATGCCACCAATGGGTAGCTAAACTTTAAGTCAATGCCTCGCTCATTAAAGAGCCTTGAAACACAACTTGGAATATCTGCTGAAGCAGAATCTCCATCAAAAGGAAGAGACACACATTTATGGACAGATGCTTCATGGTTCTTGTCCCTTGTTGGTACAGAGAAGTGTACTGGGTGGCTGGGTGAGAGCTCTTTGATATAACTCTTCAGGGGTACTGTTTCTTCTTTTAGTGACACCTTCTAGCATAAGGAGTCCTACAGGCAATGCTTTCTGGGAAAAGGTATGCAAATTAGCTCTCCTCAAGCCAACCAAGGTTCTGCTTTGTACTGAGGAGGGGCAAGAACACCAAAACAGTTGTCTAAACATGTATGTCTTTTACTTTTTAAGGAGACTCTCATTTGACTGACATCCCAAGTCATGTTTAAGGGTTCTTTAAAAAGGACTTTTCATCACTTTCAACTCCAATTCTTTGTATCCTCCAATCGGTACCACTCCACTGATACGATTTTTTCTCTACCCCCCACCAATCCTGAGAAGTTGTTGCTGTTAGTTTAAGTATCTGATATACTATTAAGATTCCCTACTGTCAAGTGGGTGGTCCTGTCCTCTGACAGTAGGGAGCCTTATTATCATGTTGGGTGCTGATACTTACAGCATTGACTGCTCAGGAACGGTGGGGAATAGGGAAAAAATTCCAACTGTGCTGGAATCAGTGGAGTGGGTACTATTAAAGTTGGAGATGGTGTAGGTGGTGAAAGGTCCTCCATAAGGGTCGGACATTGACACAGCAGCTACATAAAAGTGTCATTAGAGAGACAGTTTTAGTCTTTGCGGAGGAGCATATTTCTAGACATTCATTTCGCCTTGATATAACAAAATTATCTGTAAGTGTGAAATCTGTACAACTCAGTAGGCTAGGTCTAAAAGGTGAATGCTAATAAATTGTTCGAAGACTTTTAAGAGCCCACTTGTGGCTGATGTCATATGTCACTACTGTCAGCTTTTATCTAGAGAGCGTCCATCACAATGCTTCAATAGTGCAGGCCCACAGGTGACAGTAACTGTGAAAAGTACAATGGATTTGTGTGTTACAGCCTGTTACTTTGGTTAATCAGCTGTTGCTATACATTACCAAGTAACAAGCGGCTTAAGCTGCAAGACGCTGGGAGAGAAAATTGCCTGAGCGTATGTGATTTCTAAAAGTGGATGCAAAAATATCTGCACAGAACAATGCCACCGAATGAAGAAAGATCAAGGAGGTAAGAATGTCAAGAGTCACCATAAGAGAGCAGAGAATAGCATGGAGAGATTAACAGATATTAATAAAAAAGGAGAATAAGACGAAAAGCAAAGCAAAATAGATAGGAGTGACAGTAGCAACCAAAAACAATGGGACAGAGACAAGAAAGGATGATCAGAACTTGTAAAGACCGAGACAGGAGGTGTCACATGATGTCTACAGAACTAAAACCTTGCACCGGGTTCCCTGCCAGAGTGAAATAAGAGGTAGAGAGAGAATTGGCAAGGGATAGGCAGAAACAGAGGGAGGGAATGGAGGAATAAGGCAGAGAGAGGGAGGGAGGACAGGCCTCTCTCCTCAGGTTATGAATGAATGAGCACTGTTGTTTTTTCATCTCAGCGTGCAAGGATTTAATTAAGTGATAACAGTCACCTTGGGTGGCTGTACTGACCAGCAATGTGTAGGTAAGCAGCAGACAGGAGGAGCGGCAGCCTTAATCTATCTGCCGACTGCAAGAAGGGGCAGCATGGGGGGCAGGAAGCTATTTGGCAATTTTTTTTTTCACTGCTGATAAAATCAGCATTAAAACAAAAACAAAAAAAAATAGAGAGTGCAGAAACAAAACAGAATATTGCAAAAGTATGGTTATCCAGGAACGCAAGAGGAAAGAACACTAGTATTTATAATGAAAATAGTATGCCGCACTGCTGAATATTTCGGTAGGACACCACAAATTATGTATCGGCGATATCAACAGCGCTCTTTCACATGCTCAGAAAAGAACAACACTGTATCCGTATTTCACATTTTGCTCCATAATAAGATTCCTACGGTGTAAGCAGTCGCTTCTGAATATCATGCCCAACAAGGACTGAACAGAAATGCGAGATGCTTTGTGACATTATTAGAAAAGGTGGAAACTTATTATTTTTACCAAATATTTAGGCTTAAAAGTTTTAGAAAAAGGGAACCCATCACAGTGTAATTGCAGCCCAATCTGTGGGCAGCAGGTTATAGAGCAGGAGGAGCTGAGCAGATTGATATATATATTCATAGGAAAAGATTCAGTATAACTTGAAATTTATTCCTTTAAACTTCTGCACATTCTGGGTCCAGTGGGACTCCTCTTCATAAAATAGTTCCGCCCACTGGACTCCTAAGCTCAGAATGAGCAGATTTAAATATATTACAAGTTCTATTGAATGTTTTTCCGCTAGGCTCCACTATGGGTTCCCTTTTTGTTAATGACAATTTTGGCAATTTTATAGCCTTTAAGAACATAGAAGGTTAGTTTTCATCATGGAAGTAACACGTCTCATTGAGATGTCTGGTATCCCAACTTCCATTTTGGAAAAAGGTTCAACTATTTTATTTGAGGAGAATGTTGCCCCGATCCACATCCTTTTTCAGGACAACAGCCCTATGTAAAGATCAGTTTAACCATCACAATATTCTGCATTGTATCCTTGACCAACAACATAGTCACAGACATTGAAATACAACATTAAAACTTTACTTCCAAATATATTTCTTGAGTCTTTCTCAATGTGCTTGAACTGCAATGAAGAAGAAGACGCCATGATGATACATATTAAACTAGTCTTATTTCACCTCCTTCATTCTTACAATATTTGGTATAATTTTCTGCATGATCAGGATCAGGATCTGCTCATTGAAGCTTCCAGTATGTATGACAGAGCTTGTCTTGATAAAACCTGTACCTAGCGGTTAGCAAGTCCCACCTGCCCTTTATGGGATTTTATATAGTATATAGGTTAGTATACTACTGATGTAAGACATCACATTGGTTCAGATGTAAAATCATATCCACAGAAGACAGCATAATAATAATAATAGAAACTATTCAAGGAAATCTCAAATAAATTTCCTTCAAGTTCATCCCGTTACACTTCTGTACTAGGGCTTTCACCACCATAAACACTTTGCCTCCTTTTAATAGATGGCGCTCCATTGATTTCGGCACAGTTGGAAATTTTTCTCTAGCCCCTACTGTTGTAGTAATCAGTCCTGTTAGTTTAAGCACCCAATATGCTAACTATTTCTCTACTGTCAGGTGGGTGGTCCTGAGTTGGAGCAGACAATCAAGCACCGCCCACCTGACAGTAGAGTGCCTAATTAATATTATGGGTGCTGAAACTAACACCAACAATTGCTCACGAATGGAGGGGGCTAGAGAAAAAAATTCCAACTGTGCTGGAATCAATGAAGCGGAGCCTACTGAAGGATGCAAAGAGTTAAGCTGCTGAAGGTGCTAAAATCTCCTCTTTAAATTGCACTCTGCTCCTGGTGGGTGTTTTCCTCATGTACCTGTGTTAATGTGCTGCACCTGTTCATCTATTTGTCTGTCCTGTGCTCTTCCCATCCTGTTGGTTGTCCACCTGTACTTCTGTGCTGGGTTTCTGGTTGTTGTCAGTGCCAGTAAAGGTAAAAAGCAATGGCAGGGGCTGTAGCGGGGAAGTGGTTGTCAGCGCTGCCGGGACAACACTACTATGAGAGCACTGTGAGCTATGATATCAATGCCCCTAACATAGCGGGGCAGAAAAGAGCGAGGAGGGGGTAGCTGCAGACCCTGATCAGGGCAGTGCTGGGATCCAGCATGGTAGCATAGTGAGAATGGGGCTGGGTAGCCACAATACATACAATAGTGTATGCAGCTGCTGGGACTTCTGGAGAGATTATGTAACAGGGCAGGCAGCAGAGATGTATAGGAAAGTACTTTTTTTTTTTTTTATCAAAATCAATTTTTATCTGAAATGACTCAATCTGTCTTAACTATAGCTGCTGTCCCAGCTGAAGAGACTCAACCCTCATAGTATAATGGTGCCACCACCATGCTTCGCAATACGTATGAAGTTATATGGATGATAGAAAGGCAGCGTTCAGGTGGGATTACCGCAATTTATCATGATTTAAGGCTTTTTACAAAAAAAAAAGTTGCAATAAGGGTGTGTAGACATTTGATATACACTGTACGTCTTCTGAAGACTGTAAAAAAGCAAAGTTGAATTTGAAAAAAAAAAAAAGTCTTAATTATATCAATGAAACTGAAAGACACGGAGAAAAATCCGGGTGTAAATTCCTGACTGTTTAGTCTACCTTGCTTAGTCTCATAATCTCTCTAGTCTATGGCTTTTTCCTGGCAATTGCTATATGGCTACTACTCTACATGCTTTATGATGTCTAAATTTACAGCCATCATTCAAGAAAGTATAACTCTCTGCACTACGCCTCTGTTCTGTGTCCCTTCCGCTTTATCCAATCATCCATCACGCAGGATTTCTCGACTGCTCTCATGGCAAACTTCAGTTCTCCGAGAGATGCTCCCGGGTGCTGATGCTGTAGAGAGGGTGAGGAGGTTAGGAGAGAGGGGGGTAAGGGCAGCGCAGAGCAGGGGGCGAGAGAGCTCAGGAGAGAATCCACACAGGATCCGGCCTATGTGTAGTAATTATGCTAATTGCATGGATGCCCTTGCTCGTTTTTTGCCGAGCAGCTGAAGATAAATAAAGGGAAATTGCCCCGCACACGGCGCAGTGCGGGAGGAATGCTAAGCAGCTCTGTTTGTTGTCTGATTATAGGTCTGTTTACACTAAATTCCAGAGGTAATTGCTGATTTTGATTGCGCGCTTATTTGTGCGCCTTTACAGCCGGGGGACACTGGGGTCTGTCTGCCTTTATAATTAAACCGTTTTGTGACATGGGCGGAGAATGGGCAAGGCTTTCGTGTCACTGAGATTAGTCTAGTCCCCGAGAAATAAGAGCAAGGCTTCGACTGACTGGGTAGTGGATGCAAAGAACAGACTCTCGGTAAAAGAAGCAAATACCTGCGCGCAACAATTCTTATCTAGACCATCACTGTGCTCTTTAACCTTACCAACAATGTACACTCAAATATGCTAAAGATTCTCCGCTATTGTGTCTGGGTTATGTTATGTTTAACCCCTTAGGCTCTATTCACACTAGCGAGGTTCTCGTGCGAGTGCTGCCCGTGATCTGTGCAAAAGTAGGGCATGTACTACTTTTTGACGGATCAGAAATACAGCTCCGTTTTCAGATACCCCACTCCACTCACAGTCAATGGGTCTGTGAAAAAAAAAGGATGCCACACTGGTGCTGTATTGTTTTTTTATGGCCGATATAGGATATAAGCCTTAGAGAAAGATCACACAAACCAATTTTCTGCTGCAGATTTTGCCACAATTCTGTAGCAAATTCTACGATGAATATGATGCAGATTTTGCTGTGGAATGCTTGCAGGATTCGCCCTAAACCCCTTGAAAATCTGCAGCAAACTGCAATTTCCATAGCAGATTTTTTTTTTCTTTTTGCTACAGTAAAAAGCTATGAATTTTTCACCCACAAATCTGATCTACAGTGTATCCAAGGCCATATCCTTAAAACCTTATTCACACAACTGTGGTGCAAAATTGTCATGAAATGGTCTAATTTTTATGGTTGATTTGCATCTGTGCAGCACCCATTTTCACAGATGCCTCATAGACTTGTTTCTCTTGAGTAATCTTTGAACACAGCCAAAAATAGGACATGTACTATTTTTTGACAGACAAATCACACAGTCTGTCAAAAATGGACATGCAGCAATGTCATAGTACAGGGATTACACACACAGTGATATCACAGTACAGCGATAATATACAGTGATGTCACAGTACAGGGATAATACACACATTGATATCACAGTACAGGGATAATGTACAAAGTGACGTCACAGTATAGGGATAATAAATACAGTGATGTCACAGTACAAGGATAATAAACACTGTGGTGTTACAGTATAGGGATAATAAATATAGTGATGTCACAGTACAGGGATAATATTCAAAGTGATGTCACAGTACAGGGATAATACACACATTGATGTCACAGTACAGGTATAATGTACACAATGATGTCACAGTATAGGGATAATAAATACAGTGATGTCTCAGTACAGGGATAATAACCACAGTGGTGTTACAATACAGAGATAATAAACACAGTGATGTCACAGTATAGGGATAATAAATACAGTGATGTCACAGTACAGGGATAACATACAAAGTGATGTCACAGTACAGGGATAATACACACACTGATGTCACAGTACAGGGATAATACACACAGTGATGTCACAGTACAGGGATAATTACACACACTGATGTCACAGTACAGGGATAATATACACAGTGATGTCACAGTACAGGGATAATAAATGCAGTGATGTCACAGTATAGGGATAATAACCATAGTGATGTCACAGTGCAGAGATAATAAACACAGCGATGTCACAGTACAGGGATAATAAAAGAGATGTCAGAGTAGAGAAATATTATACATGGTGATGTTACAGTACAGTGGTAATAAACAATGATGTCACAGTACAGAGATATTAAATGCAGTGATGTCACAGTACAGGGATAATACAGTAAATAGAGTGATACCACTGTATAGGAATAATATACACGGCTATTTCACAGTACAAAGATAATAAATACAGTGATGTCACAGTACAGAGATAATAAACAGTGATGTCACAGTACAGTGATAATAACCACAGTGATGTCACAGTACAGGGATAATAAACAGTGATGTCACAGTACAGGGATAATAAACAGTGATGTCACAGTACAGGGATAATAAACACAGTGATGTCACAGTACAGGAATAATAACCACAGTGATGTCACAGTACAGGGATAATTAACAGTGATGTCACAATACACACATTAATTAAAGGGCGATATACATAGACGAAGAGAATAAAACAGTGATCACATATAAATACTCAAAGTGACCTCACAGGTTATGTACATTGTGGTGTCAGACTATACAGATAATAAACAGTGAAGTCATAGGAAAGGTTATGGCTAACAGTGGTATTACAATATATAATATTGCACACAGTGATGTTATAGAATCGGGATAATGTACACAGCAATGTCACAGCACAGAGATAATAACACTGATATATCTTATGTGGCAGAGTGTATGCTGGACCCCTTCAGGCCATAGAGCCTGGGTACACCTGTGAATTCTGCACTCCCTATAGTTATTTCTCTGGCATGTTCTCATAAACTGTTGCATATAGAAAGTTCACTCAATAAACCATACTAATAAGTTAATTCAGAATTTAGATTCCCAGTGTGGACAGTGAGTGATGACAATCTCTGTATAGCTCTGTGGAATAGGCTGGCACTAAATAAATCTAGAAAATATTCAATAAATTGATGTCAATGTGTTACAGGCATACAGGCTTGTACATTAAAAGTGAAATCACTGTAATAAAGACCTCCGCCACAAGTGTTTCATATGGTGAAATGGCATGAGCACTTCCTCTGCAGTCCAGGGCGGCAGGTAAAGGGTTACAGCTGTAGCTCAGTATCAGGCTGAATGAGGAGATACGGATCACACAGACGCAGTACTTAGTGGCCCAGAGAGGCATTTGTCTGCTCTGCGAGCTGCTCTTGACACATCCTCCAACGGAGGAGCTGAGTACTCTTTGTCTTGGGTTTGATGCAGGTTAAGTGGCCCATACATCTCTCCGGAATCTCAAAAGCACCTTGAAGGCTAATGGCAGCGCAGCACACCGCACGGCCTCGCTGATAGGATCTCCAGCAATTTCCCTTCTTCCATCGCGCTAATCACTTGTCTCTTTTACTCTGGCTGGGTTTTCTCCACCGTTTGATGCTCTTAGTCGAGTTTTACATTGTATTCTCCAACAATGATGTAAAGGGACTGTCACTGCCACAGCATGTACCAGACACTATGAGGCCGAGGTAAAGGAGACCTGTGGCTCATTGTGTCTGTCTATGCAAGGTGACAATGTGACAGATAAATGTGTCTGTGAGTACAGGTAATGCGAAGAGCTGCGCAAGACCATTCCAAAAAATGACTGACGCACAGGAGGCACTTGTACTTTATATCGCTTGTCTGCGCCAAAGCCTGGCAGTGAAGACGTAAGAGACCTTGATACTTGCCCTTCATGCTGTGGCACAACGTGGTAGTTCTGTGACATGTTAGATACATACCTCCGTGGAGAGATGGATAAATGTAACACGACTTGGCCTCACGAGGCTATGTGAAGGACTGCAAAAGACCATTCCAGAAATGAGTGACGCACAAGAGAGACCTGTACTTTATGGCCATGAAGATCTAAGAGACCTTGATAGTTGCCCTTCATTTTGTGACACAAAGTGGTAGATCGGTAAGATGTTAGGAACGTACCTCCGTGGGGAGACAAGAGTATATAAGGGGAGGTTCACGCTACCTTGGAAGTCCATTATGATAGGGTCATTCATCCGTCAGCCATAGACATTAATGTTAAAAATTATGGGACACGTCACATCTGTCATAAGTCCGTTATTTTGAACGGAGCAAAAAGTCCTGCACCTTGCGTTACTATCTTCGCCAAAATAACGGACCTGTGACGGATTTAATGAGAATGGACACTGGACGACAGAACGAATCCCATTGATAATCTATGTAATTTTTAATGGATTTTTGACTGTTCTGTTAGTGTCCGTTGTTAACATTTTCTGCCAGATGCTAACAATGGTAGTGTGAACGCCCCCCTAACACGACATGGCCTCCCAAGAAGTAATGTGAAGGACTGCAAGAGACCATTCTAAAAATGACTGAGACACAGGCGGGTCTTGTCCCTCGCTTGCCTTTTCCAAAGCCTGACATTGAAAACGTAAGAGACCTTGATACTGGCCCTTCATTTTATGTCACAGAAATGGGTAGTTCCAGGAACTACCCATTTCTGTGACATATTTTTGAAATTAGGGGATAGTTCTCAACCCCCTGTGATACATTGCCCTTCATTTTGTGGCACAAAGCGGTAGCTCTGTAACATGTCCGGAACAAACCTCTATAGAGAGACGGGTGCACGTTAAACGATTTGGCCTCATATAAGGCAATGTGAAAGACTGTAAAAGACCGTTCCGAGGAGCTTGTACTTTATTTTGCTTGCTGCTCAGAAGTTTGGCAGTAAGATGTAAAGGACCTGGATACTTGCTCTTCATGCTGTGGCACAAAGTGGTAGCTCTCCGACGTTAAGAACTTACCTCTGCGGTAGAGGACGGGTTCATGTTGCACAATTTGGCCTCGCTTGGTGGTCAAAGTGCTTTACATTCTGCTAGTCCCCTCGTATGTAAAAGCTTTAAATGCTAGTGGTGGTGCGGGAGGGCTGGTGGTGACAGCTGCGTAGCTAGAGGAGGTATGAGGGGCTGCTGACATTCTTTCTATAAAGGTCACAAGGCAGGTATCCAGCCGGATTGGATTGGAGGCAAAAGGTCAGACATGAGTTGAGAGATTATGTAATTATCAAAGTCCACTATTGAACAGTGAGGGCAAAGTAAGGGCTGTTACCACTGGGGTTTTAGCTGGCAGAGTACAGATGGACATAGTACGGTATACAAGCCATGCCTCGAACTTGTATTCCGTGAGTGTTTTCACTATAGCCAGACACATATGCTAAAATGTATTACTGATGAAATATTTCTTTTTGGTATCGGACTACTTAAAGCATACCTAACCTTTTAACAAACTTTGTACAAATCTTTAGTACAGTGTACTAAGACTATATCTTGCCATAACATGAATTATATGTTGCATTTTTAGCAGATATCCCTCTGCAAGCTCTATCTGTAGTTTGCAAGCAGTAAGCACAGGAGAATCTTTCTCTCACAAACAGTCCTAGGATAGTGCAGGACATATATAGAGAAGCACTGACATGTACTGATGTGAGCAAAGCACTTTGGTTGTGATAGAAAGCTCCCACTTAGCTCCAGCATCAGACTTAACCTGTGTTTCTTTTCTTATTTCCTGCACTTTCTGCTTACTCCTCCCACCTCTGCTCTCCATAGACATGTGTAATATGAGTTATGTGATATGAAGTCTGTCTTGACATCAATACAGCAGGGATTTTCAGAGTGAAAGTTATTTTAGCAAAGGGAAGGGGAGCAGGAAAACAGCCTGATGATAGGAGAAAGAAGCATTTTTCTCTTATAAGATAAATTACAAAGTTTCCTATAATCTATTAATTTATGAAAAGATAGTGACCATCTAAACGAAGTCCATCAACCCCAAAATCGACCTGACTTCTATGTCCGTCCCATAGAAGAGCCTTGAAACATGACAGGGCACATCATCTGGTTTGGTTAATATCCCTTGTCATGTTTCAAACTTTGTTAAGGGGTCGGACGCTGACTTACAGGGTAGCTGCCTATAGGTGGCGCTAAAGAAAAAGTTTTCTTCCTTCTGAAGGAGAGTAGAATGTCAAATGCTGTTTAGGACACCATAGGGTTTTTGAGCAGGAGCTGAAGTACGATTTTTTAATTATTTTTTTACAATGTATTGATAACTTACTACGCCTACATAAAATACCTACGGTATAATATACAGGCATATTATCCACTAGTATAGCCACAATCTACCAGGCAACAGTATAATCTTTCTATTTGGTGATGATCCAAATGACTCCAGACATATAAGAGACAATCTTATCTTATAATAAAACTATATCTAAGTGGCCGTCTGCTTTGTACCACTGCCCACCATTATTTGTATACCAGACCATTCTTATACAGAAAAGCCATTTCTCTGATTAAAGTGCGGGCCAAGAAGAAGATGCTATTTCTCTCTTAAAGAATCCGGCCGCGGCTCAAAGTTTCAGCGATGGGAAAATCAATGAGAAACAGATTAATGTGAGAGCAAAGCAGAGCATGGGGAGAGAGGCTGTAGAAATGTGGAGCGGGAACCATCTGTACATCCTCAAATCAGGTTGAACTAAATGTAGAAGCACAAATCATTTCAGCTACTTTACTGCTGGATCCCGGCTACACCACACATCTGCACATCTCAGTTGACTTTTCAGGAACGCTAGAGTCAAGTCAATCAATAAAAATGGCGGTAATAGTTTGCATGCTCCAGATGGGCATAAGGATGGACTTAGCCGAGGTTGTCCCTCCAGTGGGCATGATCTCCTCATAGATGTTACTGGGACAGATGTGTTCTGATATTTTCTTTCATGGAGGCCATACACATAAAGGTTGGCCAAAATGGCTGATTTTGACAACTTTGGCTGCTGTTCACAGTATTAGGGGTCGGTGTAAAAGTGGGAGATTTCCAATAACTGACCATGTAATAATGTAAGCCATAGTATATTAATGGGTGGATCTGGCATTTCTGTAGCCCCAAGCAAAATTACGCTTGGGCCTCCACCTAATACAGCCTCCGAATACACTATAATTCCCCCACACACAGTATAATTCCCCCATAGTATAGTGTCTCCTTAGTAGTCTGCACATTTACCTGTCACATCTCCTCCATCCTGCTGCCATCACTGGTCTGGCCTGGGGAACACAAGCCTATGCTGTAGGGCCCTAGCACTACCATCATGGAGCTGCTGCATGTTACATCCCATTTTACCCAATATGTTAATATAGTTAATCCACAATGGTCAGAAGACACTAAAGGAGGCCAAACATGTTAGACTTAGATTGGCTGAACCCAATGTCTTAGTGGGACTGGCCAACCATCTAACGTGTATGAAAAACCCAGTCAATGTTCTTTGTCATGTTAGGAGAAGAAAAGATCTGAAGAATTTAAGCACAACAAACCTTTGTTCTAAGGAAAATAAGTCATCCCAGAGCTTATCCCACATTCTCCACTGAAAACACTTGTAAACTTGGCCAAACCAGGAGTGTATGTGTATGATTAGGTAGTTAGGAATGGGTGCAGTCTGACAGACATTGAAAGTTTATGGCCAGCTTAAAACGGTGTAAAACCTGTCTACATGGACCTTTCACCACCAACAACTCCAGCTCTTTACATCCTTCAATACGTTCTACTTTACTGATACTGGAACAATTGGAACTTTTCTCTAATCCGCACTGTTCCCAAGCTATCATTTCTGTTAGTTTCAGCACAATTATGCTCTCTACTGTCAGGTGGGCAGTTCCTTTCTGTCTGCTCCAGCCTACGACCGCCCACCTGACTGTAGAAAGCATGACTGTGCTGAAACTAACAGCACTGATTGCTCAGGAATGGAGAAGACTTGAGAAAAAATTCTAACTTCCGAAATTGGTGTAGCTGCACCTATTGAAGCATGCAATAAGTTGCACTTAGTAGAGAAGGTGAAAGGTCCTCTTTAACATTGGTGTCATGACGAGAAGCAGTTGAAGTCTTGTATTACATCTACACCATGCCATTATTGACTTGCACTATATATAAGATCCGGTGAAAGTTTACCATATATTAGTCAATTGAGGGGACTGTTTTCTCTGTGACTTTGATCACTGATCACGGTTGGTCTGTGAATGTTGTCATTAATACCATAGGTGAAATCCACAAACAGCTCATCGGTTTTGGAGCTCTGGTCTTTGCATCTACCAACTGGATGCCAATCTGTTCTTTGGCATAAACAACATTCCAACGACTATACAAGATAAAGCCCATAAAAATAACAAGATATCTGGCTTTGGTCATTCTCATTTGTGTTCCGAGTTGACAGTCAGAAGAAAAATATTCTACATCTGACTTTATGATCATCTAGAATCTCTAGTGTACGGCCAGGTAATGAAATGAAAACTATACTATTATCCGTATATTGAATGAGTTCTATTCAGTGATCAATATCCAGAGTTTCAGCACCCCCACATGATTCTATCTTCACACTCGCAGTTTCTTCATGGTTCACAAGTACTTACTGTATCACACATGCCATTAATAACCTGAATCAGTCACTGACAAATTGCCAACTGGTTGTATGGATGGAAGTCAAAGACAATGAGATGTGGCCACATGTTTACTAACACAACTCTTACCTTCTTACTTATCACATTATTCCTGTGCTGGACTATTACTGTATTGTTTCTTTACTGTGAAATAATAATGACTGCATGTGATAGCATTATCTGTCCTTTGCTCTTACTCAGTGATGTCACAGTGTACATGGTGACTTGTATGTATGTGTTAACCCTGTGTAATAATATCAGTGTTCATTATTCCTGTACTGTGATATCATAGTGTGAATTATCCCTCTATGGTGACATCACTGTGTGCATTATCCCTGTAATGTGACATCTCTGATTATATTACCACTATATTATATTATATTACCCTTATATTACCCCTGCTTATATTACCCCTATACTGTACTCTGTTTTTTTATCCATGTACTATGACATCACTGTGTGCATTAACCTTGTACTGTGACACCACTGTGTGCATTATCCCTGCACTTTGACACTGCTGTGTTTATTATCCCCGTACTGTGATATCACTGTGTATATTATTCATGTACTGTGACAACACTGTGTGTATTATCCCTGTACTGTGACATCAATGAGTTTATTATCCCTGTCTGTGACATCACTGTATACATTATCTCTGTACTGTGACATCAATGTGTTTATTATCCCTGTCTGTGACATCACTGTATACATTATCTCTGTACTGTGACATCACTGTGTGCATTACCCCTGTACAGTACTGTAAGATCGTGGTGTGCATTATCCCTGTACTGTGACATTGCTGTGTTCATGAACCCTGTAATGTAACATCGCTGTGTACATTTACCTCTTTACTGTGACATCACTGTGTACATTATCCCTGTACTGTGACATCACTGTATACATTATCCCTGTCTGTGACATCACTGTATACATTATCCCTGTACTGTAAGATCGTAGTGTGCATTATCTCTGTACTGTGATATTGCTGTGTTTATTATCCCTGTAATGTAACATCACTGTGTATATTAACCCTGTACTGTGACATCACTGTGTCCATTATCCCTGTACTGTGACATCACTGTGTATGTTAGCCCTGTACTGTGACATCACTGTGTGCGTTATCCCTGTACTGTGACATCACTGTGTACATTATCCCTGTACTGTAAGAACGTAGTGTGCATTATCTCTGTACTGTGATATTGCTGTGTTTATTATCCCTGTAATATAACATCACTGTGCATATTAACCCTGTACTGTGACATCACTGTGTCCATTATCCCTGTACTGTGACATCACTGTGTATTATCCCTGCACTGTGACATCACTGTGTATATTATTCCTGTACTGTGACATCACTATGTATATTATCCCTGTACTGTGACATCACTGTGTGCGTTATCCCTGTACTGTGAAATCACTGTGTACATTATCCCTGTACTGTGACATCACTGTATACATTATCCCTGTACTGTAAGATCGTAGTGTGCATTATTCCTGTACTGTGACATTGCTGTGTTAATTATCCCTGTAATGTAACATCACTGTGTATATCATCCCTGTATTGTGACATCACTGTGTGTATTATCCCTGTACTGTGACATCACTGTATGCCTTCTCCCTGTGAATAAACATTTCATGTTCTGAGCCTGCTGCTGATAGTCATGGTTAGAGTGGAGCCCATTAAAAATTTTGTTCTATGGCCCATAGTTCCATGTTACAATCTTGCTGAATACTTTGGGCTTGCATGAGAAAGCTTATGACGTCACCTGCAGGAGAGGTGCTTATATTGAAGTGGTTTACAGAAGAGATTCTCAAAGTCATAATGTAATCTCTGCCGCCACCAAACCTCAACACAGAAGACATAGCTCAAGTCTTAGGATTCCAAGTCCCTGTCCTGGTTGTACATGATATGTGTTCATCGTGGCACTTCCCCAGTGATCCTCCCAGCATGCATCAGTTTGTGATTAACAGATTAATCACCCTGCAGCGGTAAGAGGGGCCTGTTGTGACAGTCCTGTTCCTCTCTATGACATCTTGAAACCGCCTTCTTCAGGAATAAACTTCCGCATTAAATAATATAAGCTGTACAAGGCTGCACGCATCAACGTCAAGTTCTCCCCAAGTATGGCATCCTAACATCCTCAGCACTAATGTAATATCATATACTGCAGCAGAATAGATACAAAGGGTATTATGATTGGTATGGGATGTTTCCTGCAGACAGGCCACAAAATCACCGCTGAAAACCTACAATATAAAGTATATAGAGGAAGTGGGCAACTAATGCTAACGTTCATCATTGAATCCTGTTTTAGTAAGTGAACATATTCCACATAAAATGAGAATTCTATGTGTGTGTTCCTCTGTTATTCCTCTTAGAAATTAAATTGACATTTGGGTGTTAGGAATAACAGAGGGACAGTACAACAAATTAGATTGTGAGCCCTATATGGGACAGTGACTGCCAATGTTTGTAAAGCGCTGCAGAATATGTTGGCGCTGTATACAGTAAGAGAAATAAATATTTCATAGGGAATATAGTTATTTACTAAAACAGATATTTCAGGAGAGCTGACGGGTCAGGGTTACGATAAAGACATGAAACATCTAGATTACCAAGAGCATTAGTGAAGCTGCACATTACCACCCCCTAGAGTAAAGAGCAAGAAATTACAATTTTTTTTAACCTTTTTATAGTACAATTCTGTCTTATTTAAGTTACAGCGTTATACAAAACTTTTAGGCAGGTGCGGAAAAATTGCTGCAAAGTAAGAATACTTTCAGAAATAGAAGTGTTAATAGTTTATTTTTATCAATTTACTAAATGAAGTGAATGAAGAAAAGAGAAATCTAAATCCCATCAATATTTGGTGTGACCTCCCTTTGGCAACATCATCCAGACTGTCTGGGATTACATGAAGAGACAGAAGGATTGGAGCAAGCCTACATCCCCAGAAGATCTGTGCTTAGTTCTCCAAGATGTTTAGAACCTCCCTGTCAAGTTCCTTCAAAATCTGTCTGCAAGTGTACCTAGACGAGTTGATAGAAGGCAAAGGGCAAAGGTCACACCAAATGTTGATGGCATTTAGATTTTTCATTTCTTCATTCACTTAATTTTGTTAATTCATAAAAGTAAACTATTAAGACTTTTATTTGAGCTACCTGGTTCATGTGAATGGGGAAATCTACCACTGGCAATTGGCCAACCCTCTAATGTGTATGGGGGTGTCCAAAAATATTCTTGAGACAGATGTCAGGGGACAGAAGGGTTGGGCGTGTTGGATTTATCAAGGGAGATAACCTATGGGAACATGAGCTCAGTATCCATGTGTATGGGATCAGGAAGACTATTTTAGAGACTGTCAATCACTGATTGGTGAGAAGTCAAGGAGGCGGTCCTATCAGTGATTGACAGCTATTTCTTTGTACATAGTTGTACAATAACTGATAGGACCGCCTCCTTGACTTCTCACCATATAAAGAGCTTTGAATCAATTCCAACAAACCTATATATCAATCCGCTCAGCTCCTCCTGCTCTATAACATGCTCCCTGCAGAATAAACAGCATTTTTCATGTGACAGGTTCCCTTTTATGTAGGCATGAAAACTGTATTATGACAGTCTGTCAATATAAATTGATAGCATATTAATCAGATATGTAATCTGTTTCTTTTTAGTAAGGGTCCAACCACTGAGACCCCATGATGCCTAAAAGGCAGTAGCCAAGGACCAAATACTGTTGGCTTGTCTATCTAGCATTGACACACACAGTGGGGAAAACCACTTGCATAAAATTTCTTTCCAGGTTTGCTTATGGTGGCCACACCAACAAACTTGCTGATTTCGTTGGGACCAGCCGACCACCTAATGTATGCCTATTGGGGCAATTCTGCCTAAGTTATAGACATTCCAAATATAGACCCAGACAGTCTTACAATGCTCCAGATTTATCAATGCTAATGCTGTTTGGTAAATCTGTCGCATTATTAGACGGTTTACACCTCCTACGGCATTAGTCGTCTTAGTTTACACCAGAAAAACGCACCAATATTTAGTGCATTTTCTGGTGCATGGTGTGACAACTTAGACCACGCAGACTTTCCATGAGGCTATGCCCCTTTTCTATAAATTCATAAAGTTAATGAAAAGTGTCTAACACTCTTCATAAATGTTGTGCAAGACATGTAAGTTTTTTGGCGTAAATTATGCCAGAATTCTGTAGCATTTTGCTTTGTAAATCTCCCCTGCCGGCAGCCCAATCCTTTTTTTCTCAAGGGAAATTATTTTATAATCTTTGACATATTTTGCCGCTGCATTTACAATCAGTAAGTATAGGACACTTGGACTAACCTGGATTCCAGCAAGGAGTAAAACACCATATAGTTTAGCTGGGTGGTTTACGTTTCCTGCATCAGGCCTCCCAGATGAGGAAAGGGTAAAGTATTACTTAAAAAACCTCAGCGTCTAGCTGTGAAGACCAGGCCGGAGAATAAGCCGCTCATTCACCCCTCCTTCCTTTATTTCTAAAGGCTCACTGGGTATATTTGTTTAAAGTGCATTTTTTTCCCTGAGCAATTAGAAGGATACGCACCTTTAAATGGCACCCAGCAGGTAGAGTCAGAGCCCTGAAATAACCACGCAAGGCATCAAGTAATTGCATTAGAGGGTGAGGTGATAATTACACCGAGCTGAATAATTCATTATTTAGGCTATTTGTAATGCATGCTAATCTGCTGTCATTAGACACAGCTAGGAGCACCGTGTTAGGAAGGTGCTGCTATGTGAACCTAACATGGAGAAGGGAGGGCCAGCCACACATACATCCGTATACTCTATATACACCTATCACTATATACTCTATATACATACACCCATCAGTATATACTGTATATATACCCATCAGCTGCTATGTGAACCTAACATGGAGAAGGGAGGGCCAGCCACACACATACATCCGTATACTCTATATACACCTATCACTATATACTCTATATACATACACCCATCAGTATATACTGTATATATACCCATCAGCTGCTATGTGAACCTAACACGGAGAAGGTAGGGCCAGTCACACACATACATCCGTATACTCTATATACACCTATCACTATATACTCTATATACATACACCCATCAGTATATACTGTACATATACCTATCAGTATTTACTCTATATACACCCATCATTATATAATGTATATACACCCATCAGTATATACTCTATATATACCCATCAGCTGCTATTTGAACCTAACAGGGAGAAAGGAGGGCCAACCACACACACATACATCCATATACTCTATATACACCCAACAGTATATACTCTACATACACCCATCAGTATATACCGTATATATATCCATCAGCTGCCATGTAAACCTAACATGGAGAAGGTAGGGCCAGTCACACACACATACATCCGTATACTCTATATACACCTATCACTATATACTCTATATGCATACACCCATCAGTATATACTGTATATATACCCATCAGCTGCTATGTGAACCTAACACGGAGAAGGTAGGGCCAGTCACATACACACAAAGATACAAAAACTCTATATACACCCATCAGTAGATACTCTGTATACACTTATCAACAAACTATACATATACTGTATATGCACCCATGAGTAAATAAACATATACTGTATATACGTCCATCAGTAAACTATACATATACTGTATATAAACCCGTCAGTAAATATACAAATACTGTATATACACACAACAGCAAACTATACATATAATCTCTATATATGCCCATCAAAAAATATACATATACTGTATATACACCCATCAGGAAACAATACATATACTGTACATACAAACATTAACAAACTATAAATATACTTTATATATACCCATCAACAAACAATACATATACTGTATATACACCGACATTAAAGCTATGTGAAGTGATAACATTGATTATCTTGTGAGAATGGCGTGTCTCAGGACGCAGGATATATCACGCAGCAAGTGAACAGTCAGTTCTTGAAGTTTTGAAAGCAGAAAACATGGGCAAGCTAAGGATCTGAGCGATTTTGACAAGGGCCAAACTGTGATGGCTAGAGAAGTGGATTGGAGAAACTCCAAAATGGCAGGTCTTGTGGGGTGTTCCCGAAAGGCAGTGGTTAGTACCTGCCAAAAACGGTCGAAGGAAGGACAACTGATAAACTGGTGACAGGATTGTGAGTGCCAAGGCTCACTGAAGCACGGAAAATATAAGGATGCTTCCAATATAAAATTACTTCATGAGACTTTGTCTATGGCAATGTTTAGACCGAATCATCTACACTATGTAGAATCCATGACTTCCATCATCCAATACATCTGCTCACACAGAATGACCACTGCTGGTCCTACACTTCCACTAGGATCCTCCAGGGGGCATACAAATCCAGTTTCCCAGAAGTCTTATATGGTTGGCAATAGTAGTATAATGTTGGCAATAGTAGTTCATATATCCATGAAAAGTTCTCATACTTGGATAGATGGAGTTGACTATTGAAGGAAGTCGCCATGCACACAAGGGCGCTATAATCTATTCGTACAGAATAGGTCCTGAATACAAAGTTAGTTTTTACTATAAAGCTATTCACATATCCATGTATCTATACAGTTGTATTTCTATATCACATGGTGGTCACAGTAGCCCTAAAAAAAAGTCACTGGGGCCTAAAAAATAAGGTTAGGCTAGGTAATTTTATTATCTGATGATAATCTGCATCCCATGCATGTCATATAAAAAATGTCGGCACCATAATAATCCATGAGAATAAGTAGTATTATACTTATGGTGTATTTTGCATGGAACAAAAGGATCAGACATGTTGAAATTGCACAGCCTGATCCTACATCTACCACCAGAGGAGAGTGTAGTGCCACTATATACATTATATAGTCAGCTGGTCATGCCAAAACCTGTAGGTTCGGCTGCCTTTGATTTACTGCTTAAAGAACAACTTAAAGTGAATGTGCCACTAGAACATGACCTATTTTTATTTGAAAAATATTTAAGAATTTTTGATTATTCTATTTTTAATTTTACATGCCCTAATCTATATTAAAAAGAAGTACTATACAATTTTCACTCTGGCCACTAAGCCTAATAATAGACTACAAATTGACAGTTTTGTAGGGATTCATTGCAGCAGTCAACTCTTTTACATCATAGACAGGATTACAATAAAAGATAACACTTCTATAGCTAACACCACTGACCCATCATTGCATCCACTACCACAATAGATAATGTCCCAGCTTATCTACTCCCCTTTCCTGCACAGAACATGTATATAAAACTCTCCCATAAACCTCAATGAGTTGGCTCCAGACTATTGCTGCCTACGACCAAGACTGTGCAGTAAAGAAGATCAATAAATGCTGTTAACAGAGCAGAGGAGGAGCTCAGGCAAGATGGCCGACCCATTATTATGTACAGAAAATAGAATAAAAAATCTACAATCAGAAAATAAAAACAAATTAGAGAAAAATTGACTTTAATAAATAAATAAAAAGGGATATATTCCTTTTAAGAATCGGGGTATCATATTGTTGTCCTTATTTTAGCAGGTATGTGATAAAGACAGGTTCTCTTGAAAAAAAAAAAAACAATTTTAGGCTAAGGCCCCACGTAGCAACGCATCGCAGTTTTTCCCGCAGAGATTTCACAGAAAATTCGCAGAGATTTCCTTTTGCGGACTTTCTGCTTACATTATACCTATAGGGAAACCGCCGGCATTTCCATTGGTTTTGGAAATCGCAGCGTGTCCACTGTACGGCATACTGACGGTACATACGATCATGTGCATGAGGCCTTACCCCTAGATGTCATACATTTGGTTTCCATGCTGCAGACATCTCTTAGCTTCATATGGGACAGTCCTGCTGTCCTGAAAAACCAAGTGTCTACCAGACAGAAGCAAGCAGTACAAGTGCCCGGGAGTCCTCCAGTGCGGGCCATTAATATATACAGTATGTGCGGTTATTTGCCCATGATTAGTTCATACATGTACATTTGTAGAATTAACATTTGTAGCTGTGATGTACACGCGCCGACGTCCGGCCTCCTGCAGCAAGCAAACCGCGCTGCCTGCTGATAAGAGATTCCCACGAGCATTGGGACATTAGGATTCTGTGAGAAGTCGCCGTATTTGTCTTCATTCTGTCTGACTGTCCTCGTGTGTTATTATTAGGGGCTGTCAAGCAGCTGCGTGGCAGAGAAAAAAATGGCCTCACTTGGCTGTGAAGTTGAATGCAAACAGGCACTACAAGACATTAACCCTGTTTTGCAAAAAGGAACAAGAGGCCATATTAACTGAAGATTAGTCGGGGTGCAGAGCGTAATCCAGGGGAGCTTATTTACTAACACTATATTAGGTGCAATATTTGTAAAGAACCCAATAAAAAATGAGCTTTCGTTACTATAAAAATAAGAGCCCGATACAATGTTAGTAAATGAGTCCCTGGGAGATTCATGGCTAGAGATTTATGTATACAACTTTTTGGACACCTTTCCTTTTTAAAGGGGTTTCCCAGAATCAACATTTACCAGGAGAGGTTATAAGTATCTGAGTGCTGGGGCCCCCCTGCTGACTAGGGTCCCTTGTCTCATACTATAGGATGTCTATAGGAAAGACAAAGTTGGCCAAGCACATGGTTGACCACCACTCCATTCAGGGTCCACCACACTGCAGAGGGAGACATGGCACTCAGGACCCATTCCAGAGATTAGGAGGAGTCCCAGCAGTTGGGCCTCTTAGGGATCAGACACGTATCACCTACCCTGCGGACAAGGGATAATTGTTTATTCTGGACAAACCAATTTTCGTTGCCACAGAAGGATAGGGTATGTTGATGTAAATGTAATTCTCCAATCCCTCTTTCCCTCGACATCTGCCATCGGTACGCCCCAATACACAGGAGGCTGCTACCTTATCCCGTTGATATTGGCAGGTTCTGCTGACTTTTCTGTTATGTGTATGACCAACATTTTAGGCTAATACCCCATGTAGTGAGCCGCAGCCAAAAAGCACTGCGGTACAAACCGCGGTGGAAACAAAACGGGAGTTTCCTCTGTGGACTTTCTGCTTCAATTATACCTATAGGGAAACAGCCAGTGTTTCCGTACAGGTATAATTGACATGCTGCGATTTCCCAAAAATGCGAAGGTTTTAGAAATCACAGCATTTCCGTTGCGGGTATTTTTTTGCAATGTGTGGATGGGATTTGCTAGAAACTCATCCAGTATGCAGGGACTGTAAAACGCTGCAGCCAAACTGTGGCTTTTACGCCATGTTGGGCCCCAGCCTTAAGTTGACCATACACAATAGAATAAGGCCGGCTTAATATGCCAATTTCCATGAGATGGGAAAACTATCTCACATGTATGAAAATTTATGGCAAGTTCACACTGCTACTTTTGGAGCTCTTCTGCCTCAAAAACAGCTCTAAAAGCAGCTTCAACAGTGCCTTAAAAAGTCTCTGATTGATTTCCTAGGGAGTCCGCTAGCTCCTTTTAGGGTGGGTTTACACTGCTTCTTTTGTGAAGCTGTAAAAAACAGCTTCAAAAAGCAGCTCCGTTCTTTTTAGGCTAAGACTCCATGTTGCAGAAAAGCAGCTTTTTTAGTTGCAGATTTTGCTGCGATTTTTTGAGCCAATGCCAGGAGTGGACTGAGCAGAAGGGAGAAGTATAAGATCTAGATATTTTCCATTCCTTTTGTTGCCATTCCTGGCTTTGGCTCCAAAAACGCAGCAAAATCTGGTGGATTTGTAGAGTTTTTTCTGCCTAATGATAGGGCAGGCACTTCCTTTTTTCAGTTAGGTGACTCCCATTGAAATGGGAGGAGATTTCAGGAATTTTTGAAGCTGTTTTTGAGGCATATAAGGGGAAGATCGCTCATGTTGAACTTCAGCATGCCTGATCCTTTGTTCTCGAGGTACATAAGCCGCTACCAGAGGTTTGCTACTACTGAAAACACATGTTGTTCTGTTTGCAGCACTTTCCTCTCCGCATGTTTCGTGCGGAAACCACACGGACCCCATTATAGTCTATGGGGTCCGCGGGTTTCCCAGGTAACTGCTTTTTTATGCGTATAGGTTTCCATTGGGGGGGGGGTCTCTAAGCGGACTTTCTAAACGGAATCCCGAATGCAAATGTGAATTGGGCCTTAAACAGTACAGCTCAGCTGTGCTACACTGTTTCCGTATCCCCATTCTCCTCTAGGGGAGTTACGGGAACAGTGCTCATCTGTTCCTGTAAGTTCCGGGACGGGCGCAGTTGTTCCCATCTTGGTAACAATTTGTTGAGAAGGGAATAACCCTTTAAGTCGTCACCAGAAGAGTCAGCAGATTCTATCCCTTTCCTCATTCAGAACACATGTAATGGGTCCGGCAGGAATAGCCAAACAAGTGCTAAAGTGTATGGCCAGCTTTACCGTCCAGTAACAAGCTCCCTCTGCAGTTTTAGATTGTAAGCTTTTGTTAGCACGCTATAACTCAGAAGCCTAAATAGCCATTTGCATATAAATTGCTGCGCCATCTTTCTGAGCCATTACACCAGACACACACCTTTCATGTACATGTTACAATTTTCTGAAGCATTTGCTTTAAGAATGACTAGGTAGCCAATGTCCAGACCATCTCCCTGCTCTATGGCTCATCCACTCTTTCTTCTCTTCAATAGCAGAACGATTAACCCTCCCCCCCCTTTCACCTATTCTTCGCTTTTTTTTTTGTAGGTTTGGGGGAGGGGGGGGGTTGGATTTATAATTCATGCAGCTATTCCATTTTGTCTTTCTGCATCCTTAATTCTTATATTCGCCCCCCTTCTTTACACAAACACTGCCATGCTAATGTGGCTGGGCTGACAGACAGGATGCTCTGCGCTCTGAATATCATTTAGATAATTAAAAATGACAGCTGAATCTTGCCCGCTGCCGACCTCTGGACCCTCCCCCCTTCTCTCGCTCTCCTTCTCGGGAGGCCAGAGCCTGACTGATTGCTGTCAGTCAGAAGCCAGGGTGTTGGTGAAGGGAGGGGAGAGGATGTCCGCCAGCCGTGAACCCTGACCCTTGCCGTGGATCTGAAATAGATAATAACCTTAAAATGCTATTAGACTTTAAAAGCAGGCAGAGTATGCGTGTGCAGGTCTCCCTGCTCCTCCCCGGGGGGATCACACAGATCACCTCCCCTCTGCTGCTCATTCACAGGTGAAGGGGGCCAGAACACTCCGAAGAGAAGATTTTTATGTTTTTATTTTGTCTGCTCGGTAACCCATTCATTACACTGCGCATATGCAAAGGAGGAACAAAAAGACAATTGTGCGTTTCGTTACATGGAAACCAATTATAGTGGAACGAAAATGAAAGGCGCTGCAGATACCGGTTACCTGTGGTTCTGTAGTCTGAATGAAGTCCTAAATGAATGCGCTAACTTTCACATGCTAGTCTTTTCTACACATAGTACAATATACAATCTAATTTTATCACACACATATATACCCACGTACACTATATTTAAATATACACATACATACACTATATACAAATATATACGCGCATCCAGATGTAGCAGAGTTAACCAGAACTTCTGCAATTGGTTAAACTGCTGCAGTGTGAAATTTTATCACAGAAGGCAACAAAGCCAATGAAAAGTTACTGGAAAAAATTTTCAATGACTTTTCATTGGTTTTGTTGTCTTAGGATCATATTCTTAAAGAGAACCTTTCATGTCCTCATGCATGTGCGGTTTTATATACCGCTAGAGAGCTGACAGTGTGCGCTTTCCCTTTATGTGCCCCGGGGATGGAGATATCGGTGCCGTTAGTTTCGGCACCGATCTATGCCCACTGTCAGAAGGGCGTTCCTGACAGTCTAGCTGGACTTTAAGAAACAGCCCCCATGACAGTACTCTCTATAGCCCTGTACTGGGGGTGAGCGTTCCTCACAGCTCAGCGTCATCGCAGGACGGTAAGGAACGTCCCCTCTGACAGTACAGCGCTATGGACGAGAACAGTCAAGGGGGGCGTTTCTTACAGTCCAGCGATGACGCTGAGCTATGAGGAACGCCCTTCTGATAGTGGGGAGATATCGGTGCCGAAACGAAACACCACTGATATCTTTACCACTGCGGCACATACCAGTTTTCTAGCGGTATATTAAACCGCACTTTCATGAGGACATGAAAGGTCCTCTTTAAGATAATTTGGGCCCCAGTAGTCAGACCCCCACCAACCAGAAAGTGATGGGCCTCACTTTATAAGAAAACTGTTTTTATTTTTGTTTTTTGTTTTTTTTTAAATTTACAGACACCGTAGAAGAAATTTTGGTGAAAGGACAGATTGTACTAAATTGTAATTGAATCTTCCATATGCTTTACATTCAGACTCTTCATCACCACGATCACTGACTACACAACACTAGACATTTAGACACAAATGAGCTGAACTTTTTGAAGACCAGAAGTCAAAATCTATTACAATAGACTACTGGGAAAAACAAGAACAAAACAAAACATTACATAAACTGTCACTGCTAACAGTTTAAGGCTGGGTTCACATCTGTGCTAGAGTCTCCACTGGAGACTCCATTGCAGAAACCACCTAAAATCATCGGAAAGAAAAGTCCTGCACGGAGGTCCCAAATGGTGAGGATGTGAACTTGGCATCAGCTAAAAATGTAGTTGTTTCATACGTATTATCTAATAAATATTAAACTAGTCATGTTCTCCTGCTTTCTCATGACGGGGTACTATCTTGTTATACTCCTGTATAACGTTCCAACTTTCTAACTTGTTAGCGGCCCGACAATAGAAACTTCCACAGACGTCAATAGTAAACAACCCCACATTCATAATGCCCTATCGTCATACCTCTTGTGTGAACATGTCCCTAAGCTGCACCTCTTCAGTGCATGTGCTAACAGGCTGTATTTTTGTCCTTTAAAACTTCTTTGGAAACTTTTTAAAACTTTCAAAAAAGTGATGAAAAGTGTTAGAAAAAAAAAATACCTAATACATTTGGTGCCACCATTGGTGACATGACTCTGGAATATTTTACAGTCTGTTTTTTTTTTTTTGTTTTTATACTGAATAAAAAGTGGATTATGACAGATTGAGTGCAGTCTGCTGTTATCTGGTTTTCATTTTCCATCTGCTTTTAGAAGTTTGTCACAGAAAACAAATAAAAAACGGATCCAAAAAGCAGAAGATAACTTGTCATGTACTTTTTTTTGCAATGAAAGAAAAAAACAAATGAACATGTTGCCTACATTCTGTAAGTGTTATGCATTCTTCATGATAGAATACAATCCAGTTTTTGTAGTTTTTGGAATACACAGTTTGTTTGATTTATTTGATAAAGGGGTTGTCCGGGCTTAATGTTGTTATGGCCTATGCTCAGTATAGGGTGCGACACCCAACCCCTAGACCAATCAGCTGTACGGAGCCCTTCCTGTACACAATATGGGGCTGGAAGCAGAAAACTCCGTCCACTGTATAGTGGCCAGGCACCTTTACTGCATCTCTGCACTTATAGAAGTCAGTGGGAGCAAAGCTGCAGCGAAGGCGCTCAACTGCTATAAAGCAGACGGAGCTTTTTGCTTCTGGTCCCGTATTGTGTACAGGATGGGCGATGATCAGGTCGGGGGCCATAAAAAATGAAGCCTGAGTAACCCTTTTAGGCCAGGGGCCCCAAGTAATGGAAACAGTCACTGTGTAGTGGGATAGGATTCTGATGAATCCTATCCCCAAAGTGCGGTAAAATATGCGCAGCGGACACGCTGCGATTTCCAAAACTGTTGCAGTTTCGGAAATTGCAGCATGTCATTTATGCCTACGTAAACGCTGACGGTTTCCCTATATATTGGTTTCCTCTTTGGACTTTCTGTAAAAAGCGCTGCTGGAAAAACCACGATGCGCTGCCGCCGCAGATTTTTTTTCTGCAGGACGCTACGTGGGTCCTTAGCCTTAAATACACACACAGCACATTTATTGAAGCATGGTGGCTCAGTGGTTAGTATTATTGCCTTATAGCACTAGGGTCCTGAATGTGAGTCTGACCAAAACAAACTTCTACATACAGTTTACATGTTCTCCCTGCATTTGGGTTCTCCTATTTCCTCCACAAATACATACTAATAGGCTAAATAGGAATTTAGATTGTGACCTAAAATCGGAGCAAGGACCAATAAGAGTGATTAAAATCTCTGTATAGCACTGCAGAATATGTACCATATATATGAGTAAAATTAATAAAAACAATTCTTCAATTGCTTCATTCATCTGAAAGGGGTTTTCAGAAAGAAATCCATGTGCTTGCCACCTAAACAACCCACTTACAGTGGGGAAAAAAAAGTATTTAGTCAGCCACCAATTGTGCAAGTTCTCCCACTTAAAAAGATGAGGCCGGCCTGTAATTGACATCATAGGTAGACCTCAACTATGAGAGACAAAATGAGAAAACAAATCCAGAAAATCACATTGTCTGATTTTTAAAGAATTTATTTGCAAATTATGGTGGAAAATAAGTATTTGGTCAATAACAAAAGTTCATCTCAATACTTTGTTATATATCCTTTGTTGGCAATGACAGAGGTCAAACGTTTTCTGTACGTCTTCACAAGGTTGGCACACACTGTTGCTGGTATGTTGGCCCATTCCTCCATGCAGATCTCCTCTAGAGAAGTGATGTTTTGGGGCTTTCGCTGGGCAACACGGACTTTCAACTCCCTCCAAAGGTTTTCTATGGCTAGACTGGCTAGGCCACTCCGGGACCTTGAAATGCTTCTTACGAAGCCGCTCCTTCGTTGCCCTGGCGGTGTGCTTGGGATCATTGTCATGCTGAAAGACCCAGCCATGTTTCATCTTCAATGCCCTTGCTGATGGAAGGAGGTTTGCACTCAAAATCTCACAATACATGGCCCCATTCATTCTTTCATGTACACGGATCAGTCGTCCTGGTCCCTTTGCAGAGAAACAGCCCCAAAGCATGATGCTGCCACCCCCATGCTTCACAGTAGGTATGGTGTTCTTTGGATGCAACTCAGCATTCACTCTCCTCCAAACACGACGAGTTGTGTTTCTACCAAACAGTTCTACTTTGGTTTCATCTGACCATATGACATTCTCCCAATACTCTTCTGGAACATCCAAATGCTCTCCAGCAAACTTCAGACGGGCCCGGATATGTACTGGCTTAAGCAGGGGGACACGTCTGGCACTGCAGGATCTGAGTCCCTGGCGGCGTAGTGTGTTACTGACGGTAGCCTTTGTTACGTTAGTCCCAGCTTTCTGCAGGTCACTCACTAGGTCCCCCCGTGTGGTTCTGGGATTTTTGCTCACCGTTCTTGTGATCATTTTGACCCCACGGGGTGAGATCTTGCATGGAGCCCCTGATCGAGGGAGATTATCAGTGGTCTTGTATGTCTTCCATTTTCTAATTATTGCTCCCACAGTTGATTTCTTCACACCAAGCTGCTTGCCTATTGCAGATTCAGTCTTCCCAGCCTGGTGCAGGTCTACAATTTTGTTTCTGGTGTCCGTTCACAGCTCTTTGGTCTTCACCATAGTGGAGTTTGAAGTGTGACTGTTTGAGGTTGTGGACAGGTGTCTTTTATACTGATAACAATGTCAAACAGGAGCCATTACTACAGGTAATGAGTGGAGGACAGAGGAGCCTCTTAAAGAAGAAGTTACAGGTCTGTGAGATACAGAAATCTTGCTTGCTTGTAGGTGACCAAATACTTATTTTCCACTATAATTTGTAAATAAATTCTTTAAAAATCAGACAATGTGATTTTCTGGATTTGTTTCCTCATTTTGTCTCTCATAGTTGAGGTCTACCTATGATGACAATTACAGGCCGGCCTCATCTTTTTAAGTGGGAGAACTTGCACAATTGGTGGCTGACTAAATACTTTTTTTCCCCACTGTAGATGAATGGAACTGATTTTCAGAAATTCCTGCAAAAAAATTGTTGCACCTCATGGTCAGCCCAAAAACACACTTTCAAAAAGTCCTAGTCCAGCCTTAGACTTTATTCACATGTCCGAGCCGAGACTCGGATGTGTATTCAATGGATCAGTGCAGAATCCATGTTGTATCCACTTCTTTCATGGACCTATTCTCTTCGATGGATGAATCGGTCTCGGTAGTCTGAGCCATGAAAAAAATCAAAAAAATGTTCACACTTCTCAGGTGCCACTCATCTGATGTACTCAGTTGTGTGAATTGGCTTTTCTTTTGCACAGCAGTATGTAACTACTATTTAAAACAACACAGACATAAAAATACATGTTTTCCACCATTTTTATACAGAGGAATTGCTTTTGAAGAATTTTGTATGGAACTATATAAAAGCAATGAATCTCACAAGCAAGGAGTAGTAAAAACGCGAGAAACAAAGTTATCGCTACTTAGCTATTTTTGCATTCTTAAGTTATGTTCCCATCTGTGTCGGAGTCTCCATTCGGAGCCTCTGACACAGAGTCCAGTACAAATCCCAGACGAAAAAGTCCTGAAAGTCCAACTTTTTCATCTGGCAATATCAGTAAAAAAAATGAACACATGACGGATCCCATTATAATAAATGGGGGCCCCTCAGGATCCATTTCTGTCCGCTGTTAGATTGTTCCTTGCATTGTTCTGTTCCTGTGATGGACAACACTGCAGATGTGAACATAGCCTTAGTCTTCCGAAATTGGGTACTTTGTGCTGCAGTTCACCTGCAAGAATCACTGAAGCTCTCCGGCAGCTTTCAACCTTTGCACTGCAATTCATGTATCTAAAGGCCTGGGTTTGGAAGACACGCCTGGCACAAGTACAATACATACGCCAAAGCTTGCGGTGCCATCCATTTGTAAAATTGTCCCAACTTCTACTGCAGGTTCATCAATCTCAGGCATCTCGGGTATAATGTATATGAAGATCACTAGGGCATCACTTGCACATCAATGTAACAGAAAAAGCACTTATTCCACCTTGCACCATTTGTTCAAACATCCTTGAAAAAGCACGAGTACTGCATGTATTGTATGTTTGCACAACACAGCTGGGAATTACAGAACAAGAGAAGGACTTTATTGTACATTGACTACCAGTAAGCAGTTGCGCTCAATGTCAAGCAGCTGCTGCAAAAGCAAATAAAACGTTTGGATGCTGAAAGAAGACAAAAAAAAAAATAGTGATCTAAATATAATCGTGCTCTTCCTTGTAAGACCCCCGGTCTTAATACAGGTGGAATTACTGGTGCAGCACTTACAGCTTATTTGTCTATACAGCATTTTTGGGGTATGCCTATTTATTGAGTATTGCAATGAAAAGTGAATGTGATTCAACCAAAAACCATCAGATCAGCCCAGTTGTAAATAAAAGTACTGACAAAACCGCCACATTATATTTCAGCTAACAATAAAAAAGGCCATAAAAAGGTTCTATGGGAAAAGCCGAGGATCTGACAATGTGCTAGGTTAGTGCCCCGGGGAGAGGGGGTATTTGCTCATGGCAGGTGGGTTAGCTGGCACCACGCCAAACAGAAAACAAAAAAACTACAACAGCCAAATAAGATCAACATTAGCTGGCGGTGCTGTGCCCGTGAATAGAACAGCTGGCTGTAAGTACAGAGGGTGTTAGCTACCTGTAATTGGGTAGAAAGGTGTTAGCTGGCATAGTCCTGCCACTGGAAAAGAAAGCAAACACCTTCATTGCCAAAAAAGTGGCTGCCAATATGCTTCACTGCCAACATTCAAGCATTTAACACCTTCACTTCCAAACCATTTCTATACGGGCACTATTGAGTCACCCATAGAGATTGTTGGCCTGTAGGAGCCTAGTACATAGTGTACTGTACTCTATATGTGTACGTTTTAGCTTCTTAGGGTTTCATATGGGGTAGGCAAGTAATAAAATGGTGGCATGTTCCATCCCATGCTATATTATGAAATTATACAGGGGTTTACTGAAGAGGATGTCCCACAATCACAACTTACCACTGCCACTGTCTAATGGTTGGGGGTAGGAATGCTAGGACCCACACCGATCAGAAAAACATGGGTCCTGTGCTGTACTTCGGCTATCTGCGGTACTCTTACAAATGTGTCTCCTCCACCATTCCTACATTCAGCCCGGCTGCATTTACAATCCTTTCTCAGGATCGGTGGGGTTCTCAGTGGTTAGACCCCCACTGATCTATCCTATGCATAGAGGATAAATAGGCTTCCTGGTATAACCCGTATAAAACTGTGGATGGGCGAGTCACTATACAGATATGAGGACCGAAAACTGTTCACCCACATTACGCCAGTAGCAAACACCTTCAACACAGGAGATGCTGTGAATGACTATGCTTGCACAATCTCTGCTTGGAAGGATGTACGTAAATTGGATGTACGGGAAATTTACCAAAGCAATTACGCCAGTTTTCTAGCATAATGGTATCAGAAAGCATACTGATCCTTACCGTAAAACAAAAAATGATATGCATAGTGAAAGTCATATTTATTATTAAAAAGGGTTGTCTGAATTATTTAATATATATAGCCCAGTGCTAGGGATTGTTATAAAATAACAAAATAAAGAATACTTGGCGGTTTTTTAGTCTGCGGCTTCCAGCCCTTTAATGAAGTCATCTTCTTGGCTGCAGCAGTGCCCCGCTTGTATACAGCACATGACTGCTGCAGCCAGTCACTGGTCCTAGTGGTATACGGCATGTGACTGCTGAGACTACTGATGGGCTGAAGTGGTGACGTAGAGTATACGAACATGTCAGTGCTGCAGCCATGAAGATGACAGAATCGCTGCGAAGCATGGCGCTGGAAGTGCTGTGGGTGAAAACTGGTAAGCTTTGCTTATTACCCATCACCCAGCAAATAGCGTTTAAAATGTTAACACTGACATACAAAGCCATCCTCAACCTGTCCCCTCCATATATCTCTGACCTAATCTCCCACTACCTGCCCACACGTAACCTCCGATCCTCCAAAGATCTCCTACTCCGCTCTGCTCTTATCCGCTCTTCACACAACCGTCTCCAAGACTTCTCCCGGGCATCCCCCATACTCTGGAACTCACTACCAAGACACATAAGACTGACCCCCACAGTCACAAGCTTCAAGAAGGCCCTGAAGACCCACCTATTTAGGAAGGCCTACAACCCCCAATAAGACTACTGTCACCACACCACCACCTGAACAGTCTCTCCCCTCACCTTCTGTCTCTATCCCTCTTCCCTCATAGATTGTAAGCCCTTGCGGGCAGGGGTTCTTGAGGATCTTATCTAACCCTATTGGTTTGGCATCAAACAGGTTAATCAGTTATGCTGCAGGATACTGGTATTGATCCGGGCAGTGCTGCCAATCACAGTGGACGGGCAATGTTGACAGTATTGTATCTGTACAGATGGCCCAGGCTGCCAAGAGACAAGCATTTAACCCTTGACCTTGTATGAGCTGCTGCTCCCTCCAGTCTCTTCCCACATCTGGAGAAGGTGGCACCTGATGCTACTGAAGAGTCCTATCCTTCATATGGGGGAAGACAGAGCAATACCATAAAACGGTAAGACCTCATAAACATCTTTGCAAAAGTTTCTCATTGTTCAAGTGGAATCTCTACCTCCTAAAATGGACATGTTCCTAAAGCTGGTGAGAACTGAGCCCAGAGTGACCTCTGCTATCAGGCAACCTCCTCCAAAACAGCCAATACTCGGAAGCACAAATCTTACTATGTTATTCTGTGGTATATAATATTCCATTCATCCATTTTCATAGGAAGCCTAACAGCTGCCACCCTGCCATTATCCCCAGGTCAGACATAGCTGAGCTGTAGACCCTGGAGGCAGCTAATGGTGGTCTTTTCTGGCTAAGCATGAACCTGCCATCTTACTCAGAAGTGACCAAAGACACATGCAGAGCAGAAAGGGTTACACTTGGCATAAAATGTCACGCCTGTGTTACCACTTAAACATCATATCCACCTTTACAATGGTCCACTTTTAATGGGCAAGATACAAGAATATTACAAAGTATATCTGTGATGGCAAATTCATCTGTTGTATATAGTGGCTCAATGGTTGGTAATGTGGCCATGAAACACAGTGGTTAGTAATATGGTCATGCAGCACAATGGCTAGCAATGTAGCCATGCAGCACAGTAGTTAGTAATGTGGCCATGCAGGACAGTGGTTAGTAATATGGTCATGCAGCACAATGGCTAGCAATGTAGCCATGCAGCACAGTAGTTAGTAATGTAGCCATGCAGGACAGTGGTTAGTAATGTAGCCATGCAGCACAGTGGTTAATAATGTGGCCATGCAGGACAGTGGTTAGTAATGTGGCCATGCAGGACAGTGGTTAGTAATGTGGCCATGCAGGACAGTGGTTAGTCATGTGGCCATGCAGGACAGTGGTTAGTAATGTGGCCATGCAAGACAGTGGTTAGTAATGTAGCCATGCAGCACAGTGGTTAGTAATGTAGCCATGCAGCACAGTGGTGAGTCATGTGGCCATGCAGGACAGTGGTTAGTAATGTGGCCATGCAGCACTGTGGTGAGTAATATGGCCATGCAGCACATTGGCTAGCAGTGTGGCTATACAGCACAGTGGTTAGCAATGTAGCCCTGCGGTACAGTGGTTAGTCATGTGGCCATGCAGCACAGTGGTTACCAGTGTGGTCATGCCGCACAATGGCTAACAGTGTGGTCATGCAGCACAGTGGTTAGCAATGTAGCCCTGCAGCACAGTGGTGAGTCATGTGGCTGTGCAGCACAGTGGTTAGTAATGTGGCCGTGCAGCACAGTGGTTAGTCGTGTGGCCGTGCAGCACAGTGGTTAGTCATGTGGCCATGCAGGACAGTGGTTAATCATGTGGCCGTGCAGCACAGTGGTTAGTTATGTGGCCGTGCAGCACAGTGGTGAGTCATGTGGCTGTGCAGCACGGTGGTTAGTAATGTGGCCGTGCAGCACAGTGGTTAGTCATGTGGCCGTGCAGTACAGTGGTCAGTCATGTGGCCATGCAGTACAGTGGTTAGTCATGTGGCCATGCGTGGTTAGTCATGTGGCCGTGCAGCACAGTGGTTAGTAATGTGGCCATGCAGTGCAGTGGTTACAATAGAAAGAGCCCCTGGGGCAGGTATATAACAAACCTCTGGGGCGGGGTTCATTAGAATGAATAAATCATTTTATAGACTATTAACAGTAAATAGGAGTATCCTGTACATGGGGGGTGCTATTTGTATACAAGGGGTCCGGATTATGAGCCCCATACATAAATGCAATAGGCAGACTTTGTATAATATGTAAATGATATACATAGGATCTGAATATTTCACTGATTGGAGACAGATACAGCCAGGCCTTGGTTTTCTTCCACTGTCAAGTCATAGGTTTGGTTAAGGGGTCATGGTATTAGCCAATTTGTGTTCTTTGATACTTCACTTCACAAACAGGTCTCCGTGCTCTGACCGCGTGTGGATTTAATAGCCGTGCAACACGGAAAAATTAAGTAATTTTAATTATGCCTCCAAGTTATTTACTGCAATTAAGACCATTTATCATATGCAAATTAGTGCAAACGGGTCTCATTAGTTAGTAAATTACTCAATATGAGCCGAACAATGTAGCACTCCAGTTTGTAATGAAAAATCCCTGTAGAGGCTAGCAGGATCAATTAAGCTAATTTGCATATGCAAATATATTCACTTTTGCCATTTTTCTATCTTTAGTTCGGTGATTTGGGATGATTTTCCCTTCCAGGTGCTATTTTGTTCTGCAAATCAGCCCCCGCTGTGAGGATCTGGCGGAGACCTGCCGGGTCCGGCACAGGAGAGGTGCAAGTGATGCAGGAAGCAGACACGATTTGGTAGACTCCCTACAGGCTACAAAGGACTGGGGGGGAAAATAATGCACCTGGGAGATTCATCTCCCAGAAACCAAGTGAGGTATCATTTTCAGGCACATTAACATAGATACAATCAGATATAACCGCTGACTGAACACATATATATTGCTAGGCTTTCGCCATTCATGGCAGGCAGCGATCAAAAAGCAATACGATATTTATGAATTGTCCTCATCAAAAAAACATTTAGTTTTGTCCATCATAAAAAAAAAAAAAAAAGTAATTCCAATAGCAACAAAAAAGTAATGGGAGCATTTGCCCACATGGAAATTTATTGACCTTTACCCACAGTTGTACAGTGACATAAAAATTGCAAATGGAAATTAATAAAATGTATTTACCTTAATTTTGAAATTTGCACAGAAAGGCCAATCTCAGACCCCCTCTTATGGTCCCTGCTGTCATTCCAACACAGGCAGTGAGCTCAGACGTGTCTTATCTATCTGGCTGCTAGCCAGCCCCCTTCAGGTGACAATAAAGCTGAAGTTACACCCTTGATTTTTTTTGTGGAATATATAGTAACCAACGTAAAAACATAAAAAAGTATATTTCTAATTAATAATTATTTAATGATTTCTCACAATATACATGTCTTATTACGATATACAGTCATCATGGGGGGTAGGGATACTCCTTTTTACAAAAAAGCATGACTTGTACTGATAATGCTATACACGCATACATGGCTGCGTCCACTAGAGGGTTAATTGACTAATTAATACCTTAAATGGTCACTAACTTTTCAACAAACTTTGCATAACTCAATAGTACAAACAATTATAAGAAGTCTTGTAATATGTCTTTGTAGAGAGAAATTCTTCTATCTCTACTCTTTGGCCCTTTCCTGCCTCTCTCCCGACTTTCACTCTGAAATCTCAGTTGAACTCCATCTTGCTATACAGAGCCATAAAGAAGCTTTATATATAAGTCTATGGAGAGGGAAAATGGGGAGTGAGCAGCAGCTGAGTGATAGAGGACAGACAGATGCACAGAAGAGACTGCAAGCAGCTAAATAGCAACTTTCTTTCTCATCCCAAGTCTTTTAGCCACATCAATACAGGTCAGGACGTCTTATTTTTTTGTTATTTATTATTGATTATGCTTACATGTATAGCACCACCATATTCCGCAGCGCTTTACAGATACTATCAGTCACTGTCCCATATAGGGGTCACAATCTACATTCCCTATCAGTATGTCTTTGGAGTGTGGGAGGAAACCGGAGTACCTGGAAGAAACCCACGCAAACACTCGGAGAACATACAAACTCCTTGCAGAATTCTCTGTAATGTAATACATAAGTCTGATTCTGATGCTTCTAAGTTTGTGTTAAAGAAAGTTATGGAGCAGGTCTCCACTATTTTCTATGTGCAGTGTATGAGAAACATCATAGCAACTAATTTCCACCTACCAGCTCAGGAAGAACTGAAAATCATAGATAGAGTCTATGGGATATAAACTCCCTTCAGAGATGTCTGGCAGCGTCTTGTTCCCCTTGCCACATGAATGCATGACCAGACCGAGCATGCATATGTATGGGGAACCAGTAGGTATAGCTATTGGCCAAGCAAGTGTTCGGACAGTTGATGATAGAGTATGGTGCACCTTTACCCTTTCTTATGGACCCACTTCTGGGTTCGGCTTAAAATACTGCATCAAAAACAAAAGTGTGTGTGTGATTCCCGCCTTACATGTAACAAGTCTTGTAGCATGAACAGTAATCTGGCACTGACTGCTATAAATCCATCCCGAAATATATATAAAATAAATTGGTACTGTAGATCTCCATCCAGTTACACCAATATGAACTCTGACCGATTACACCAATAAAAATATCACACCCTATGTGATATCATGTTGTGTTATCTGCAATTTTAACAAAAGAAACGGATCACAAAATCAGCTTTCTGAATCACAAAAGATGTGTCTTTTTTGTTTTATCCCAGGGTTTTCATGTGATGGTTATACATCAGGGCGGCATGCCTTATTCTGTCCATCCGCAAGGATGGGGTATAAGGATGCTCAGTTATATGTACACTCCCTATCCTGCCCTCCCAGCGGTGATGGCCGCCTGCGGGACTTTATCAATCACAGGCAGATGCCTGGTTTAAATGTCAGTGCTGGGGCTGCAGCCATCCATTCATCTACCAATTGATCAGAGGTGTCGGTGAAAGAGCGATGCGGATTTAACCCTTTCTTGAGCTGACACCTACTACATTTAAATCTGGTTTTCAAAAGGACATGAGCACAAAAGCTTGCTTTCTCATCAATTACTTTCCAAACACACATGTAGGGTGTGTGCAATATATATATATATATATATATATATATATATATATATATATATATATATATATATATATATATATATATATATATATATATGAAAATATCTACCTATATGTGTATATTTATAATTTAGATATTTATAAACAGTAGGGCTGGGCAATCTGGTTAACCAAAGTGATTTTGTTCATCTTGGTTATTTTGGATCGGTTATTATTGCAATATATTTGCAAGGTTTTACCTGCAGTTTCATTTGGACCAAACATGTCCAAACCGAAACTGTTATTATTATACTCTGGGGTCTCTTCAGACGCCACAGTATAAATAGCAGAGGCCAAGGAGAGGTGATCGAACATACAAAATAGTGCTACTCACCTCCATGGGGCTCCGGCGCTGGTCCTGGTCCTCTTCAAGTCTCTTCAGGCCTCCTGATTGATTGGGCCTCAGCGGTCTTGTGGCATGAAGATGACATAGAGACAAGCACCATAATGTTCTGTGATGGCTGAGGCCCAATCACAGGCCTCAGCAGTCCATGACATCATTCAGGAGGCCTGAAGAGGACAAGGACCAACGCTGCAGCACAGGGGAGGTGAGGAACTCTCACTATAGACAGGTCTGGAAAAATTGCTACAAAGTAAAAATGTTTTCAGAAATAGTGATAATAGTTTATTGTTTTGTCAATTAAAAAAAATGAAGTGAATGAAGAAAAGAGAAATATAAATCCCATCAATATTTGGTGTGACCCCCCCCCCTTTGCTTTCCATCAGTTCTTCTCGGTACACTTGCAGACAGTTTTGGAAGGAACTCAGCAGGGAGGTTGTTCCAGACATCTTGAAGAACTGTGGATGTAGGCTTGCCCCAATCCTTCTGTCTCTTGATGTAATCCCAGACAGACTGGATGATGAGATCAGGGGGGCCATATCATCACTTCCAGGACTCCTCCTCCAAAAGGAGGTCACACCAAATATTGATGGGATTTAGATTTCCCTTTTTTTCATTCACTTCATTTTGTTAATTGACAAAGATAAAATTATTAACGCTTGTATTTGTAAACGCATTCTTACTTTGTAGCAATTTTTCAGACCTGCCTAAAACTTTTGCACACTACTGTATAAACACGCACAATGTTGAGGTCTGCTGTGTGCTGGCCACAACCATGCCAGTGATTAATTAGCATCACTTAAAGCAGTCGTGCCCTGTCCTTACCCTTAACTACCTCCATTCCACAAGAGATCTGGTCTTACGGAAAGAACAAGCACAATTTTCGCGTGTCTCGCCATGCAATCTCATCAAGTATTTAAATTAATTGTATATCTAAGAGACAGAGGTTGCAGAACATGAGATTACACCCGCTGAAGTGCGGTTAAAGAAAAGTCACAAGAGCAAGGGTTATTGACATTCCTTTAAAAACAGCAAAAGTCTGTATGACAAAAAAGGAAAATATACAGTCATATGAAAAAGTTTGGGCACCCCTATTAATCTTAATCATTTTTAGTTCTAAATATTTGGGTGTTTGCAACAGCCATTTCAATTTGATATATCTAATAACTGATCGACACAGTAATATTTCAGGATTGAAATGAGGTTTATTGTACTAACAGAAAATGTGCAATATGCATTAAACCAAAATTTGACCGGTGCAAAAATTTGGGTACCCTTATCATTTTATTGATTTGAATACTCCTAACTACTTTTTACTGACTTACTGAAGCACAAAATTGGTTTTGTAACCTCACTGAGCTTTGAACTTCATAGCCAGGTGTATCCAATCATGAGAAAAGGTATTTAAGGTGGTCAATTGCAAGTTGTTCTCCTATTTGAATCTCCTCTGAAGAGTGGCATCATGGGCTCCTCAAAACAACTCTCAAATGATCTGAAAACAAAGATTCTTCAACATAGTTGTTCAGGGGAAGGATACAAAAAGTTGTCTCAGAGATTTAGCCTGTCAGTTTCCACTGTGAGGAACATAGTAAGGAAATGGAAGACCACAGGGACAGTTCTTGTTAAGCCCAGAAGTGGCAGGCCAAGAAAAATATCAGAAAGGCAGAGAAGAAGAATGGTGAGAACAGTCAAGGACAATCCACAGACCACCTCCAAAGAGCTGCAGCATCATCTTGCTGCAGATGGTGTCACTGTGCATCGGTCAACAATACAGCACACTTTGCACAAGGAGAAGCTGTATAGGAGAGTGATGCGAAAGAAGCCGTTTCTGAAAGCACGCCACAAACAGAGTCGCCTGAGGTATGCAAAAGCACATTTGGACAAGCCAGCTTCATTTTGGAAGAAGGTCCTGTGGACTGATGAAACAAAGATTGAGTTGTTTGGTCATACAAAAAGGCGTTATGCATGGCGTCCAAAAAACACAGCATTCCAAGAAAAACACTTGCTACCCACTGTAAAATTTGGTGGAGGTTCCATCATGCTTTGGGGCTGTGTGGCCAATGCCGGCACCGGGAATCTTGTTAAAGTTGAGGGTCGCATGGATTCAACTCAGTATCAGCAGATTCTTGAGAATAATGTACAAGAATCAGTGACGAATTTGAAGTTACGCCGGGGATGGATATTTCAGCAAGACAATGATCCAAAACACAGCTCCAAATCTACTCAGGCATTCATGCAGAGGAACAATTACAATGTTCTGGAATGGCCATCCCAGTCCCCAGACCTGAATATCATTGAACATCTGTGGGATAATTTGAAGCGGGCTGTCCATGCTCGGCGACCATCAAACTTAACTGAACTGGAATTGTTTTGTAAAGAGGAATGGTCAAAAATACCTTCATCCAGGATCCAGGAACTGATTAGAAGCTACAGGAAGCGACTAGAGGCTGTTATTTTTGCAAAAGGAGGATCTACTAAATATTAATGTCACTTTTCTGTTGAGGTGCCCATACTTTTGCACCGGTCAAATTTTGGTTTAATGCATATTGCACATTTTCTGTTAGTACAATAAACCTCATTTCAATCCTGAAATATTACTGTGTCCATCAGTTATTAGATATATCAAATTGAAATGGCTGTTGCAAACACCCAAATATTTAGAACTAAAAATGATTAAGATTAATAGGGGTTCCCAAACTTTTTCATATGACTGTATTTGAAGGGAACCCGTCAGCAGAATTTACCCCTATAAACCACTTCCACCACCTGACCTGAAAATCCATTAGTCAATTGTAGCACCTCATTCCTGATAAAATAAAGTACTCCTGTGCTGTATGCGCGTGAAGGCTCAAGTGTCTGCTGGGTGTATCTGGACTCTCTAACTGTCCTCAACCCCACCACTGCTCCATTGACTGATGTGGAGGATGCCTGCGTTATCCAAAGGTTGCATGAAATCTGGCGCATGCGTGCTACAACTTAAATTCAGCGCATGCACAGACTGTCTTTGTGAAAAATAATCAATTGTGGTCTTGGTATGTGATGGAGATGAAGACCTTGAAGCTAGCTTGCAGCAACTGGTACATGCGCAGACCAAAACGGATTCCTTTGCACACACAGTAGCAAGCATTCTGCGCATGCGCTAGTTGTCAGCTTTATGTCAATCAACAGATTAGGGGTGGGCTTAGCAAATATTGCCCAGGAAACACTAGAACCCGCATCTACATATGATGTGTGAGTAGTTTTTATAAGGAATGTAGAACTAAATTGAACTAAGGCTACATTCATAGTTGCGTTGGAGTCTCTGACTGCCTGAAATCAGCAGACGAAAAAGTCCTGCACACACGGATTTTTCCTCCGCCGCTTTCGGTTTGAAAACAATGGACACCCGACTGACCCCATTATAGTCAATGGAGTCCGATGGGCTCCGTATGTAACCTCTATTTTAGTGGTCCACTGAACCAGAACAATGGAGAGCTGACGCTAATGCGAACTTAGCACAACAGATATAGCCTTTTGGGTTACAAACAATGTCAGACTGGCGTACCTTGGGCCTACCCTCCATTTACACAGGACCTGTGCGCGTCCATGTAGGACATATTATCAATTAGATCTAATAATAAATAAAAATAAATCTAAAATAAAGGGTGAAATTTATTAAAACTGGCGATTCCTACACCAGTCTTAATTCATTCCCCTGCTGGTGCAAGACGCGTCTCACTTATTAAGAGGCTCCGATGACTCCTGTGAGGTCCCTGCCCCAGCCTGCCTTGATCTCCTCCCTGCTCGGTCCACTTTTCGAAAGTGGTGAACAGGTCAGAAAATAGATAAAGTGGCACATGTTTGGCACATTTTTTGGCGCAAATTGGCAAGCGCCAAAAATGTGCCACCTGTGCACCAGAAAACTGGATTGCTTATTTTAGAAAATTCCCCCCATTGTCTCTAGTGATAAGTGACTGATGCAGAATCAGTTCCAAATAGGTCTATCTTCTTCTGAATATTCAGGCCCATTATTAAGTGTCAGTGCTTGGGAACACCCGAGGATCTTCGGGTTCTTTAGTGGGCCAGTCTGATGATGCGTGCGGTTTATGGAGACAAGTTCTGCTCATAGGTTCCTTTTAATAAAGACTTATATAGAAAGAGAAGGTACAGCTAGCTAGTACTAAGATACAGATATGTGGTTTCTGCCCTCACGATTTCACCACCACTAAGTCTAAGTATGGGCTCCATGTCATAAGGAGCTATCTCCAAATGGACTACAGAAAGCTAAGCATGGAAGACAGTCCTGAGTACTACATTTTAGTGCTGAGTATAGACATGTCTGGGGTCCTAATGGATTGTCCAGTCTATACTATACACAAATATAGATGAAAAAAAAAAAATTATGTATCGTGGCCACCATATCTGTCACACGATTGTCCCCTCCACTAGTCCAGAGACACGTCCATTGATCTGTTCTTTGTCACAACCTGATATAATAATGGGCCGTCTTCGGCTGTGTACCATCATAAGCTGCCATTTCTGCTCGGCATCAATTAGAAGTGGAACAATACAGCATGATCACAGCTGGATGAAGCAAATGTAGAGAGAACAATAGAGACGTAAGGACTATATGGTACATGCAAACTATTTTCTACTACAACTAAAATTAGGAAAAATATACTAATAGGAATTTTTATATACTGTCTGGCTGATACTAAGGGGACACAACCAAAAAGTCTTGGTATATATGGCACCTTTCCATTGGCTTTAACTACTGGTGTAGTTATCAACATGCTGCAAATAAGTCCACATGGTCAACAATGGGCAATGTCTGATGAATTACAATTCAATATTATAATAAGAACTACTAATAATATAGAATAACATAATAATAATAAAAATAAAATTCAGATAAACCATTCGCAATAATAAAACCGCACCATAAGAAATCAAAAACAAAATGTTATGGTCATTTTTTAAGATATAAAACTGCATTGAAATCTTTCGAAAAAAACCCATAATCCTATGGAAAACAATAGGGACGTTCTGGCATATTCCTACCATAAGTTTTGTGATCATTTACGGTTATAGTTATTACTCTGTGATCAAGACTCGCACGGCGTCATTCTGTATTTTCAGCATATGACATGAATATGTTTTTACCTGTAGGATGTGACTCCCAAGATGAGATTCAAAGACATCAATGGCCACAGAGCTGGGGCTTCTTCTCCTCTGGGATCCTATAACTAAAAAGAAAAGCTCTTTAGTAAAAAAGTTACACATTGATCACATCATAGAGTCTACATGGCTATAGCGGTGCATGGTGGACTGGAGCCATCAAATGCTACTCAATTGTTCTATAAAATGTAATTAAACAAAATAATTCCACACAAACAAATAATGATGAAAATATTATAATTTATTAAGTACATAATTTAAAATACAAAAATACGAAAGCCACAGACAAAGAAATATATCCACATAGAATCATAACGTGGTATTAGGAATGTATAGTAAATTGTCACAAAAAGTTGACAAAAAATCGCAAATTTTAGCAACACATACAGGGGTCAAAACACAAAATATAATGCAAATAGTGCACAGGACCAAAATAACAAGGCACCTATTATAATAAAAAACACAAAAAATGTGTCTACTATAGAAAATGCATACACGTGTGCAAAGTAATTACCAATCTTATTGCAAAAGGAGAGACAATTCTCAAATACAAAAGTGCACTTAATGGTAAAAAATACCAAAAAATGGGTCCCAAAAAGAAAAAATAAAGATGAGCCCTGGATGTAAGTACGATAGTTACATAATCTTACCACATACCACGTAAAGAAACGCAGCCCAACGTGCGTTTCGCCAAAAATGGCCTCGTCAACTGTTCTATAAGCAAAGGGCTAGGCTGTGAGAATGTCTATATGGACTATGCTATACAAAAATGGGCACTGGCAAGGAGCATGATCACAGGAGTCAGGTTATTCCCAAAAATACAATATGTTGTAAATTTCACTCATAAGCAAATGTTGCCATATGGCACCTTTCAGAGGTGACATCATGTTCTAACACTTCACCCTCTACCTCTCCAGCCAGTCGCAGCGACTAATTTAGTTCTTTCAATCCCTACAATCCAAGAGCCATCACTTTTTTTTTAACCCATGGCCATAGCTGTATAAGGGCTTGTTTTTTTGGTAGAAGTTGTATTTTTAATGGCACCATTTGGGGATACATAAAAAGTACTGAAAAAAAATATTTTTTTCAAGGCAATACAAAAAAAACTGATTCTGCAATTTTCTGGTGTTTTATTTTTTGCGTTTCATTTTTATGGCATTCTCTGTGTGGTATAAGTGACATTTTAACTTTATTTTAAAGGTCACTACAATTATGGTTATATCCAAATTTATACACAATATTTTTTATGTTATATTTCTGCACAATAAAAACACTGTCTTGTGCGTGGCTGTCTTCTGAGAGCAATAACCTTAATACTGTGTAAAGGGGGAGGCCGCTGATTTTTTCATTGGTACCATTTGGGGGACATACAGTAGGACTTTTTGATCATTTTTATTCTTTTTTTGGCTGGCAGGATGAACGAAAAATCAATTCTGGCATTTTTTTTACACCATTTGCAGTATGGGTTAGATTGTTACTGATATAGCAAAAACAATTATGTGTACTTTTACTTTAGATTTTTTTTTTATATAACATAGCATTTTTATTGGAGAATTTTTTTTTTTTATATATATTTTTAGACTTTTTTTTTCTTAAACTTTTTTCTTAATGGCATTGCATAAGTAACAGTGTAGTACAAAGACCCTGGTTATGATTTTCTTTAGAAATTAATTTTTAACCTGTAACCCTGAAGTCCAATGTCATCATGGCTCTAGAATAATAACATATTAGGTAGACTGTGCTTGGACCATTAATAGTAGCAATCCAAGCATGAACTGGGTGACCACCAGATCTGCTTAGTCGTGTGTATTCTGCTCTGCCAATATGCAAATGAACTCTTTGAAGCAACGAGGGTAATGCCATTGCTCCAGATTGGTAAGTGGCAACAGCCTCGTTGCGTTAAACAAAACTCATTTGCATGTTGACTAATATGGAAATATCTTGGCACCAGAGTCAGAGAAGAATACCGTTATCAGGTGACCCTAAACTATCTGTGGGGTGGGTTGACATGCTGGATTTTGGAGACACACTCCCTTTTACATGTACAAACACCATGACATTAGTACATGTGTAAAACCAGAGACACACAGGGGAAATTTATGAAGACCACTGTTTTCACTGCTGGTGGTGGATGTGCCTGATTTATGAGGAGCGCCACCGTTGCTGGCGTAGATTGCTGCCTGACATTTCTTCCAGTTACATTGATGGTATGCCCCTTTTTTAGAAAGTGGCGAAGGTGGTGTACAAACAACACTTGTGACAATTTTTGTCACAAGTACCATTTAAAAAGTGGCAAACCCAAGGTTTGTGACTTTTTTTATACCAATGATGTGGCATGGATGATTAAAGGGATTATCCAGGAATTTCAGTACTGGGTCTGGAGGCTGGGGAAGGTGAAACATAAAAAAACACACACAAAAAAAAAAAAACCGATACTCACCTGTCCCGGCAGTCAGGTGTCCGGTCTAGCGGCACCCTGGGGCTTGTTGTGTCAGAAGTCCCCGCCACATGTGACAGCTGAGGCCAATCAGTGACCTTAGTGGTGACAGGAAAGGACCCTGCACATCACTCATATTTCACCAGTCATTTCCTGTGAGTGCTGAGGCCATGTACAGCGAGGACTTCTGTCAGTACAAGCCCTCGGGGCGCTGCTGGACCAGCGGACACAGGAACGTCGGAAACAGGTGAGTATTTTTTTATTTTTTTTTTAATGTTTCACCTTCCGAGGCCTTCTGGCCCAGTACTGAAATTCCTGGACAACCCCTTTAATAATCATCTGGATGCTGTACTCAGTAATCTCAATCAATTTCAGGGATCCCCATTCCAGTAATCACTGGGGTCCCAGCAATGACACGCTTATTCCCTAATCCATGGAAAATCCCTTTAAGTGGAACTTCCTTTGTTCAATAACAAGGCACAGAACAAATCCAGCAATGCTTTAGCTATAAATGACTGCGGCCATATGCATCGGCGGTGCCCTGTAATCAGTGTCTATGGTCATCCTCCATGTAGTCCTGCAGACAGGTAATTGAATATTGGTTTGCGGTTGAAAGTACATGTAATCCAGTAAATGAACATCGAGGCCCTCGGCAGCCACCATTGTTCAGTAATTTAATATCCATGTGCTGAGTCCTCTACAACAACCGTTGTTCAGCAATTGATTATCTGTGTTCTGAAACTCCAGCAGCGGTATCCGAGCCGCTCGCTATTTGCGGACTTTAGGCTGTTTTGTAAATGCCAGGACAAGCTCGGAGGGTTGGGCCTGGGGAAAAGCGAAGGCGAGCGGTTCACTCCATATTACTCTAAATTCAACATGACACCTGAGTGCCATAGTGCCAAGTCCTGATTAACGAGGAGTAATTAACCTGCTCCTCGTCAGATCCCCAAATTAAAATGAGTCCATTAAAAGTTTTTTCTATTTTTTTTTTCCTTTTAATTAAAAAAAACTCCTGTAAAACAAATCCGTCTCAAACTCATCCACTTTATGTCTCCTAATTTCCGTGGTTATGAGATTATCATTTGGAGAAGTACAAATGTGATTATATTATAAGATGATCAGCGCCGTGGAGGGGTCAGGCAGCCGGTAGTACAAGTCAATATGAGACGAAGGCCAAACTTTTTGTCGCCAACACCTAATATATTTCCCTTTTCGCATCCAGCTGACTAGGAGGGAGGACGTCGGATGCTTTTATAAAATAACTACGGCTTCCAAATACATGACGGCGGCTTACAGCAGAGATTTCGGTGTCATGTCAGTCACAGATCTCAGTCTAATCATTCACGTTATTATGCAGTGTAGGAGGCAAACATCACCGCTTGGTGAAAGTATCATTCAGCCCATGTCAAAACAAATGTGGTAATGCTAAATACCTGCAGTTAACAAAATGTGTTAGATTTCTAAGAGACATAAATGGTCCATGATGCTTTTCTAAATATGTACGGGACTAATAACTGATTTCACAAGGGAAGTCTGTAACATTTCAGTACTAAGATGGTGGCATCTGAATTTTTTTCAGCAATCATGCCATTTGTTATGTGGGGAGGGGTGACTGGGACAAAAACTGGCATTGTAGAGCAGGATGACATTACATACAGAGGGAGAACTGCACTATGACATCATTGTTTGCAAAGCTCCTATGCTGTAATGCATTTATTATTCTTGTCCTGTGAAATCACTGTTTATTATCCCTTTTCTATGACATCACTTTGTTTATTATCCCTTTTCTATGACATCACTGTGTTTATTATCCCTGTACTGTGACATCACTGTTTATTATCCCTGTACTGTGACATCACTATGTGTATTATTCCTGTACTGTGACATCACTATGCGTATAATCCCTATACTGTGACATCACTGTTTTTATTATCCTGTACTGTGACACCACTGTGTTTATTATCCCTGTACTGTGACATCACTGTATATATTATCCCTGTACTGTGACATCACTGTGTTTATTATCCCTATACTGTGACATCACTGTGTTTATTATCCCTATACTGTGACATCACTGTGTTTATTATCCCTATACTGTGACATCACTGTGTTTTTTATCTCTGTACTGTGACATCACAGTGTTTATGATTTCTGTACTGTAACATCACTGTGTGAATTATCCCGGTTCTGTGACATCACTGTATTTATTACCCCTGTACTGTGACATTACTGTGTTTGTTATACCTATACTTTGACATCACTGTGTTTATTATGCCTGTACTGTGACATTACTGTATTTATTACCCCTGTACTGTGACATTAATGTGTTTATTATCCCTGTACTATAACATCACTGTGTTTATTATCCCTATACTGTGACATTACTGTATTTATTATCCCTGTACTGTAACATCACTGTGTATATTATCCTTGTATTATAACATCACTGTGTTTATTATCCCTGTATGGTAACATCACTGTGTGCATTATTTCTGTACATAGGGGAGACTAAAACCATAAGCTTTCTGTGTTCTGAACTTGCTAATAAAGGTAGTCATGGTGGAGTGCTACCTCATTAAAAGAATGGTGTCTATAGAAGGAAATATCTGAACCTATACTAAAAGTAAGTACTGTACATAGGCCTTGCTTATACATTTTTATACATTATTGCACCTTCATACTACTATGCTGATTACACTATAAAATGTTAAATAACATTTTTAAAATTGTCATAGTAAGCACCAAATGTAAAACCTCATAATTTTCATGTTCGTGATTTGGTGACAATAGGCCACTGCCAGAACAAAAATGATTTTGGTGTATGCTACCTAGGAAATAAAAACATAAACTGGTAGCAAGGGCTACCTATATCTTTCTCCAGGGATATGCCTCCCCTCCTGCACTCCACTATGACCTTCTCACCGTGACCTTGGTCTCAGAATCTCGGCTTCAGCCACTGGTGGGCCACCAGAATGCATTTCATATGCAGATGAGATCTGATATATGCAGATCGGATGCATTATATGCAAATGTGAATCATTCAGATGTAAATTGTCTGCCCTGAAGCATGTTGACTGTGCGAAAGAGCCAGTGTGTGTATATCTCAGTCTGTGAGAGTGTGGCTGTTTGTGTCAAACACAGAATCTGACGGCAAGATAAGAACTGCTTGGCCTATCTACTTCAAGACTAGACTTTTTAATCCTTGCCCTTCTGTCTAAAGGGCTTTTCTTTCCTTGAATCCAAAAATGTCTTGGCACAACGTTCTGTTCTGCAGGAATACATTCACAGGTTCACATGGATCAGATTTGCTGCGTAAAATTTCTGCAGAAAACCTTGCAAGTAATCTGCACCAAATTGTACAAATCTGCCACTGTGGCACAATACCTAACGTCCTAATCTTCTGCCGCTACCATGCTGAGGCTTACCTGGTTTCCGGGCAGATCTCTGTCTTCTGGATCTAGCGATAAGGGACATGTTGACATGACACATCATCAGTCGAGGACATTTTACAGAGACTGGCCAGGGGACTGTAATCACAACAGCGTGGTAGTGGCAGAAGATTAGGGAGGTGGGCATGATTTTACTTTTGATGAATGCCCACATCTGCAGATTTTGCTGCAGATTCCATAATGATAATTTTAATTATGGTTTTTTACATCTCCATTGAAGTCTATGGGTAAAATGTGAAAAAAAAATCGTAGTTCTTTCCACAACAGAAATTGACACGTTGTGGATTTAAATACTGCAGGTCAATTTCCATGCAGAATAATTCAGCAACATGTGAGTGCTATTATGTGAATGTGGATTTCCCGTCCCACATGAATTCATCCTTTAAGTTAAGCTTCATTTCCGTCTGTTGCTCTGATCCGTTATAGGATCAGAACAATAGACTGAAACCTATTATGATGATGGATGGAGATGGAGCACATTCTGTCTGCATCTTCCATCATTCATTGTAATGTAAAAAGCAAGACGGAAGCATTTTGCTTTATGCTAAGTTTACACTAGTGTTTCCGTCCTTCAGGTCTGCTTTGAGACCCGAAAGACAGAAATCCTATCCGCTTAAAGAGCATTTACACTCGGAAACATTGCAGACCCCACAGACTATAATAGGGTCCGCCAGGTTTCCGCCAAAAATGGCGGAGAGAAAAGTCCTGCAAAGATTTTAAGCGGAATGTGGGACAGAGTCTCGTATGTACTGTATGTATCTGAAACTCAATCTCTCAAAGACTGAACTACTGCTGTCTCCATTGTAGTCTCCGGCCTTACCATAACTCCTAGGCAGTATGCCCGCTGCCTCGGGGATATGTTTGACTCAGACCTTTCCTTCACCCCCATATCCAATCACTCGCACGCTCTTGTCATCTCCACCACAAAAACATCTCCAGAATCCGCCCTTTCCTTACCACAAATACACTAAAGACACTTATTGTTGCCCTGATTCACTCTCGCCTTGACTACTGTAACTCCTTACTAATCGGTCTTCCCCTTACTAAACTCTCCCCTCTACAATCTATTCTGAATGCGGCGGCCAGGCTCATCTCTCAGTCTAGACGCTACAGCGATGCCTCCGGTCTGTGCCGGTCACTACATTGGCTGCCTATTCAATGCAGCATACAGTATAAACTTATCACCCTCATTCACAAGGCTCTCCATAATGCTGCACCCCCTACATTTCCTCCCTCATCTCTGTCTATCACCCAACCCGTGCTCTCTGTTCACTCAATGACCTAAGACTAACATCCTCTATTATCAGAACCTCCCACGCTCGTATACAAGACTTCTCCCGAGTTGCACCACTTCTCTGGAATGCTCTATCCCGGACTATCAGATTATCCCCCAACTTCCACAGCTTCAAGCGCAAACTAAAGACATATCTTTTCAGACAGGCCTATCACAACTCCTAATGTAAACCCTTCCGTAGTTAGATTCCCTAAAATGTACCTTCCTCTGTTCACGCTCCCGCATTACCTCACAGGATATGATGCCGTATCAGACTAACTTTATATGTCCAGGCACCATCTGCACGTTAAAGGACACGACTGGTGACGGCTCATACAGCTTTATATATGTGTAATGACAGTAACCTCTATTACAGAATTGTCTGACCATTGTACAAGCAATGCTACCTCCGATGCCGCCCCTGCTACCTCTTGTGTCACCCCCTCTACCTCATAGATTGTAAGCTCTTGCGAGCAGGGCCCTCAGTCCCATTATGTGTATTGATTATTTCTTTGTAATGTATCTTTTTTGTCTGTACTTGAACCCTACAAATTGTACAGTGCTGCGGAATATGTTGGCGCTATATAAATAAAATGTATTATTATTATTATTATGTACGGAGACTCAAACGCTAGTGTGAATCTAGCATTAGACAGAAGATAAAATCATTCCTGCAGAAAGTTTTAAGAAAGGTATCATCTTATTTTTTTTTTTTTTAAAGACAAATGCAAAAAGAATGTGCTCTGTCCGCATCCATCATTTTGTTAGTTTTTTAGTCTGTTGTTTTGATCCTATGATTGATCAGACCAACAAACTTTAATAAAGCTAATGTGAACTTAGCCTAAAGAATTCACATAGGATGGAAAATCGGCATTGTCTAAAAAGATAACAAACCAGATGGAAGCTTCTGTGTTGTTTTTCACAAGTCGTAAAACAAGCCTAAAGCTTCACTCTAAACTGTCTTACAAAACCCTTCTTGCTTGGGTTGCTCCAATCATTGTCAGCCAAAAAAAATTCTCTTTGTGTCATGTGTACTCTATTTCTGTGGCAACTTTTATGTGTTCAGAACTTTTTCTCCGCCACATTTTGTTTTTGCTCAGTGCCCTCTACGATGTGCTTGTCCTTGTAGGAGGTAAAAAGCCATGGGACTATGGCAGAACAAGGCTCCTTCAGGAGTGTGAGAGCTCCATCCCATTACCCAGATCAGCCACAGCCCCCTGCGGGTTCCCTCCACATGGAGCATCTCCCTATGAATGGGAAAGATGTTTAGCTCTTGAAGTTACCAAGCAACTTGTTCTGCCCTCACAGTACACAAGTGTGGGGCGGCTTGGAGACCGGGAAAGGAATTTAGAAAGGGGGTGCGGTGTCGTCATCTGAAAAGTATGCAAGCATATGTAACCTTTCTGCTCCGGGCTAACAATTAGCAAAGCACTCCAGAGAAAAAGCTTACCCCATCAGTATATGTGACAATGAGAACATCAGGACCTCAATGTGCGAAATTGTAAGTGATAGACAATAGGAAATTTACTTAAGAACTGCAGAAGCAGAGTGCTGAACTGTGCGAGCCGTCAATGAAAGCGGCGAGATTGAAGATAAAAGGATATCTTTTATTTGGCTAACTAAATAAGTTGGAATAACTAGCCTTCAGGGTACATTTGGTCTCCTTGTCGGGTATACTATGAAGCTAACAATAGAAACCGTAAATAAATCAAATATTAACTTATATAAAAGTGCTCAAAACATTCTAAAATATATCATCTGTATTATTGTATAGTGTTTGGAAACGGTTTCTAAACCCCGTCCAGGCCTTAGGAATTCCTGCTCCAAGGAAGGCGATTGTCTGTCTATATGCTGATGGTCTACATAAGGGATATGTGGGACACGTATAGAATATATAAGAAGCTATTATGGCATCCTATCCATAGAGCTCTATTGAAGAGACATAGGTGATAAAGCCCCAGCAGCGGACCCCGAGATTAACTCTTGATATTCTAAAACTGACCATGTATTAGATGGATCTTGCCAGTCTATTGTGTATGGGACCTGTCCTCAGACATCAGACATTGGTGAAAACAAGAATACAGCATGCTGGACTGGCCATATATGCTAGATAGCTATCATCTGAATTCTTGTTCATACAACAGCCATCCCTCATAACCCTCCCCATACACATGTACGCTTAGCTCAACTAAGTGTGCATGTGTTCTGAATGGGGACAGGGGAGTAGGCTCCTGCCAGATTAATGTAATGTTTATAGACCCCTTGGAAATTGAACAAGCTCAGACCTTAAAGGGTTGCCAGGTGTCTGGCAGTGGCTTATCCTCTCTCCCTATGGCAGGAAACATGCATACTTATTTGATGGGCTGGGCCATTCTGCTTACAAATAAAATTTAAAGAAAAGTCAGAAAAAATTCCACTTCCATCAGGACAAAAAGCTAGATATGCTTTCAGAGGTTCAATAAAGTAATATATACATTCTGTGGCTGTCATTGTTACAGGGACATTGTGGGGTTATACGTACACACGTGGACAAAATTGTTGTTACCCCTTGTTTAATGAAAGAAAAACCCACAATGGTCACAGAAATAACTTGAATCTGACAAAGTAATTTGCCAAACTACATGATGACAAGCCACAAAGCTTCTGGGAGAATGTCCTACGGACAGATGAGACAAAAATCGAAATTTTTGGCAAGGCACATCAGCTCTATGTTCACAGACGGAAAAATGAAGTATTTCTTGAAAAGAACACTGTCCCTACTGTGAAACTTGGAGGAGGCTCTGTTATGTTCTGGGGCTGCTTTGCTGCATCTGGCACAGGGTGTCTTGAATCTGTGCAGGGTACAATGAAATCTCAAGACTATCAAGGGATTCTAGAGAGAAATGTGCTGCCCAGTGTCAGAAAGCTTGGTCTCAGTCGCAGGTCATGGGTCTTGCAACAAGATAATGACCCAAAACACACAGCTAAAACCACCCAAGAATGGCTAAGAGGAAAACATTGGACTATTCTGAAGTGGCCTTCTATGAGCCCTGACCTAAATCCTATTGAGCATCTTTGGAAGGAGCTGAAACATGCCGTCTGGAAAAGGCACCCTTCAAACCCGAGACAACTGGAGCAGTTTGCTCATGAGGAGTGGGGCAAAATACCTGTTGAGAGGTGCAGAAGTCTCATTGACAGTTACAGGTATCGTGTGATTGCCTCAAAAGGTTGTGCAACAAAATATTAAGTTAAGGGAACCATCATTTCTGTCCAGGCCTGTTTCATGAGTTTTCTTTTTTTAAAACATTCTGTTGAAGCATGGTTGAAAAGCAATGTCTGACTTTGATTTGTTCATTTTCATAGAATTTTTATATATTATTACTTTTGTCAGATTCAAGTTATTTCTGTGACCATTGTGGGTTTTTCTTTCTTTAAACAAGGGGTACCAACAATTTTGTCCACGTGTGTAGCTGTTGAAATTATAAGTACACTGTGTCATGGTTATAGGGGCACTGTGGCTTTCATAATTATGGGGGCACTGAGGGTGCTCCCGTTATGGGGTACTTTGGCTGTCATTACGATAGAAACACTACAGCTATTATAATTATGGGGACAGGGGGTGGAACTGTTATAGGGGTACTGTGACTGTTATAATCAAGGGAGCACTGAGGATCACACTGTTATAAAGATATGGCAGTTGTCATAAATATGGAGGCTCTGGGGGAGGTACTGTTATGGGGTACCGTAACTATCATAATTATGGGAGTGCTGGGTGTACACTATTATAAGGATACTGCAGTTGTCATAACTATGGGGGCTCTGGTGGAGGCACTGTTATAGAGGTACTGAGACTATCATAATTATGGGGGTGCTGGGAGTACACTGTTATAGAGGTGGGCTGCTGTGGGGAAGGGCTTAGATTAATTTTCCGATGCTGATAAAAATCAGAATCAAAGCACACTGAAATGACGAGTTAATCTAATCGTTCAGTCCTACCCTACAGACAGCTATTTTATGTCCTAGCCATCTTAAGAATGCTACACTTGGCCTGTTACAACTTACAGTACATGAAACCATAAAACCTATTTAAGAAGTTTTCCAATAAATTACTTTTATCTTCGCCCTTGGTCTATGAGGGGAGGTGGCCAGACAGTCACCTTCAACTGGGAAGAGCCAGAGTTATAAAAACTTAAGTTTGCTCTCACATGTAGATCTCTGAACAATTTTTTGCACACATATTGGGGGAGATTTACTAAGAAAAATGCAGAAGAATATTGGTGTAATTTGTGTCAAAAACTGTCTAACATGCCTCGTTCTAAAAAATTTTTAGACCTTTTTACAGCTTGTACAAAAAAGGGTCACCGTGTGACAACTAAGGCTGCGTTCACATCTGCGCTGAAGACTCTGGTGCAGCATCCGCCAAAAATCACTGCAAGAAAATGTCCTACACGGAGAACTTTTTCCTCCACCAGTTTCAGTTTAAAAATGACGGACACCCGATGGACCCCATTATAGTCAATGGTGTCCGCGGGGATCCACGTGTAAACGATGATGTAGCAGTCAAACTCTCTGTTGTTCAGGTCCCCTGACTAACCCGACCCAAGGAGATACAACTCTAGTGTAACAGGAGACATACTGATATATTGGTTCATTTTAAGACCGTCTAGTCTAACTGTGCTCTGTCTAAAACTTTAACAGTATTAGTAAAAATGCTCTAGTGTTTTATTGGAAAATGCCACACCAGTTTTTGATGCAGTTTTTTTTCTGAGCCAGCCCAAGAGGTGGATTTGGCTTTCACACCCCCAAAACTTCAGCTTTTTTATAAGAAAAAAAAAAACATATGTAGAACCATCCTTAGACTAAGGCCCCACATAGCAGGCCGCAGTAAAAAAAAAAAGTACTGCGGGAAAAACAATGTATCGTGTTTTTTCCCGCAGTGCTTTTCACAGAAAGTTCTCTGCGGACTTTTTTCTTCCATTATACCTATACAGAAACCGCCAGTGTTTCTGTATGTATAATTGACATGCTGCAATTTCCAAAACTGTGACAGTTTTGGAAATCACAGCCTTTCCACTGTGAATCCTATCCAGAGACTGTACAACGTGGGGTCCAAGCCTAAATCATACTTTATCCTGAATGAAATGGATTTTTTTATTTTCTTTGTTATATTAATGCTCCTTAGCATGTATAATAGCAGCAAGAGAGCATCACAAAATTATATATATATATATATAATATTTATATAAAAAAAAAAGATTAGAACCCATAAAGGTCCATAGATTTCATGGATTAGTTAATCCACTATAACAATCACAGTTTTTATTGTCCACATAATAATGTTTTACTTAACCCCACTATATATAACAGCACAGAGTTTGGTGTCAGCAGGACTGGTCGGTCAAGTTACGGACAGAATATAAAGTGATAGGAGCCTCCAGTGGAAATATTCCTGACACCTGAATGTGAGGATGGAGCTGCTCAAATCCAGTTGAGTGAGCAGACAGCAGCACCTTGCCCTTCCACCCCTCCTTTCTGGGTCTCTGAAGCGTGACCTGCAGACTGGTCCAGCTTCCTACGTATACCAGCCTACGCCATGGCTCTGATTTCTAATGGATACAATAAGACCATGTCTGAGTGCTCCCCTTACCTGTCATGTAAGAGGGTCCGTGGAGGGGAAGGCTGACAGGTGCTCTCACACTACTACAGGGGGACAAAAAATCCGCAGAGGTGCTGCCTATAAGCATGTTTCTATGTATGTGTATGGACAGATACAGGCTTCTGCTTGGTATCATTTAGATATATAAGTAAATATTAGACATCCACATACTGATCACAGTAGTGTGCACAACTTACATGCATGATACCTTAGCACATACTGTATGAGTATTTTGCATAGATACTTGCATTATTATTGTCAGGTATTTGGTGCTATCCTCAGAAAAATACACTAAGATTGCAAATATACCATAAAAATAATGCAATGCAAATTCAGCTGTAATGCATGCATGTATCATTCTCATTGGTGTCAGTCACTAGTGCACAGAATGGAAAGTGTTTCCCTGTAGTAAAATGACAGGATACATATATGGAGTTTTGGGGCCCACAATGAGGTTGGAGCAGGGCTCCCTTGACGTCTGTGTAGGCTTTTGCACAACTGAGTCATGTGGGTCCCCTTTTATACTTGTGTGTGCTTCTTTAAAAGGGTTGCACCAAGTTATAAAGTTATCGACCATGATTCGTGAGAGTCTGACTACTGGGCCCCCACTGATCTAGAAAACAGGGCTCCGATACTGCCATCCTGATGGGGAAATAGGCCAGAGCATTCACCCTACCATTCTTTTTTTTTCCCTCTATAGGATCCCCGGTGATAGCAGAGTACAGCAGTTGGCCATGTCTGATGCTCCCATATAGAATAAATAGAGGGGCAAGGCTCATACTCAGTCTGTCACTCCTACATGATGGGAGCCCTGTTCTTGGGATCGGTCGGGGTCCCAGTAGTTGGACCCCACTAATCATGAAGTTATACCCTAGTAGGATACTAGATGTATTTACTTGAAGCAGATATCAAAGGAGCACTAAATATCGGAAATACACAAAAAAACACATCAATTCTTCCCTTCAAAACCACTTATAATTGACCCTACTTTATTTAATATTGACATCAAAACTGAGAAATATATAAAGAAATCTTGTCTATGAGTCCCAGGAGATCAGTCATGTTGCCTCACTGTCCTATTTATGATTGTAAGACAACTGGCTGCAGCAGGAGCTCCCCCCCCACCTCAATATAGTATGTAAAAACAGATTGTAAGGCCCCACCCACTGGGTAAGCCCAATCCCATAGCCAGTTTCTATCCCAAGATGTGTTCTCGCTGCGTTTTTGTTTTTTAGCTGCGTTTCGGTATGTGGGGCCTTAGTGAATACCATGCGAGACATGTTAACTGCACATGATTTACTGCTAATTGCCGCAGTATTTGCAACCGGAAACCACAATACACAGTACAGATGAAGTACAGTGACTAGTGGAAACCCATAGCTAATTTTCAACAAGTGTGAACACCCTTGATACCAGTGCCAATCTTCATATAGATGTGATAAAGCATGCTTGAGTGGAATGTTCCTTTAAATAGGAATGTCCACCAAAATGTACAGATGATAGTGCCATGAGAAAGCGGAGTCAGGCCAAGCAAAATTATTTTGTATCTATATACAGAACTGCGCAAAACTTTTAGGCATGTGTGGAAAAATGGTGCTGGTGCAAAGTAAGAAAGCTTTCAGAAATAGAAGGGTTAATAGTTTATTTTCATCAATTAACAAAATGAAGTGAATGAAGAAAACAGAAATCTAAATCTCATCAATATCTGGTGTAACCTTTGCCCTTTGCCTTCCATCTATTTTGCTAGGTACACTTGTAGACGGTTTTTGAAGGAACTCAACAGGGAGGTTGTTCCTTACATCTTGGAGAACTAAGCACAGATCTTCTGGGGATGTAGGCTTGCTCCAATCCTTCTGTCTCTTCATGTAATCCCAGACAGACTGGATGATGATGAGATCAGAACTCTGTGGGGGCCATATCGTCACTTCCAGGACTCTGCCACCAAAGAGTGGTCACACCAAATATTAATGGAATTTACATTTCTCTCTTTTTCATTCCCTATTTTGTTCATTCACAAAATAAACTATTAACTTTACTATTTCTGAAAGCAATCTTACCGTGTAGCAATTTTTCCACATCTGTCTAAAACTTTTGCACAGTACTGAAGGTTTTAAGAGAAATCGTCTTAGAAGGTCAGATCTTCACATCTGGCCACCTTCTCCAAGACTCCTTTGATGAAAGATTGGTTATAGAAAACGCTGAGCGTCGCCCTACTAAATCTATACAGCAAAAATTGCAATAAATGTATTAGCAGATGCAACATTTTCCGAAATTGGCTGCCAAAGGAAATAAAGCAAATCTTTCCTTTGTCCTTACTGCCAATTCCCACTATGACATGACACTATGATCACAGTATTTGGTGACGGCTGCCACCTACACACTAGGCAAACGTCCCTTCACTTTGGAGGTTGTGTTGAAACCTAGGGCTCCTGCATAGCAGATCGTATGGAGCTGTCTGTCATGGACAACTCGACTGCAGCTACAGACGGTGCAGGGGTGAAGAGAGGGAGGCGTGCATTACACAGAGGGGTGGGTGGAAACAGGGGGAATCAGCAACAACCTGCGGCTGGTGTTCCATCCTGCCGAACAAGACGATAACTCATCCAGGCAGAAAAATATCAGCGCTGAGGGAATACAAGCGCTGCCTGAGTGTAATTAGAGAGTAACCTGCACTAGAACACGCTACGAGGATCCACTCGCACACAAGGGAGTTTCCAGACACAAGTGCGTCACAATGGATTAACTAAATCCATTACAACATTACCACAGTACACGGCGCCGCGCTGTTACTGAAACGCTTCCCTCTGATCTGCAGTGTGTCATATTCTGGCCAATGACTCTAGTGCCCGCTGCCCTTTCCTGTAAACACACCATATTCTTTATGACTGGCATGGTGCTTGGAGTCTTTCTGCCTTTAGGCTTTAACCTGTTCTCATCCCTGTGGTCCGTATGTTCTGTGTAGAACCATGTGTATGTCTAGCCGCGATGTATGTCAGGATTTTTCTAATTATACTACAACTTGTTGGCCATCCTGCCACTTTCTTTGTCACCATGTACCAAATCAGTCATCGAAATTTCTCCTACATTTCTGTGCTTGCCATCTTCTCTTGCAGATATAATGAATGAAGGCTGCAGACTTGCACCCGCTGGTATACATTTAGGCTGAGGCCCCACATTGCGGAAACGCAGCTTTTTTTGTTGCAGATTTTGCTGCGGTTTTTTGAGCCAAAGCCAGGAGTGGATTGAGCAGAAGGTAGAAGTATAAGAGCTGCCTATATATTACCTATTCCCTTTGTAGCCATTCTTGACTTTGGCTCCAAAAACTGCAGCAAAATCTGCAACAAAAAAAAGCTGCGTTTCTGCAACCTGGGGCCTCAGCCTTATACAGGTTACTCATCACTTCTTAATCCTGTGCCAGTCACCCAGCCATGTCTAGCAACTACTGATGATGTAACCTGATGATGTCATCAGAGACAAATTTCCCTGGTGTATCCAGATAAAAGCCTCTTAAAGCGCCCATACACAAAAGTCATCCAGCGAACTATCTTATGCGTATTGGGGAGTTCTGACTTTTTTCCTGAGAAATAATGTCATGGCGGAAAAACATTTGGGTACGTTGAACTTCAACATGCATGCTACCTTGTTCTTACAAGACAAGACAAAAATTGGCAGCAACGTATTCCCTTCTCCCCATTGACAACTCTACATTTATGATTGTCTACAACTGGAACTTGTTTGTAGACATATAATGTATTTAATTTCACTTTATGCTGTTCTTGTTAATATGTTATTGGTTTTTGGCCTGAGGAAGACACTGGTATGGTGACACCAGTATGGTCGAAACACGTTGCCTAATTTCCAAGAAAATTAGCATTTTGTGTACCATAAACCTGGTAGCATTCTTAGCAATGCCCTACAACCTAGTTTTTTTTTTCTGGATCTTTTGTTTATACAGGAGGAAGACCTGAATTAAGTCAGGTGCATTTCTGCATTGTCATTGCCGGTTTTCTGGTCTGTCGCAGGCATAGTAAGCCGAAAATTACAAAGACATGGGTCCATCACACAACAGACACACCAATGGCTTGACTTATAATGTGTTCTATATCTTATCAGGCGCTATAATTTAAATGGCAAAAATTGTTCTTTTTTCTGCACTATTTTTTTTTCCCAGAAAATATGACAAAATTTGCGACAGAGACTCCATTACAGATGCAAACTCACCCTTAGTTCATTAGCTTTCAGTACCACATCACCCCCCCTTTGTAAATAGACCATAAAGAGCTTTTCCAGTAGAAAAAGCAAATTGGCTATGACTGATCTGTTTTGCAAGTAGCTGCAGATTGAGCCGTATTATAAATAATGTCATAAAATAATCGCCTATGACAGTATGTAAACTATAGGGGACATCGGAGCACCTATCAGGACACGTATTAAAACATTCATGTTTACTCAAGCATGACTTTAGTGACAACTCCATTTCGGAATACGTATACAAACAGTATATCGCTTTTTAGTAAATTGGATATATTTTGATAAAACACATCATGAAGTTTATTTGCCATCACCATTACCTCTTTCAAGCTGTACGTCAATATAACTTCAAAATACAAATATTCAGAAATTTTGTTCCGACCCCAATTTCCCAGAATCCAAATTCCTTACATTCTCACACAGACATGTACACCATAACCAACGCTACAGCATGACCAACGCCCAACAGAGTAACTACATTTTTTTTTTCAAGTTGGTCATCTTGTGCCTCTCATTTTACGCCACGAGGAAAGGTAAGGTAGAACACATCTGTACGTAACCTAAAATAACTGGTTATTCAGTGATGTATAACATAAAATAAAATCTCATATACAGTGGGGAAAAAAGTATTTAGTCAGCCACCAATTGCGCAAGTTCTCCCACTTACAAAGATGAGGCCGGCCTGTAATTGTCATCATAGGTAGACCTCAACTATGAGAGACAAAATGAGAAAACAAATCCAGAAAATCACATTGTCTGATTTTTTAAGAATGTATTTGCAAATTATGGTGGAAAATAAGTATTTGGTCACCTACAAACAAGCAAGATTTCTGGTTCTCACAGACCTGTAACTTCTTCTTTAAGAGGCTCCTCTGTCCTCCACTCATTACCTGTAGTAATGGCTCCTGTTTGACATTGTTATCAGTATAAAAGACACCTGTCCACAACCTCAAACAGTCACACTCCAAACTCCACTATGGTGAAGACCAAAGAGCTGTGGAAGGACACCAGAAACAAAATTGTAGACCTGCACCAGGCTGGGAAGACTGAATCTGCAATAGGCAAGCAGCTTGGTGTGAAGAAATCACCTGTGGGAGCAATAATTAGAAAATGGAAGACATACAAGACCACTGATAATCTCCCTCGATCAGGGGCTCCACGCAAGTTCTCACCCCATGGGGTCAAAATGATCACAAGAACGGTGAGCAAAAATCCCAGAACCACATGGGGGGACCTAGTGAATGACCTGCAGAAAGCTGGGACTAACATAACAAAGGCTACCGTCAGTAACACACTACGCCGCCAGGGACTCAGATCCTGCAGTGCCAGACGTGTCCCCCTGCTTAAGCCAGTACATATCCGGGCCCGTCTGAAGTTTGCTAGAGAGCATTTGGATGTTCCAGAAGAGTATTGGGAGAATGTCATATGGTCAGATGAAACCAAAGTAGAACTGTTTGGTAGAAACACAACTCGTCGTGTTTGGAGGAGAGTGAATGCTGAGTTGCATCCAAAGAACACCATACCTACTGTGAAGCATGGGGGTGGCAACATCATGCTTTGGGGCTGTTTCTCTGCAAAGGGACCAGGACGACTGATCCATGTACATGAAAGAATGAATGGGGCCATGTATTGTGAGATTTTGAGTGCAAACCTCCTTCCATCAGCAAGGACAATGAAGATGAAACGTGGCTGGGTCTTTCAGGATGACAATGATCCCAAGCACACCGCCAAGGTACCGAAGGAGCGGCTTCGTAAGAAGCATTTCAAGGTCCTGGAGTGGCCTAGCCAGTCTCCAGATCTCAACCCCATAGAAAACCTTTGGAGGGAGATGAAGGTCCGTGTTGCCCAGCGACAGCCCCAAAACATCACTGCTCTAGAGGAGATCTGCATGGAGGAATGGGCCAACATACCAGCAACAATGTGTGCCAACCTTGTGAAGACTTACAGAAAACGTTTGACCTCTGTCATTGCCAACAAAGGATATATAACAAAGTATTGAGATAAACTTTTGTTATTGACCAAATACTTATTTTCCACCATAATTTGCAAATAAATTCTTTAAAAAATCAGAAAATGTGTTTTTCTAGATATGTTTTCTCATTTTGTCTCTCATAGTTGAGGTCTACCTATGATGACAATTACAGGCCGGCCTCATCTTTTTAAGTGGGAAAATTTGCATAATTGGTGGCTGACTAAATACTTTTTTTTCCCTACTGAACCTAGTGCTGTTCCCTTCATTCATATTAAGAACTTTAAAACATTCATAACTTTCTAATATCAACTAGAATAAACATTTCTTAATACACACAAAATAATATCTATAACACATAGTATAGTGTTAGTGGTCCTAACATGTCAGTACATACAGTTTTGTGCCAAAGTCATGGGAAGTAAGAAAGTAATGCAGAAATAGAAGGGTTAATAGTTTATTTTTGTCAATTAACAAAATGAAGAAAAGAGAAATATAAATGCCATCAATATTTGGTGTGACCTTTGCACTTTACCTCCCATGAATTCTAGGTACACTTGCAGACAGTTTTTGAAGGAACTCGGCAGGGAGGTTGTTCCCGCCATCTTGGAGAACTAAGCACAGAACTTCTGTGGATGTAGGCTTGCTCCAATCCTTCTGTCTCTTCATGTAATCCCAGACAGACTGGATGATGTTGAAATTAAATATTGATGGGATTTACATTTCTCTTTTCTTCATTCACTTCGTTTTGTTAATTCACATAAATAAACTATTAACCATTCTATTTCTGAAAGCATTGTTACTTAGCATCCTTTTTCCATTACCTGTATCAAACTTTTGCACAGTACTGTATATATATCTCTACTGTACGTTTCTGCAATAGCAGCCTCTGTTTCCTGTTGCACCTTACCTGGCTCCATCTCTCACCTTCCTTAAATAGTTATTTTTAACTCATAAATTGCACCTACTCTCTTGCCCCTAGGAGGCTGCCTACTCCGTCTGCTCCTTTCATGCCTCCGTTGCTCAATAAGTTTTAAAGGAGTTCTCAATATTACAAGACTAACACGGCCCATGTGAAGCTCAGCATTGAGTGGTCGAGGCGGTACAGTGTGTGTTAGAGCTGAGATACTATGAACATATTTAGTACACATGAAAACATGGAACAAAACTGTAAGGAAATACAGCTGTCCTGCAGCTACCTGGCATCAGATTTTAATGTGAATATTTAGTAAAGTTATATAACCCTTTCATAAAATAAAGTTACTCTCATAAACACTCTCTCTATATTTGGGTCAGAAAGCAAGTCGTGTTAACTGAAAGGGAGCAGAGAGCTCTCAGTATTACTAGTGGGCAGAGCAGGAAGACTGTAAGGGGCAGCTCCAGCCAATAGCAGCAGAGCAGGAAGTGACATAATAGAAGAGGCCATGATTTTGACAACTTCTCTTTCTAAAGCTCAGTAACATGCAGCCATTTTGTTATTTATGGTGATGACAAGGGATCTATAGTGTAGAAAACACCTCAGCAAAGTACATTTCAGTAACGCAGGTATGTTACATGAGCCTTGTATATGTGCCCTGAGTTTCCCTTTAACATGCCATCAGCAATGCTAAGACTGTCCTTTATTCTAGCAGTGAAGCAAGCATGGTGCGGCGTGCTTACTTGTAAGCTACAGTAGCAAACAGTAAAAGAACAATGTAGATATACATGTCACATATCCCGTAGGAGCAGGTGCCACTGAAAGAAAATATTGAAATAAAAGCTGCTTATCCCTCTGGGCCTCTCATCATAGCTCGGCCACCGACACACACATAAATATAAATTTCACAGAAAATAACCTGCTTTACTCCAACTACCTGAGCAATAAAAATTAATGAACTTCAACGCTCCCCCCCAACCTCAGCTCCAAACGGCTCTGCAGCCCAGCCTGCCCGGGACCAGCTGAGCAATTCCAGCACACCGCAGACTATTCATCTCCCTGCTAGGACAATTTTAATTTAAATGCAATTAGAGGCCGGGAATGAACATTATGCATTAGATAAAGCCTGAACATGAAGACTATAATAAATACCATTTCAACAAAAAAAAAAAAAAAATTAATTACAGAGCATTAGGGCAGAAGTCAGAGTTTCATCTCTGTGTTCCAATAAATGTTAAATGCTTTTTAAACATACCAGCAAGAAGATATATGAAAAGATACAGATGGGGTCATTTATAACACATTGTATCTTATTGTACAGGGAAATGCATCCTGATGTTGTACCCGTTCCTGTCCAATGCCTACTCTGGTTGGGACCACCAAATCGGCGGTGTACCCTGACACCTGAGTTCTCAATAAATGGTCCTGATGCTTACAAATTGTCACTTACCTGAGTTTGAAAGAATTTCTCTTTTCTTTAAATCAACTTGTACTTCATAGCGTACGCCAGGTCATATGGAAACCCGAAAAAGCCATAAAAGAGCATATAGCCTGCTTCCCAATTTGTAATACAACCATATATTTGATAAAGAGAACCTAACTAATAAAGTTTAAGTGGTTCCCGTTATAAAGTTTTACGGCTGCTGCTCTCAGAGGGTACTGCTTCTTCTTGTGGAGAAAATCACCAGACGTAGGTACTGGTTCTCATTGAGGAGATCCAGCTATTGTGTGGGGTCTTAGGGTGGGTTCACACTTGCGCCCGGAGACCGTCCACCGCGAATCCGACCAAAATGTCGGAAAAAGGATGGGGAAAGGATTGTGAAAGGTTTCAGATGCATTGCTTAAAAACCCATTCACTCAATGGGTTTTTAAAGCAATGCGTGGGTGTGCGATTGCACCCTCTGCACCGTGAAGCCGTTTTTTTTCGTCGGACACAAAGTCAGACATGCAGGACTTTGTGTCCGACTAAAAAAAACGGCTTTGCGATGCAGAAGATGCAATCGGACACCCACGCATTGCTTTAAAAACCCATTGAAGTGAATGGGTTTTTAAGCAATGCGTCTCAAACCTTTGCCAATCCTTTCCCTATCCTTTTTCCGACATTTAGGTCGGATTCGTGGCGGATGGAGTCCGGGCGCAAATGTGAACCCACCGTTAGGTGATGTTCACACTGCCATTATAAATGTCCTGTAGTCTCATCCATCATAGGATTAAAGGAGTTATCCAGGAAAACTACTTTTTTAATATGAGGCCGGGGAAGGTGAAAAAAAAAAACCATACTCACATGTCCCTGGTGCTCCGATGTCTGCTAGCGTGGTCCCATGTCCTTTCCTTAGGCCGCTGATTGGCCTCAGTGGTCACGTGTGTAAGAAAACACCGGAGCAGCTGGACCGGACCGTGCTGGGAGACACCAGAGTAATGGGCACAGGTGAGTATGCTTTTTATTTTTCACCTTCCCCAGACTCATCCTATGATGGATGAGAGTACCAGTCAATAATAATGGTAGTGTGAATTTACCCTTACCAGCAATGCTGCCCAGAAAAAAGAATGCAAATTAGCTCTTCTCCAGAAGGAAGAAAACCTCTGTAACTGTACTTTATAACCCAGCCCATTTCTGGTCACTCCTATTTTTTATCTTGCTTTTTATTATTTTAGGTTGACATTTTTGGGACTTGACTGCCATTTACTTAAATATGTACTTATGTATGAAAACAGTGGGGCCAGAAAACCTATGTCCCATGAGAACAAAGGATTGGGATGTTAAAATTTAACATACTCCATCTCTTCTTTCTTCTGACATTATCTGATGAGGAACTGTCACCCCTCCCCAATACCCAAAAGAGGGTTGTACAGTTGAAATAAGTGGGTTTGGCCAACATTAATCTAATGTATAGGACCACCAACAGTCTCTATTTCCACTGATCTCTATTCCAGTCCCAGGGAGATTGAAAAATATAGGTTGTTAATATGGTATAAAAATGTCTAGACGGTAGCATTCAAGACTGCATTTTTATGAAAGATGTGCCCTAAAACAAAAAACAACATCTGAGTTATGTTCACATTTTTCCAGAAAAACAAAAAGAAAAACAACATAAACCCCCAAAACAAGTGAAGTTAGAGTTCTTCTGTATAGAGAGGTTAGGATATAAAAGAGACAGACTGCAGGGCTGATGCGAGGAGACAGTTTCCACTGCACGTTCAGTAGGTAGTGATCACAAGACTACAAGTTGACACACACCTCTCGCTGACCGATACTGGCTCACTCCTCTGCTCTCTCATTAAGATGCTCGGAGTTCTCCCATCTGTGCAGGACATTTGCATTTTGCCTTTTAGAAGGCTCTGATTAAAATGTCGCTGCCCTTTCAGCTTAATTAGTTTTGCCAATTATCCTGACACTTTAACCCCTCAGCTCGGCCCACCAATCAAGCAGAGCAGAGGAACAAACCAAAGCCAATGAAAAGATACTGAGAATCAAAGGCCGGTACTGTGATCAGAGGTGATATGGAGGAACGCGCTGCATAAGTAGTGGAGTCGTGACATATTTCTTCCCAATGTTAGAAATTAGCAATACAAAGTAAAGGATTTGCTTACAGAAAACATATTTTAAAGGGGTTGTACGGAGGCGCCAAAAGCATGACCATTGCCCTTAGAAAGAAAACTAAAGTAGTTACTAATTAGTTTCTATTAGCAAATATGCCACAAACACAAAATGGAGAAGCGATGACTTGATCCCAGAGGTTTAGTCGTTTTTCAGAAAGCCTTATGGTTTAATTCATGCAGTTAAGACATATTTACTAACGGAAACTAGGTCGATGCTTTACTTTTAGGTGGCAGGTGCTTTACTTTTATATCAAATGTTATGTTTTTTGTGCCTCTAGTTCATTACAATGGTGGTCTGGACAGTATTAAAGGGGTTGTCCAAGAATTGGTCAAATCAGAGAGGAAGCTGGTGAAGGTGTAATGTTAAAAAAAATACTCACCTGTCCCCTTCTCTCTGGTGTCCGCCACCGCTCTCATATCAGCATGTGCAACACATAACGGCTGAGGCCAGTGACATCACTCACATACATCACAGGGTCCTCTCCTGCGGCCACTGAGGCCTCAGATTGGCCTCAATGGTCACATGTGACACAATTACTCTATTGGCACAGGCACAGTGTGCACCTGAGCGAAGAAGGGTGGTGGACACCGGAGCATTAGGGAAAGGTGAATATGAATTTTTTTTTAACATTACACCTTCCCTAGCCTCCTCTCTAATGTCCCTAATTCCTGGACAACCCCTTTAAGGACATTAAAATACGACTGCATTATGGGTGTTCAAATGAGGCCATAAATGGGTTTTCCAGGCTTATTATTTCTCTCTTACATGTATAACGCTATTATACTCCACAGTGCTTTACAGTCACAGTATGTCTTTGGAGTGTGGGAAGAAACCCACGCAAACACGGAGAGGACATACAAACTTCATGCAGAAGTTGTCCTTGGTCGGATTCAAATCTACAACTCCAGCGCTACAAAAGGTAGCCACTAAGCCAACATGCTGCCTATATCAAAGCAGATCAATTGAAGATCAGCAGGGAATGATGCCCAGAACCCCATGGATCAGCTGTTTGAAGCAGCAGTGACAGCGTTCCCTTAGGGTGGCTTCTGCTTTACAGCCCATGTGACGTCACGTTCATTGGTCACATGGCTTGTTTACAGCTCAGTCCCATTGAAGTGGGTGGGTTAAGCTGTGATACCAAGCTTAGTGTGTAGAGGCCACAGCATTGGGTAGGTTTCTTCAAACACCTGGGGGGGCCAGGGTTTCGGACCCCTACTAAACTCCCAATGATGACCTATCCTATGGATAGTTTATCAATCTATAAACCAAGAAAACCCCTTTAACATAGAAGAGAAGACAAATGGGTAATAGACAACGCCTGTTGTCCTACTACAAGTGGATCTTAGGTCTTCAGTGCTGCATGGTGAGAATTCTCGCCACTAGACTACCCACGATCCCAATGATCACCTTTTAGTGTTCATATAGCCGTATTATTGTACTAGGCAAAAATATGCCCAATTATGTTTTCTTAGGACAATACGTATTTAAAAAAAATAAATGCAAAAAAATATACAACCAACAGGTTTGATTGTTGAAAATATATTCATATGTCAGTATCGCTGCCCTTCTATTCAACAATTTACACAAAGCTTTTTTTCTAAAGAGTTTCTTAAATCGTAACCTTAGCAGAAGCAGCCAGCACAACCTCCCAGATACTGTTCAAAGATGTCTATTGTTTCCCTCACTGTAAATCTCACACTTAAGATGGTCCATCAAGTTCTCAGTCAGGTTTAAATCGGGTGAGAAAAGGAAAGAGGTCATTAGTCGGTCAGCTCAGAAACCTTTTTTGGTCAGTCAAGCAGATGAGTTCTTGGATACCTTCTGAAGCAGTTAAATATTATTTCTGCCCCATTTTACATGTGCTAAAAAGCAGCTTAAAAATCTAAATATAAGGGATTTCTTACTTTAAATGGTCAGTAACTTTTTAGAATGCGCTGCATAAATCAATGGCACAAGGAAATTTAAGAAATGTTGTCAAACTGCTTCCCTCCTCAATCATTCTGAAATTTCTGCTAAATCTGCCTTGGTCTTCCAAGAAGGACTGATGTCTAACTAAAGTATCAAATTACAGCTTCACATAGAAGGTCATGGAGAGGGACAGACATAGGCATAGACATGCTGCTGCAGCTAATAAGTTTTCTATCTTACCCCTGGCGGTTTATTCACATAAATAATGTTCAGTTATTCTCTTTAATTTCCAATATGGTGGTGCCGAGGATTCTAAGTAACTTTGAAAGAGTTATGGAGCAAAATGTGTTAGTAGATGTATCTGCAAATATGTGTTTTGGTGGACTAAGTACTCTTATTCATATGTACTATGGCTAGGCGTATATGCTAAAGGTTTTTATTGATACTTAAAGGCTACGAACATCTTTATACTGATTTTTATATTGTTCATTTGCTTCCTAAATGTAAAATTAAGCAACTTACTAGTCTTCATTAGAAATGTCCATTTTGATTCTGTAGAGACTGTGCAACTATTTCACAAAGCCGGATATACTGCTGCTTCTGACACCACACTGCTCCTGGATGTGCTGACTCTCTCTCCTTTACCCATTTCTCCTCTCATTGTAGTGATGTGTTAAAGATACCAACAGGGGGGTGGAAGGATATTGTACATGGCATATCAGAGGAGTGGGAGAGGGCGAAAAATCAGCTTGAAACTTGCAACAAAGCCGCTGCAAGAACTGTTTTCGTAACACAGGCGCATCAGGTTCTTCCATATGGGTAGCTGTGGTACTAGTACTGCTATTCATATGGAAGAAGTATTTTAGTCCCTTTCAAGTTCTTTGGTCACTGTGCAGGACCAGGCAAAGATACCTGAAAGGATGGGGGTGTCACAGAACTTCATAGTGCATTTCAGCTGTTGTTGAAGAGGCCTTTAAACACTATTAAGAATTATAACTAATATAGTAATAAATTATGTTTTATAAGACTAGAGAAATTATCTGGCAGCAACTATGAGCAGGCTCACCCCTGGTACGATGCATCCACTAAATGTTGTTTGCTAGGGCATCTTATGCATGCGCTAACATTATTGATCAGATGACAGCTGCCCTTTGAAGATGAGTCTATGTGATGATTTAGCTTGATATGGTCTTGAGTTAGGAAGACTGCTTGGAAATAATATTTGATGAGAATACTGTCTGGACTAATAAGTATGCACACAGTGCACATATCACCAATTTACATTCCCTGTATGAAGACTCTGTAAGATTCATCCCACAATTACACACATAACATGGTTATTTCCTAGAACATGAAGAAAAATAAGGGAATATAGAAAGAGAAAATAAAGAGAACATACAAAAGCCATACAAATATTTCTTTAGGTGATTTTAAAGAGGACATTTCACCCCTCCCAACAAGTCCAGCTCTTTACATCAAGCCATAGGCGCTGCTCCACAGATTCTGGCACAGTTGGAATTTTTTCTCTAGCCCCCACTATTCCCGAGTAGTCAATGCTGTTAGTTTTGGTACCTGATATGCTATTTAGACTCTGTACTGTCAGGAAGGCGCTGTCAGGCAGGAGCAGACAAGCAGTGTGATTCTGAGCTCTCACTATGTACTCTTTGCTCCAAAGAGCTCATTTGCCTATGGACAAAAACGAGACATCTCTGCAAAGGATGCACTGATTCACAATGTCTAATTTAGGTGACTCTAACCTATCTATCTGCATTGGATGATTTGCTGGGTTCTCAGACTCCATTTAACGCTCACTAACCTTGAAGCACTAAAGCACTAAGCAGTGACCATCACCTACTGTGAAAGGTAGATCTTGTGTTATCTATGCATAGCTGTTATCCTTCATTATAATCACGCATATGCTGATAATAACAGGACTGCTGAGAAGTGATCTCAACAGAACAGGATGTGTCAGCCTATGGTGAGGCACAGTGGCCAGAAATAAAACTGTAAGATTTTAGTTATTTTAATAGAGACGGTGACAAGGAAAATAATAAAAAAAATTATTCTTAAAAAATATATTTGACATTACAACTTGTTTAAAACAACAGGTCATTTTCTCATTACACATTTCTTTTATGTATAGCTCTCCTCCCAAAGGAGGACAACTATTCATCTAGTACCACCTACAACCCTAGAACTGCCTCAGAGACAATCATCTAGGGAGTCTTACAGACAATGCTCCTTTGGGAAAAAGTAACACAATTTAGCTCTCCTTCAGAAGGAAGAAACGCTCTCTCTGAAGTTGACAAACAGTACTCCCTAGTAGTTAGCTATAGGTGGCACTAGAGGGGCAGTCTGCATACTTTTATAATGAAGTATTACCTGCAAGACTCCATACCACAGCTAGCTGTTCTCAATGACAACCAGTAACCCCTCCCCGCAGCTACAATACTTAAAAGTGTAACTTTAGTTCACAATTCAATGAATATCTACTTGTTCTATGCATTTGTATGTAGAAGTTGGATGGACTTGATGTCTGGATAAATACAATAAAATGTTTTATCAGAAAAAACATGAAAAAAATAAAACAAAACAGCCACAAAAAAAATCTTGCCTGTCCGGCACTTACTAACATATAACACTAGCTAGCAGCTGGAGAGCTTCTCCCTGTCAGCTTGCAAACCAAAACAATGGCCAACCACCCCTATTTTCACATGTGTCTTTCACACATATATGATTTCTGATACCCGCCATCTCTGATTAATTACTTAATCAATTAATTAGCAGGTGAGGACCTCTACCGGCTATTCCACATAGCAGAGGAATCTGGTGAAATTTACCTCCTCTCCACAACCAATCCTGATAGTGTCACTATACATATATATAAACGTGTGTCTGTATATATATATATATATATATATATATATACACATATACACAGTATGCATATAGTAGAGGATACAAAGAATTTCCACAAAGACAAATCGATAGTTTCTATATAAACCGAAGACATATAAGGCCAACACAACAGTATGTTGGGACCGTTTCTCTGTAAACTGGATGCATTGGTAGGGCTCCTTATTTTACACCCTATTAGCACCTTCTACATTTAACTCCATAATGTAACACCTCCTGTGCTTGTCTCTCATCATCGACACCTTATTCTCTCGCTTCTACTAGTCTTCTGTTCATAACTTCTCCTCTGTGTCATATTACATGTTGTAGTCTCGCTTTCTCTACACCTCACCATATCTGTCTCTCAGCCTCATTTAATACAAATATGACTTTGCGGGAAGAGGAAATGATTTAATTTATGATCACTCATCCCTGATGTGGATCCTATGAATGCGAAAATCTCTGTTTCTAATTTTAATTGCTCCATTCGCTCCCCGCAGGAAGGCAGCTAAATTGGCTCGGTGAAATAGTGGCGAGTGGCATGAAAACAGAGGCTGAGTTTTGTAACGTTTCTAAATAACAATGCCATTTTCACAGCGTGTCTCAGTGAAGTATTATTACCGGTCTGAGCGGGACTGAGTGTGACGTTCACCTAGAATCTGAGAAGTAGTCAAATAGTCATTAGTATTCTAAAATGAAAGACTCTTGGGGTCTGTTCACATGTGCAGGTTTTGCTGCAATTTTACATTACAATATTTACTCAGTATTGAAGAGTGTAAAGAAGACCGGTCAGAATAAAGAATATATATGTTGTGCCTTTCTTCTTGGAAATGTATCAAAAAATTGACTACTGGACATTACTGTTCCCCTTATTTGTAAGGTGTGTCCTTACATGGTCAGACACAGAAAGCTGATAGTATCTCTGTAGAGGGAATGTGTCACAAAAATTGCCTATTTTTTAAACCAAGGTTTATATAAAATATATTTTTAAAGAATTGTTTTTTTGTTTTTTTTTAAATTGTTGATTAATTTTTAAAAAATTACAATATTCTGCAATTTTCACTCTCGCTACGAGGCCAGATGATAATAATAATAGCCTAATACTTCCCATTTCTGTAGGTCTTTTCTTTGCAGTAGTTACCTCATTTACATCAGAGACAGGATTACAACAGAAGATAACACCTCATAAATAACATTGACCCATCATTGCATCCCCTACTGGCAGTAGATGATGTCAAAGCTTATCTAATCCCCTTTCTGAACAGAGCATGCCTAGAAAACTTTCCCATAGACCTCAGAGAGTCCGCTCCAGTCTATTACTATTACTGCCATGCTGTAAAGCATATCACTAAATGCTGTTAACGGAGCAGAAGAGAAGATCAGACAAGATGGGTACTCCCATAATCATGTAAGGAAAATACAATGAAAAAATTTACAGTTCGAAGATAAAACAATTTGAAATAAGTCTATAGGTGATATATTCCTTTAAGGCTCTGTTCACACTTTTACTTTTTGTACCAATATAAGAGCAAAAAATGAAAATAACATAATGCCTGATCTGTTGTATGACAGACAACAATGTTGCCTGATGGACCCTACTGACTTATAACTGGGCCTGTTGGGTTCTGCCATGGTGCCCATCATTTGGGAGGGAAGAAGAGCACTGTATACGGTTTTATCTTTTTGTTAGACAGGACAGTATCTTCGACAGTGTGAACTTAGCCTTAGATTTTGTAATTATTATTTGAGCCTGTCATTGCCAAGTAACACCAAAATATGGAAAATAGTTTATTTGTGTGGTAATTGGCATATGCTAGCCACATTATTAGTGAAGGGCTACTTATTGCTACATACCACTAGCACATGTGGCTAGGGCATTCAAGCTAGCAATAAGGGTATGTCCACATGGAGTTTTTATTGGTGGATATAGAGATGGATTCATCCTCAAAATCCTCCTCAAAAACACCTGCGAGGCAGTGGCAGATTTTTTCCTGTAGCTGAATTTTTCTACTAGAGAAAAAAAAAAATGTCATGACCTATCTTCAGGTGGATTCTGAATAAAACTCCAATAGAAATGAATGGGACACAGAAAAAAACTAAAGAGGATTTGAGTTGGTTTTTGCAAAAAACGTTAGAGTTTGTAGGAAACAAAATCCCGTGTGCCAGGCAAAAAAACAGACTTCCAAATATTGCTTCAGAAACCTCCTCCAAAACTGCTCCAGGCTGAAGTGGAAAAGCTGCTTTTTTTTTGTTGCAGATTTTGCTGCGGTTTTTTGAGCCTAAACCAGGAGTGGATTGAGCAGAAGATAGAAGTATAAGAACTTCCTATATATTTCCCATTCCTTGTGTAGACACTACTAGATTTGGCTAAAAAAAATATGAAGCAAAATCTGCAACAAAAAAGCAGCGTTTTCGCAACGTGGAGCCTTTTTTCTGCCTGTCAAAAAATTCTGTGTGAAGTTACCCTAAAGCTGCCCATAGATGTTAGATGTGTTAGCCAACTTGCCAATTTTAGCAGGACAGTCTGACTAGGGGTGTCCTCACTTTACCCCAACATGGGAAAGAAGGTTATGTTCAATTAAAACACTTGCACACATGGCCAAGCCAAGTATGCACATATATGAGTGACCCAAGAGAGATATCTGATGGCCCAATAAGCATTCTAAAGTGTATGAACAGCCTTGGTATTTATATGTAGTATCTGAAATCTATGAAGGGGGCCAGGAGAAGACTATGAGAAAGGTTCTTGTCTCCTTTACCATGAATAAATAACCACATTTAAGTGAAGTAGTCACCCGATTGCTATAGGCATGTGAAGCATGTAAGACACTGTACACAATTTCTCAGTATATAGAGAGAATTGTAACAGAGCGGAGTCTGGATTTCAACCTCTATTTCATCACTATTGATTTGCTGAAAAATGACTGTCGCACCCCATGCTGATGTCCAGTGATATTTACAGTCTGTATGGCGAAAATGTGTTCGCGGCTGATGGAGGTGATGCCGGCTGTAAGGCTGATGATATGATTGATCTCCGAGGTTCAGCCATTGTCTTTATGGGAGATTTGAATGTAATAGCCAGAATAAACCTCTGATCTCAGAAACTATTGAGGCTGCATCAAAAATACCTTTTCATAAACCTTATACAGCGCTGGGCAGTTTTATGAATTTCATAAGAAGCCATTTAATAACTTATCCTTTTGGTTTGGCTCAATAGACCTGTAGAAGAAATGTTAGGAATGGTGTCAGCTGAATTTTATGCCCATCTCTGTCTTGTGGTAGACTATTTACATACAATGAGATGTTGCCCTATATTTAGCACTGGGAGATAAGATGGTGTGGCACTCAAGAAAGTAAATTATAAATGACTTGTGGCTCTTGGTTTCTTACAACCCATTAATAACTCTAATATTTAAGGGAAATTTCCTTTGAAGTGCAGTCTGGGGCATATTATAGGGCAGGAGGAGCTGAGCAGATCGATATAGTTTGTGGGAAAAGATTCTGTAGATCTAGTCATTTATTTAAAACTTTGTGCATTCTCGCTTTAGGAGTCCAGTGGGCGGTCCTACTAAGTGACTGACTTTGAGTTATTCACTAAGTCCCCCGACTAGACTCGTAAGACAAGAACAAGCTCTATAATATGTTGCCAACAGAATGGGCTCCCACTTAAAGGGAGTCTCTCACCAGACCCCAGCATATCAACCAAGCCCCATAGATAGATAGTTTTGGGTCACCTGAATCAAAGAGTGTTTTCCCTTTGTGTTGCTGAGATATCAGTGTTTTTGGTACCTTAACTCTCTGAATCAATGACATTGGCCTCATTGCACCAAAGAATTGCACAATGACACACAAGACAATATCTCTCCAATAGAGACACTGATTCACAAGAATAAAACACCATTGTATCATAGGTAGAGAGTTCTACATTAATCTAGAAGTACAGAATGGTTTAGAAAAATTTAGAACAAAACAAAAACAAAGCAAGAAAAAATATTGTACCTTCATTATGTAGATTTTAAGAATATAAGATTATGATACAATCTCTGACTGGTTTCTTTGAAATTCCAAATGACAATCCCACCCTAAAAAAAGTGACTGGCGAAAAAGTAAATGTGGCAAGATCCAGAGCATGCAAATTAGCTCTCCTCCAAAAGAAAGAAAACTTTCCCTCTAAAGCAGGGTTCACACTACCGTTGGATTCCGTTATGAAGGAAAAAAAAAAAAACCGGACACCTATCATAACAGACATTAACGGACACTAACTGATGTTAATGTGTCCGTTTTTTTAACTGATCCAAATAATGGACACATTAGCATCAGTTAGTGTCCATTTTTTAACACTGTCCGTTTTTTGGTTTGTTTGTTTCTGCTTTCTGAGCATGCACAGAAAAAAAACGGACATAAAATAACGGACAGTAACTGATGGATTGGGTGTAAACGGACACAAACGGACACAATATAAAAACCCATTGAAATGAATGGAAATTTTAACGGATTTGTGACGGTTCAGCTAGTGTCCGATGCTAAAATCTTGTAACGGACAATAGCAATGGACACTACTGACGGACACCAACGGTAGTGTGAACGCCCCCTTAATGCTGCCTTTAGGTAACTACTCTGCAGGTTAATGTCAACCAATGTAAGAGTCTTGAAACATGACAATAGGCATCAGCCAAGTAAGAGTCTCCTTTAAAAGGAAGTGATGCCCATCTGTAGATGGATGTTTCAGTGTTCTTATCCCTTGTCATTGCAGAGATACTGTTTGGCTAGGTAGTAGCTTGAGAGAGACAGTTTTCTTCCTTGTAGAGGAGAGTACATTATACATATCTTTTCCCTGGGTGCACTGTCTATATGACTCTCTATACCAGTTTGTAATCTCAACAAGGAGAAACAGAACTACAGTAAAAACTTCTCAGCAAAAAAAAACAGCACCCAGCCCTGTCATGATGAGGGGTAAGAACCACCAAACAGCTATCTAAATATGTGTGATCTATCTTTTGGACGAGATTCTGGTTTACCTGAAATCCCTAGACATAATGGGTCAAAACTTGACTTATAGAGTAGTTTCTTAAAAGCAACTTTAGAGAGACACCTTTTTTTCATTCTGAACGAGAGCTAATTTGCACGTTTTTTTTTTTTCCAGGGAGCCTTGCCTGTAAGACTCCCTACACCAGCTGGTGATATCCGCAAGGAGAAACAGTACTAAGACCTGGAACATTTACTCTGGCAAGTATGCAGCTTGTTCTGAATTCAGTATATATAGATGAAGCAATCAAATACAGCCACAGTCTTTAAGTGAGTTCCATGAAATCCACTCTCAAGGACCATTCCATACATATATATATATATACAGTATATATATATATGGCTAATCATAGACTGTAGTCAATGGGCTAGCTCTCCTGACTCCCTCATATACATATTGTTAGATCCTTAAGACATTGGTGGACCATTAACATTAACCTTAGAGTGTTCAATGATTGTGTCAAAATCTATAGCTAGTCTACAAGGAAAGTCCCCTTTAAAAGGACTCTACCACACAGTGTAGTATTAAGTAACAAAAAAATATATGGATTTGTTTTATACAGCTTTATGTATTTTTATAATTTAATTCTTAATCTAAAAAACAAACATAAAGCTTAATAAATTATTTAAAGCTCACAGACCATACTATGCAATTTATTTTATGTCTAAGGCTAGTCATAGACTGTAGTCGATCGGCTAGCTCTCCTGACTCCCTCATATACATATTGTCAGATCCTTGAGACATCGGGAGCCCATTAACATTAACCTTAGATTGTCGGATGATTGTGTAAAAATCTATAGCTAGTTTAATGAATATATACAAGGAACGCCCCCTGTAAAAGGACCGTATCACACAATGTAGTATTAAATAACGCAAAAAATAAATGGATGTGTTTTATACAGCGTTATGTATTTTTATAATTTAATACTTAATCTAAAAAACAAACATAACGCTTAATAAATTCTTTAAAGCTTGGTTCTCGGCACTCGAGAAGGACAGCAGGAACCAGACACACTGTTTCTGTAATCCTAGATGATTGAAGGTAGAGTTTTAATGGCTGATTGAGGGTATAAAGTAGCGCTGAGGGTTTCTTTGCCTTCAGACTTGAAAAAGGAGATCTGTGTGATCCTGAAATAATGACATTAATACCAGGCACACTGCATGTAAAGCACATTAAAAACATAATGTTTAAAAGGCCTCGGATCTTCATTCAGCTGTCACTTCTGTCCTTGAAGCTCATCTTTCGGAAAAAAAAAAAAAGTGAAAGTTGTCCTTCTGCAAACATGAAAATCATTGGCACTTACCATAAGAGGTAATACAGATCTATAATCTGAGATCTGAGCCATCTCACTATGTAAACATGAACATTCTCGATGCATACGTTAAATATAGCCATAGGCTCTCATTTATCCAGAGGAGACCAAAAGAGCTTTTATTTGGTCTCTATCAAGGAGGTTGTTTAGGAAAATGAAGCAGACATACATTGGAACACAGCAAAAAAATATAATGGCTGTATACATTTTTTAATATCATGGCCAACAGTCAAGGTGTTCCATTAGGAGGTACATGGCGGGGAACACTCCTGTTATACACCTCTGACAATATGTTAACAGAGCCTAACATTAAAGGGGTTTTCCCATAAAAGCAAGTTATCCCCTATCCATATCCGAATGCTCAGAACCATACTGATCAGAACTGATCACCATTACATTGATATCAATGGGAGCGTTGGAGACAGCAGAGCGCTGTACTTCAGCTATCTCCGGTGCTCCCATTGAAATGAGTGTAGTGATGCATGCAGTCCAACCACTGCTCCATTCAGAACGGGAGACAAAAGTTCCCCATTTTCCTGATCAGTGGGGGTCTGAGTGGTTGGACCCCAATGATCAGCACTGTATTCCCTATCTTATGGATAGGGGATAACTTGATTTTATGGGAAGACCCTTTTAATGTGTCTTACATGGTATTTATTGGTAGGTCTGGCAGCTCTGTATTAGGACAGTTTCACGCAACCATGAACAAGTCGAGGGGTATGGTCAATGTATCGGCTATGTTTTCCGGCCCGATCATGGCTCATTTGAGCCAGACTAAGGGCATCATACTGTTTTAGGATGCTGTGAGCTTATGAATTACCATTTCAGTAGTGTATAGTATTCCACAGCATGCTCTGCAAACAGTACACTACAGCAGAAGTAGTTTGGAAGCTCAAAGCATCATAAAACAGTATAAGGCTGTGAGTCCTGTATGAAGCTGTGAGTCCCACTTATATGGTTTTGATAAATTCATCACCCAAGCAAATGAGATGTTCATTAGAAAAGTATGTTTTAGTTTCTTACATTTTCATACTAGCAAGGACATGGCATCCAAAATGATCGAATTTACAAAAAATTAAAGGGGTTTTTCCCATCTCAGGATGTCCCCTGCCCTCCTGTCCCCTCTATCCTCCACTATCTGGTTTCCAGCTCAGGCTACGTTCAGAAGCCTACATCCACAGAAGATCTGTGCTTAGTTCTCCAAGATGTCTTGAACAACCTCCCTGCCGAGTTCCTTCAAAAACTGTCTACAAGTGTACCGAGAAGAACTGATGGAAGGCAAAGGGCTCTCACACCAAACATTGATGTGACTTAGATTTCTCTTTCCTTCATTCTCTTTACTTTGTTAATTGCCAAAAATAAACTAATAAAAGTTATATTTTTGAAGGTATTCTTACTTTGCATAATTTTTCTCACACCTGCCTAAAACTTTTGCATAGTACTGTAGATAATCAACCGCCAGTCAGGTCTATCAGCGTCCCGCTGCCTTCCCATTCAGAAAACATGCACACTCAGCACCTCTCAGTGTGGTGGTGAGTGTGCACTAAGGGGGTGGAGATTTGGCAAAAACACATGTTGGTTGAATGAGTGTAAAAGTGAATAGGCGGTGTAAGGTTCATGTATGCCTTGGATGTTTACTAACCTTTTTATGGAGGCCCAACTCACATCAATATTTTTGAGATCACTTCAAGGCTGTGAATTTTTGGGATTGGGAGAAGACATAAACCTACAACATGACGCTCTCCACTTTGACTTCCATATTAGCTCATCTATACATGCACATAGATATTTTTGTTTTTCCCATGGTACAATAAGCTTCCCATCGATCCGTATAAGAGTATACTCCAAATTTTATTGGAAACAACCCAGACATACAGTAATCCTATAACTATAGGGGAATGTTGCTAAATATTGCAGGTTGCTTGCAGTCAGCGTTGCGAGCGATGTTTGCAGAAGCCGCCGGCGAGCCTTGAAAGTGTTAATCAACACAGTAGCCAGACACTGCAGCTTGTAGAGACTAGTGAATTGATTTAAAAGGTTTAATACGAGCATCAGCTTGCGCCTATTACTGCTAGTAAGCTGTACTGAGGTTATTTGTTCGCTTGGAAAAAATAGTGCTGCTTAGAATGAGCACATTAAGGGTAAAATTGCAGAGAAAACCCCATTACAACTTTATTGCTGGCAAATTGGAACCAAAGCTCGTCTGTATTTCAATTACTCAGTTACCAAAGAGATAAATCCTTTCTTCTATTTTTTTTTCTGCTCTCTCCCTTCTCTCTCTCCTTTTGCAGACGTTCAATCTCAGACTCCGTGATGAGAAATCCTCTTATTATACCCTACCGACAGCACGCGGTTTTTCTTAGCAATTTCGAGAAATTGTCCATTAAGTTCTTTTTATTACGTCCCAAAAGCTTCTAAGCTCACAAGACATTTATCATAGAGAAATGCTGGCCGAGGCGTTTCAAGGTCCCTCCTCCCCCGTCAGAGCCTCACCAATTCCTTAACGCGCATCACACTGCGTGTTTAACATGTGCCGCCACTACTGCTTTATTCATTTCTTTGATGTACGTCATCCTCATAAAAGTTTGGAACAAGAAAACTCGAAAAACAATAGCACTTGTTTTCCCATTAATAACTTTTTCATGTTAGGAAATGGGAAAAATTTCACTGAAACTACTTTGCCCCTTCATATCGCTAAAAGACATGTCGGAAAATGTCTTTGTGATTATGCGATACTTCCATTTGTCACAGCGGGAAGTCTAAGGACAGAATGTGGCTCGCCCACCATAGCTGTCAATGAGACAACTCTCTGGGTACGGTCTGCTTTTATTTATAGGGGTTGCTTGTAATGTATAAAAATTTGGCAAAAATGTCACAAAAACAACATAAAAAAAGCAAAATAAACACTAAATTAAATCAATAAAAAAAAAACAATACCTGTTTAATCCAGTGCTCTCACTCAGGAGGTCCTCACTTGTGTTTGTTTACTCGTCCACGGTGATGACATCACGTACATCCACGTGACCACTGCCACCACTGGCCTCGGCAGTCTATAGCGGAATATGCTAGAATGACCATTGCACTGGTCACACTCATATATAGCACAACACCAAATAAAACTATAGACCAATGAGGACCACCAAAGCAGTGGCACTGCAATGGCGGGGGATTTTAGCAATTTTTCTGTTCAGTCAATAGCCTTGTTCAATCATAGGTAGGTGCAAGTAATAGTATTGAAAATCTCAACACTATCACACAAAGAAAACAACTACTGTATAATAGAGAAGAGATAAAAGTGTATGATACATGCAAATTTCTGGTCAGTAAGACAAATTCAGGAGTGGAACCTAAACAGAGAAAAAGTCTAATGGAAAGACTTGCACCACTTTAGACCCAATATTGCTTTTGGCTTCCAAATACAGCCATGTGAATGAGGACTAAAAACATTTTACACACTGGAACCAATTTGATGGATCACTAGTGTTCCTTATTCACACGTCGGTGTTTTGGATCAGTTTTTGTAAGTTACAATCAGGAACGGGTCAAAAACACAGTGCAAATCTTTCAATTGGACCAATCCTGGTTTTCACTTGCAAAAACCATTGCAACACACTGACCAAACACCGATTTGTCCTATACTACCTTGTCATAACTAAGCAAATTCATGTCTTTGAGATGAAAGTCAAATCTGGAGGGATTAAAAAGGGCTATCCAGGAACTAAGTAGAGTTGATCAGTGCTGCATGTCTGGTGTCTGGGCTGGTTCAGACTCACAATTATGTCATCAGAACCAACACCCAACACTCAAGTCATTCCTCCTCCCTCCTCTCCTGTGTTCATAGGTAGATACCTGTACTTTGGAGACTGGCAGGCTAGATAATAGCCAGCCCCCATTTTACAGATATCTACCTGTGAACACAGGACAGGAGGGAGGAGGAGGAACGACTTGGGTATCAGGTGCTGGTTCCGATGAAGAGACTGCAAGATGGCAGACTGCAACTTAATCATAGCCTTGAAACGCGTAAGCAGGAGTGCACCGTGGGTCTCTTGTGTGGCTGTTTTTAACATCAGGATTAAAAGTTAAATTTCATTGGTACAGTGCTGGCCAAAAAAAAAAAAAGTCAAATCACTGATCATTTTACACAAAACTCCAAAAATGGGCCGGACAAAAGTATTGGCACCCTCAGCCTAATACTTGGTAGCACAACCTTTAGACAAAATAACTGCGAACAACCGCTTCCGGTAACCATCAATGAGTTTCTTACAATGCTCTGCTGGAATTTTAGACCATTCTTCTTTGGCAAATTTCTCCAGGTCCCTGAGATTTGAAGGGTGCCTTCTCCAAACTGCCATTTTGAGATCTCTCCACAGGTGTTCTATGGGATTGAGGTCTGGACTCATTGCTGGCCACTTTAGAAGTCTCCAGTGCTTTCTCTCAAACCATTTTCTAGTGCTTTTTGAAGTGTGTTTTGGGTCATTGTCCTGCTGGAAGACCCATGACCTCTGAGGGAGACCCAGCTTTCTCACACTGGGCCCTACATTATGCTGCAAAATTTGTTGGTAGTCTTCAGACTTCATAATGCCATGCACACGGGCAAGCAGTCCAGTGCCAGAGGCAGCAAAGCAACCCCAAAACATCAGGGAACCTCCGCCATGTTTGACTGTAGGGACCGTGTTCTTTTCTTTGTAGGCCTCTTTTTTTTTTCCTGTAAACTCTATGTTGATTCCTTTTCCCAAAAAGCTCTACTTTTGTCTCATCTGACCAGAGAACATTCTTCCAAAAAGTTTTTGGCTTTCTCAGGTAAGTTTTGGCAAACTCCAGCCTGGCTTTTTTATGTCTCTGGGTCAGAAGTGGGGTCTTCCTGGGTATCCTACCATAGAGTCCCTTTTCATTCAGACGCCGACGGATAGTACGGGTTGACACTGTTGTACCCTCGGACTGCAGGGCAGCTAGAACTTGTTTGGATGTTAGTCGAGGTTCTTTAGCCACCATCCGCACAATCTTTCGTTGAAATCTCTCGTCAATTTTTCTTTTCTGTCCACATCTAGGGAGGTTAGCCACAGTGTCATGGGCTTTAAACTTCTTGATGACACTGCGCACGGTAGACACAGGAACATTCAGGTCTTTGGAGATGGACTTGTAGCCTTGAGATTGCTCATGCTTCCTCACAATTTTGCTTCTCAAGTACTCAGACAGTTCTTTGGTCTTCTTTCTTTTCTCCATGCTCAATGTGGTACACACAAGGACACAGGACAGAGGTTGAGTCAACTTTAATCCATTTCAACTGGCTGCAAGTGTGATTTAGTTATTGCCACCACCTGTTATGTGCCACAGGTAAGTAACAGGTGCTGTTAATTACACAAATTAGAGAAGCATCACCTGATTTTCAAAGGGTGCCAATACTTTTGTCCACCCCCTTTTTTATGTTTGGTGTGGAATTATATCCAATTTGGCTTTTTGACAATTCTTTTTGTGGTTTTCCATTGAAGACAAATTAAATGAAGATATTATTACCAAAGCATTTGTGATTGCAATCATTTTCTGGAAGAAATTGAGTATTATCTGACAGAATTGCAGGGGTGCCAATACTTTTGGCCAGCACTGTATGTTTATTTTTGGTGCACTTTTTGGAACACTTCTTGTTCATATACTATACCCTGAAGGTCCGAGGGCTTTTTTTGCTCCTGGCATCAATATGTACAGATACTAGCAGTCGTGGCACTGTGATGAGGTTTTGTTTTCTATATTCCATATGAGCCTACATGGCTAACAGTGTGTTTTCCAAGTGCCCATCTCGAATATATATCCGTAAAACAGTCTACGGTTTACATTTTTCTTTAAAACATAAGAATCTTCAATGAGATAGATAGAATGATAATTTGCAAGAGACATATCCTTACGATTGGAATCCTTTGTACTAAGGAGGGAAACGGTTAAAGGTTATCTGGTGAAAACAAGGATAAGGTCTCCTTTTTGCTCAGATTTCTGATTATCAGAATAAGAATCGCTGATATGTTGATTAGGCAACCCCCTCCCCTTTCTTCATTTTGACCCTCTAAGCCCAGCTTCTCGCTGTATCGCCAGAGAGGTGAAGCATGTGGCATAAAATCTATAATTGTAATCAAGTGTGTCTAAAAGCTGTCATTACCAGGAGCCACTCCAAAGTCAAGACGGCAATAAGGCACCCAGCAGCAGTCTGCAAGTCATCTCCGCTGGGTTAGTATAAAGGTACAGCTACATCCCCATAGTCCAATCTTCTTGACGTCATTGGAGAATTATTTATCTATCTTTGTATCCCATGGATAAGACGATATACAAGTAATTATATACAGAAATAGACCTATTCTAAAGCCCATGGTTGTGACCTTCAAATTAAACCCTAGAATGGTCTCCAGGGATCAGGTGAAAGGTCACAAATCAAGATGTCACCTGTCCTGATAGAAGTGTAAGGGGTAAATGTATTGGACAGATGTAGGAAGTCTAGAAAAATTAATAGGAATATATTATAACTGTCCCCATTTAGTCATCTTATAAAGCGAGCGCAATATTGACTGCCCAATGACTCTTTAAGAATAAAGGCTTCAATTCACATGAAGGTTTTTTTGCACAGACACACACAGGATCGTAAATAAAAACGCAGCAGGCATCATCATCATCTGCTGCCGATTTGTGGCCAAGCAGTCCCCACAGAGGTCAATGGATGCTCAAAATAAAGGTATCCGTATAACGGATCTGAAAAAATATCCGTTTTAGATCTGTATTCAGTGGTTTAGAACAATTGAGGACTGTATTTTGCAATAATATAGAATACAACATATTGTGTTGCTTATAACTTATTTGATGTGGTGTCACACTTGAGCCTACTCAGAGCTGTCCATAGGCTATAAGATGCCAGATTTGTGCTGAAGTGGTACTTTAAAAACTAGCAATTAGAAAAGCGACCTGTTAGGGTACATTCACACTATCATTCCATTGCTCTCACCCGTCATAGAGAAGGAGGAGGAGATGGAGAAAAGAGAAAGGAGAAAGAGAAGGAGAAGATGGAGAAGAAGTCTGGGGAACTTGTTTACTCTATATAGGCAACATAAAAAGGGTGAATGTGCCTCATTCATCTATCCTCCCGACTTATTCTGGAGGGGTCCCATACACACTGAACAGCCAATTAGTCTTGCTGAAATCAGAAGGTCGGACAACGTGTTCACCTATATACAGGGGCCATAAAGGTGTTGGGCAGGATTGGTGGGGAGCTGACAGTTAACCTGTGCACGGATCAGCTGTTTGGAGCCACTTCCATCACCTGTACCATACATTGCATGGAGCTGGAAGAAGTCGGCTCGGTCACTGTAAAGTGTATGAGCACTGTCATTGCAACTCAGTTCCCAAGGACTTCTGGGCATTGGAAGTGGCCCTACATAGTTGATCCGTGCAGGGGCTGGCTATCGCCCCCTTCCCAATGAACAGATATCTATGACCTATCCTAAGGATGGGGCATTAAAAAAAAATTTCTGGCCAACCCCTTTAAACTAGCCACATACTTTAGATGTATAATGACTGAACCCACCAATTTTTAATGGGTTCAGCTGACCAGCTAATGTGTATGGGGGGGTCTAGTGACACTTCACCAACGGCAGATGTCAGGGGAGATAAGGTTTGGGCATTTCGATTTCAACTAGATTTCAATCTTCTTGTCCTCAGGGTGATAAGAGGAGTATGGCAGCGGCTTTCTATGCCCTTCCTGTTCAGCACACACGCACTGCTTGGCTAAGTTAAGTGTGCATATGTTCAAGGATTTTGGGCAAGACAGATGTCGGCAGACAAGCCTTGTTCAGCCAACAGCTATCTAAAGCATGAGGTCAACAGACCATAAAGGAAGGCGACATGTTTGTCTTTATAAGGTATGGCGTTCAGGGCACACTCATATGGTCAGTGTCAGTACCTGGCAACTATCTTTGGCTAGATACACGATTTTGCACGGCTCTGCCATCCTTGGTTTGGTACAGAGGAGCGACTAAGAAGCTTCTTTTCTCCCATTTGAAGTCGCTGTGCCTTTCACATCACACAGTCTGCCTTACTTGAGTGTCTGTCTCAGAATAGAAGACGAGAGATGCTGAATATGTTACAAAACTTGAAACCGCGCCGAATCAAAGAATTCTTTCTTTCTTTTCCTGACATTTGAATTCATGCAAACTCAAAGGGCTGGAAGACAACACAGTTTAATTATAATATACATTTCTCCTGCCTAAGTCATGCCAATTACATCTGATTGGATATTTTCTTTATTCAACAGACCCCTTTCATGTCATTTTAATTTACTGTCAAAGCAGCCGGAATATTGGAAACTAAATTATTTACTTCAACCCATAAACCAATAATGTTCCATTTGTCTCGTACGGGGAGAGTCTGGGCTAACAAGATTATTAAGGACATTGCTTGTAATGGTGAATGTCCTTCACCGCATGTCTGCTCCCGCTGCGCTCTCAGAAAGCAGACTTCAAAGCCCCTTGTGCCATTCCGTCACACCGCCTCTGATTTCAATTACTGCCTCTCTGGGCTCTGTGAGAGTGGATCAGACGCTCTCCCTGCCCGCTCCTGTCAGACACACCGAGAACTGTGTGCACACAGGGGACCAGTATTCCCAACTCTCAGGGAGAGGTATAGCTGAGACTCAACGTACAGAGAGACCTGTACCTCTATCGTTCTATGGTGTAAGAACGGCTTGTGAAGCGAATGGAGGGCACGGCGAAGGTCAGGGTCTCAGATTCACACAGTGCTAAAACAGCAAAAATAGCAACAATTTTCAAAAATTGTCATTATTACAGCAATATTTCATATTAAAACAGCACTGGAGAATCTAAATATTCCTGGGACTGTAATATTGATGACCTATCCTCATGATAGGTCACTAACATTAGATCAGCTGATACAGCTCAAGAGTGACGCTTCCTCTTTTGAGGCCAGTGATGTCACATTCATTGGTCATATGGACTTGCTGCAGTTCAGTCCCATTCAAATGAAGCTGTAATACAAAACACAGCTACTATACAATGTACCTACTATACCTGGTAAGCAATGGCCTCCTCAAAAAGCTGATCATGGGGGAGTTGGGAATCAGGACCTATTGATGTGATATTGATGTCATTTTCTACGGATAGGCAATCAAAATCATAGATCTGGAAACCCCCTTTAACATATGTAACCTGCTTGCATGTACCATGGATGCACCACTTGTAGCACAAACTGTAGGCTGTGCCAATTTACATTTATGGAACTTAAGGTGATTATGGGAAATTTCCATCATTTTAGAGAGGTTCTCCCAGGCTATGATATTGAGCTCCACTTCCTTTTCTCAGACTTTTGACATTCCATCCATTGGTCACATGGACATGCTGTAGCTCAGACCCATTGAAATCGATGGAGCTGAGCTGCAATACTTAGACTAGGTTCATATAGGTTCAATACTTAGACTAGGTTCATAAGTTCAGGACTTTTTTTTCTGCCGATTTCTTTTGGTTTCTGCGGCAGAGTCTCCAATGGATCACAGATGTGAACTTAGCCTAAGCAGAGTCACTATTCAATGAATGGATATCTCTCAATATTAGATCAATGGGGTCCAGTTCTCAGCTCCCCAGATGATCAGTTATTTGAAGAAGCAGTGGTGCACCACGGAGCGTTGTTTCTTATTCTTTGTTTATCAGGCACATGTAAATGATGAGAAATCTGATGGGGCGGGAGGCCCTGCCCAAAACTGGAGAGGTGGGTGCCCCTGTCCATGCCAGTCATCACCTCACTTTCAGTAAACTGGAGGGGGAAATGTAAAAGTGAAAAAAGTTGTACAAAACCCCAATTTGTACAAAAAAAATATATATATTTTTATGCCCTGTATGATAGGCATACAAGCATGATAAATCTCCCGCAATGTTCCTAATATTAACGAATGACCCACTGTATAAGGCTATGTTCGCATGTTTCAGTTTTTTATACTACAAATCCAACACATATTTTACTACAAGATCCAAGCAGAAATCCAAGGTTTACACTTACAAGACTTACAAAGTACTGCCTCGGATGTGCTGTGTGTGTCTTCTAGTTCTCATACATGAGCGGGTGCACTTGCATCTGCTTGACCGTGAATCCAATACAAGTACACCCAGCCTAAGTGCACATGTCTGAGAACTAGTCAATGGCGGGATTCTGGATGACTTGTGTATGTCAGTCAAGGCAGGGTGGGTATTTTTATGGACAGGCCACCTTGACCTGCACTACCTTCACATCTTCAAGAATCTAACTTGGATTCAGCACATGTAACGATCAAAGTTCATCATCTACATAATAAGGTACTGAATATACATATAGGGGCATGCTTAGAAAGCTATATATCCACACAATAAGGCAGCAGTGGCACTTTAAGGAGAGAAAAGCTTTGTGCCCAGACATAGAAGAATTTGTAGATTTTGGATCGCTATTCCCAAAAACATGGCCCATTATAGACGGTTTTCTTGTATGGGTATGTGGTTGATCAGTTTCATTGGTGACATTGTATCTCATTGCAGGGTAAAATTTGCCATCACATTGTCACATATGGCAAAGCCCCCAGCACTGTTCACTTCACTGTTATCAACTACTGCACAGCAAGATGACAGGTGGGTGCCTGCTACGCCGACATGAACATACAGATGTGCTACCTGCAGTGTCGTCCAGCAAAACTAAGCGCTCTGCATGATTTATTCTCATCATTAGCCGCACATTTCCACAAGGAAAATAGATGCAGTTGGGGATCCCAGCAAGACTGAGATGCCTCCGCTCCTATCCATACCCCATCGTATGAAAGTATTATTCACAGATCTGCCTCTCCGGATGTAAAGCACAACAGGCTCATTTTTCTCGCCCTTCTTCTAGTGCACTAAAATGAGAGAAGCACAAAACTCACGTCTTTATTTTCTGTGGCTTTTTACTCCTATTATATTTCTTAACTGGCTATTCATTTATGTAGGAATTTGCATCAATGGTCTCACCACCGTGTAATATACTGGCACCCAAGCTATGTAAGAAAGTGATACTTGCCTCAAGTTGCTTTGATTATGGGGTAGTTGGCATAAAAAACAATGGGTCAGATATACTAACACTACCTATGTTTTAGACAGTGTATACTTCAAAGGCGTCAGATCTAACACAGTGACTAATACTTTATAATAAATTTGTTATAATGTCTAGTCTACATTTACGTCACCCATGAATTGGCTTAGATTCTGACACTGGCTTAGTGTTGTATAATAAGCCACTCCCTTTTTCCAGACAGACTCCACCCCTTTTCACTAAGTCTTATCTACCTGGCCCGACAGCTGGGACTCCCACGATCAGCGTTCTAATGAGTGCTGTGACCTCTTCACAGAAAGCCAAGCACAGCCTCATACTTTTGTATAGCAGCTATCGTTGGTGTTGCAGCTCAGCCCATTCACTTGAATAGGATGAGATGCAAACAGGATATGTGATCAATGAATGTGACATCATATGACCGAATGACATCACGTGACATCACATGCCCGGGTCTCAGGCCCCTGTTGATCTTCAATTGATGACCTATTCTAAGGGTAAGTCATCAATTAATAAGACCCTAAAAAAAAACTCCTTTAAAAATGTGCTGTAAAGCATGTTTTAGAGTTTTTTGGTGCAAGCTGACAAGTAGTAAATCTGCCTCATTTTTCTAGACATTTTATATAAACCTCCTGCTTTAGAACCCAATATGTTGTTGTGATCGGATATTTCATACATTGTAACACTGTCGATAAGGTTGAAAAAAAAGACACACGTCCGGCATGTCCAAAATATGATGTACCTCACTGATCTAGAGGAAGGCCAAAAAACTGCACGAGGCTGATGCCAATTGCCCCTTAAAGGGAATCTGTCAAGGCAATTTGGGACACTAAACCACCCACACTTTCATATGGACCTGGGGTTTAGTGTCCCAAATCACCCTGTTATAACGCAATCCATGGCCACATTAAAAATAAAAAAGCTTTATACTCACCCTGCCGCTGTACTCTCCGCGCCTGCGCAGTTCTTCAATGAAGCCAGAGGAGTACACCTCAGCTTCAGTGCGCATGTCCCGCAATTACAAAGTGAAGCCGGGGTGTCCATCTTTGGCTTCACTGAAGAACAGCGCAGGCGCCGGGAGGTGCGCCAATGAAGAATCTCATGAATAAGCCGGACCGATCTCACCAAACAGCGTCGATCGGACCCTTCTCTAGGTAAGTATAAAGGTTTTTTATTTTTAATGCATCTGCGGATTGCATTACAACAGGGCGATCTGGGACACTAAACCCCAGGTCTATAAGGATCTGTGGGTGGTTTAGTGTCCCAGATTGACCTGACAGATTCCCTTTAAGGGAAAAAGTTCCATTCAACCTCCAAACATAGAAATCAGAATAAGTCACTGGTTCAATATCTCCAAAAATCTAGAAATAGTCAAGGAAGGCATCCAGTCCCCTCTCAAACATTCTTAACAAATCAAACAAATCACGAACTTATTGCAAAGAGTTTCAGAACCTCAATACTCTTACAGTAAAGAATCCTCATCTGTGATTTTGATGAAACCTTCTTTCCTCAAGATGTAGAGCAGGGGTAGGCAACCTTTTTTGTTCGGCGTGCCGATTTTAATTAAAAAAAATCAAAGATGAGGTACTCTGAGTGCCAAGCAATAATTGTAAGTCTGATGACTCCTAAACTAAAGTTATACACCACAAACCGTAACACAGAAGTGCTGCCACCAGATGCTTTAGGACACATGGTGCATTTTTGCACAAAAAAAAATGCCTGTGTTTTCTGTGCAAAAACACATCCTTAAAACAGAAAACACACCGTTATACAGAATAATGTGCCATAGCGCCCCCTGCACACGGTATTATGTCCCATATCGGCCCCTGCACACGGTATTATGTCCTATAGTGGCCGCTGCACAAGGTATTATGTCCCATAGTGGCCCCTGCACATGGTATTATGTCCCATAGCGGCCCCTGCACACGGTATTATGTCCTATAGTGGCCCCTGCACACGGTATTATGTCCCATAGCGGCCCCTGCACATGGTATTATGTCCCATAGCGGCCCCTGCACATGGTATTATGTCCTATAGTGGCCTCTGCACACGGTATTATGTCCCATAGCGGCCCCTGCACATGGTATTATGTCCTATAGTGGCCTCTGCACACGGTATTATGTCCCATAGCGGCCCCTGCACACGGTATTATGTTCCATAGTGGCCCCTGCACACAGTATAATATTCCAACTTTTATAATATTCCAATTGTCACCACTCACTAGCTATTATTATACTGTGGGGTCTCTTCAGACCCCAGAGTATAATAAGCGGAGGGCCAAGAGAGGTGACAAATATAAAAAACAACGTTACTCACCTTGTTTCCTGTGCACTGCAGCCTCTCTGTTCTCTTCGGCGCTTCTCCCTGACGTCAGCGACCGCTGATTGAGTCTCAGGGGTCACGTCACGTCATTATGCGTAATGACACCGGACATGACCACTGAAGCCCTGTCAGAAGTGCCTACAGACTCACAATGCTGCTGCGGAGCCCAGGGAACAAGGTGAGTATCAGTGTTTTTTATGTTTGATCACCTCCCCGGTGGCTCCGCTTATTATACTCGGGGGTCTGAAAAGACCACACAGTATAATAATAGCAGTTTCGTTTCGGCCGTATTTGGTCCGATCGAAACTGCTGGGTGAGGACTCGGCTGCCGTGCCAGGGAAATAAGTCTCGCGTTCCACTCTTGGCACACGTGCTAGGGGTTGCCGACCACTGATGTAGAGGATAACCCCTGTTACAGATACAGGCCTAGGTGTAAAAAGACTGAATATGTAACAACAACATCAGAGTAAATGTCCATGGACTATTCCTAGAATTTGTGTGTCTAGAGGTTAAGACTGATGGGGCATCCTTCACTATTTGCTATCAGAACTACACATGAAATATTTTGGAGTTGTCTTAAGTAGTAGAAGTAAGCATTAGTTCAGTTTACAAATTATAAAAAAAAAAAGTCAATAGGTCTGCATTAAAGTATAATTATCCAAAGACACGGGAATGGATACCATAGTGTGTTCTTCTGGATAATTCATGACTTTATACTTATGACAGTATTCTGAAACATGGATAAAGACTCATTACAATCATCATGATGGAAATGCAAAGGTAATTGCAGATATTTACAGTACACAGATTTTAAGCCAATAAAATAACCCTTCAAGGAAGGAAAGCATTGATTTGTCAGGGTTTCAATTAACAGGTCAAGAATTCCAATGGCTCCAGGCTGCAGTGACTAACTATCATGGTTCTGCTGGCTGGGGTCATGCTCCCACATAATTACTGTCCCTCACAATTTTGTACAGGTGTCTTATCGGTCAAGGCATTATGTATGGGGCCTCAAGTATCAAAACTTAAAGGGTACCTATCATTTTTTTTTTTAATTCTTTTTTTTTTGACAATTATTAAAGAAAGTCTGTCACCAGAACCCAGCTCTGCAGAAAGATAGGTTAAGATCACCTACAGTTGAGAAATCGCTGTTTATGTCTATATGTAAACAAGCTATGTGGAACAATGAGGGAGTTGCCATTGCCCCAAAGACGTAAGTGACAGCATCTTCATTGGTCCAAACAGCTCATTTGAATATTGACAAGACTGGAGCCAAGAATAAACAAGGAGAAAACACTTTTTGATTCAGGTGACCCTAACCTATCTATCTGCGGAGTTTGGTTGATATGCTGGATTCTGGTGACAGACTCCCTTTAAGGAGCAAAGATGATGAGTTTTAGATAGCTTGGCCTAAACTGAAGTTGCAGAAGCAATCTGACCCCTTATTTCTAAATGGATCTCTGTAGAGAGAGGAGCAACCACCGTATGGATCCAGAGTATAGTATAGTATATATACTATAGCAGGGCTGTAAAGTTGATAGGCCAAACCACCAACTCCTCTATTTTACCATAGCCTTACAACTGCTCTGACTCCTTCATAAATGGTTGACAGCCATTGTTAGCCAAAAGCAATAAAGATTCTCTAACTCAGTAAAAAGTCTTAAAGACTAAATTTCTATGAAAGTAAAAATGTAACAAGCTATACATCTAATTAAAGAAGACTTTTCATGTCCTCATGTATATGCGGTTTTACATACCTCTACATACCCCGGTATGTGCCCGGGGCTGGAGATATATCAGTGGTCTTAGTTTCACCGTCCACCGTCAGAAGGGCATTCCTGACAGTCTAGCTGGGCTGTGAGGAATGCCCCCCCTGACAGTACTCGTCCATAGCCCTGTACTGGGGGGGGGGTTCCTCACAGCTCAGCATCTTCGCTGGCCTGTAAGGAACGCCCCCTCTGAAAGTACAGGGCTACGGACGAGTACAGGCAGGGAGGGAGTTCCTTACCGCCCAGTGAAAACGCTGAGCTGTGAGGAACACCCACCTAGTACAGGGTCAAGAACAAGCACAGTCAGGGAGGGCGTTCCTCACAGCGCAGCTAGACTGCCAAGAACGCCCTTATGACAGTGGGCTGAGATCGGTAACAGCACCGATATCTCCAGCTCCGGGGCACAATTCAGCACACTGTCTAGCTTTCTAGTGGTATATAAAACCGCATGTGCCTGAGGACATGAAAGGTCCTCTTTAATTATACAATATTAATAATTATATAATTAAAAATCATTAATCATTTTATTTTGAAGCTGGTAACTTTTTTTCTGACTCCACCCAAAAATGGTCTCAACTCAGACTCCAACTCCACAGCCCTATAGTTTGAGTCCACACACCTCTCCAAGGAAATCGGACCAGATATGAAGGAGCACAGCGCTCAGCTACCCTGTGAGAATATATACTGCCTGTATAGTTTAAGAATTAATAGCTAAATGCTGGATGGCTACTGTGGGCGACAAGACCACATTTTTTTTGATCAACACTTTGATCCAAGAGGCCCAGTGTTTCTCTGATATTTATCACTATAACTTCCTTCCATATTCCCTAATGTACAGCCACAATGCACAATGTTTAGGTAGGTGATACATATCAACATTTATCATGACTTCTTCCATGATCCAAGTCTGATGTTACTCTGCCTATTGTAGGTGCTTTCGGCAGTAGACAGGGGGTCTGTAAGGGCACTTTGACTTGTCTGCAGCTACACAGACTGATATGTAGTGCTTTATGATGTCCTGTGTGTTCTCACACCTTCCTACCATTTACAGTAGATCTTCTTTGAGACTAGATCAGCCATACATTACTACATACATTAATGAGCCTTGGGCCCATGATCCCATTACCGGTTTACCAGTTGTCCTGCCTTGGACCACTTTTGATAGGTACTAACCATTGCTTACTGGAATCACCCCTCAAGATTGAACATTTTGGAGATGCCCTGGACCAATGGTCTAGTCATCCTATTTTGGTCTGGTATTGAGGCTAGTAGACTCTGTGTCCTATCTATATATACATGATAGCTGTTATCATCAGTGTACTCATAAGTGAGGCTGCAAAGGCTCCTACAAAAAACAGGAAGTCTCAGCATATTATTTGGCTTTGGGTGTGTTGGAATCTGCGTAATTTATTCTGTTCTTCTGGTCCGTCATAGGACCAAAAGAATGGATTAAACAATAAAATAGATCAGTCTAATGATGGGACAACAACGTATCCTAGGGGACCCCATGCACTCTAATGGGGTCTTTTGGGTATTTGTTATTTTCTCCCTGACACTGCCAACCGAAAAAATCAGATTTACAGGACTTTTTGTCCACGATTTGAAAGACTGATGTGAACTAAGTGGTCAGTCAGAATTGTAGAATTTTTAGGATTTCTTCAAAAATATATGGAAAATGAAAAAAAAAATTCTTAAAAAATACGTTTAACATAAAACTTGATTTTAAAAAAATAAATCCCTTTACCTACTTTGATTCTTGATATTTTAGGTGAATGTTTTATAACTGTTATTAAGTACTGTGCCATTTCTGAAGGCAATGGTGCTGCACATCTACATAAGGCAAATACAATATACCGATGCAGTTATCCAATACGGCAGATACTTGTCTGAAATGTAACGCACAGGTATCTGTAATAAGTTGTTGTGAAGCTGCAGGAACAGATTAATTAAAGAGACGAGAAATGTGAAGAAACACCAGGAGACTGCAGAACGACCCGAGGCTGATCTCTAAGACTCTGTAGTGTACACTGTAAAATGTAACATGCAGAAGTGAAGGAGGATTGCAGTAAACTATCGTAAACTATAGAAAAGAAGAATAAAAAGGGCAAATGAAGGAAACTAATATAAGGATTTACCTTTCTAAAAGCTCAGAACATAAAGGTCTGCAACCGCAAGGATCTATTTACAGCAAATGATATGCATCAGCAGTCAGTTTAGGCTACACAGCAATTTTTATCATTACTAAAGTCATCCTTAATTTATTGTTCTGCTCGGAAAACATAATATTCTATTGGTCAAGCTACAACATTGATTTTTAATAGCAAAACTGCTCACCCCAGACAACAGAAGCCGGAATACATTGTCAGTGGCAGATCTCTATTTTAGGTGATTTTCTAGTCTGAACATCTTTCACAATGGCTCAACATTCATTGCAACAGCTATTTTATAGTAAATGGTAAACTTGGTGACAAATAGGAGAAAAAGCTAAAGCCAATTCCAGGCACACAGAACAGAGCGGTCTATGTTTTTTGATATCCTGAATCCGGTATCTGATGACCGATAATGTACAATTTACTGTATTGTCATGCTGCTTTTCTCTGCCCGTGGGTGGGACAGCTTCATTGTCTATCTGTTTCTAATTCTGTACTGGACGTCAATGTTCCATAAGGAAGATCTTTTCTTATTGGGTGAATTAGGTCTGACTGGAAGAAGCAGGTTACTGGCTGATACTATAGGGAAGAATGAATTTGTATGTATTTGTACATATGTGCACATGCATGTAGGTATTGAGCGTGCGACACTATTGGGAGCGGTGAAATTGTATGTGCATAGGCATGTATCTATTGAGCGTGCATGCAACATTATAGGGAAGACTGAATATATATTTGTATGTACAGTAATGTGAAAAAGTTTTAAGCAGGTGTGGAAAAAATGCTGCAAAGTAAGAATGCTTTAAATTGGTTGTGACTGTGCTTTGCCTTCTATCAATTCTTCTCGGTACTTACAGACAGTTTTTGAAGGAACTCGGCAGGGAGGTTGTTCCAGACATCTTGGAGAACTAAGCACAGATCTTCTGTGGATGTAGGCTTGCTTCAATCCTTCTGTCTCTTCATGTAATCCCAGACAGACTGGATGATGATGAGATCAGGGCTCTGTGAGGGCCATATCATCACTTCCAGGACTCCTCCTCCAAAGGGCAGAGGTTACACCAAATATTGATTGGATTTAGATTTTGCTTTTGTTCATTCATTTCATGTTGTTAATTGACAAAAACAAACTATTAACACTTTTATTTATGAAAGTTTTCTTACTTTGCAGCATTTTGTCCTGCCTAACACTTTGGCACAGTACAGTATGTGTGTATGCATGGAAGTATTAAGTGTGCAGAGTGAATTTGTATTAAGTGTCTATACATGCAAGTACTGAGCATTCACGTCTGTGTTTGCATGTATTTAGTGAATGTGAATATGAGTGAGTGCTGTATGTATGCATTTATGTGTATTTGTGTATTATATACAGTAATAACTGCATGTGTGCATACCTACACGTAGTGACTGTATATTGCATGCCTTCTTGCGGTGACAAGGTGGTATTAAGTATATTTTATATAAATCATATGTCAACCTTTTTAGTTGCCATATGGGCATGCACGTGTATGGGGTAATCAGGAGGAATTGCTGTCAGACGAACGGGCATTTTATCCAAGGACTATCCAACAAAGAGAACTACACAATGATCATTCAGTCCAGAACTTATGTGTGTTTCTATTACATTACCATACAGATTACTTGCTATAATGCCAGTCGTATAGGGACAATTTATTTGGCCAACCAATTTGTGAATTTTTGTTATGTAATTAATACCATACACATGATAAATGACCCTATGCAAGCAATTCCCTGCACAAGCAAAGCAAGCTTCCGAAGGTAAGGCTTCTATCATCCATCTATAATGGCGCCATGGTCCTGAGCTGTATTGTAATTCAACATAGGAACGCTGTAAAGAAAGGGTGGCGGACAGCTTCCAGCAAGAAGTGGCTTGACAGCCTGTCAGGGACCTGGAAAAAGATAGACATGTTCAAGCTCCAAGGCCCTATATCCAAAATGTTTTTAAAGCAGGAAGGGACACAGTAGACTGTAAGGTCCTTATCTGCTCTCACATTCTGCAATTCTGCATGAGAAAAATTATTTGTCATTATTATGGAGGGATTTGAACCCATGCTGCTAAACACACCGCCCTGATTTGAAAACGGATGCGTTATGGGAGCAGCGACCAAAACAGCTCTCCTCCTCCTCCTCAGCCAAAAGCAATTTCTTTTTCTAATTTTAGTTATGCACAAGCCTGCGGGCATCATGAGCGTTTAGTAATTAGTTTTATAATTACTGCTGTTTTGCTCGCTGTCATTCAATTTTTCTTACAGCCCGGCCCGGGAATGCAATGTCTCTTGCCCACAGCTGTGGAAATTGCTCTACGATTAGAAAGCAAAAAAATAAATAAAAGAAACGGGGAGATAACGAACAGCAACAGTCTTTGTTGGGTGAGATGTGATGCCAAATTTCGCCTGTTCCAGTTAACCCCTGAAACAAAAAGAAATGATTCGCCTCTGGCTGTGAAGCAAATGCAGAAAGATATTCTACTGGCTGAATGGCTGTTACATTTCTTACACTCGTGCGCCAATCTCATAGAATATTATTACTTCAGATGACTCTGTATCCATACTAAAAGAGTTTACTCCATCAGGTGTCCTGGAATGTGGCTGGCACCATTGGCATTTTGGGACTTGAGAACTGGCATAGGCTATGTTCACAGTCAAAATGGAGGCTGAAAATGTCCTCCAAGCAGGACTTTTTTGTCCGGTGATGTCAGGTAGAAAAAAATGGACACTGGACAAACCCAATCAAAGTCAAAGGGTTCCATCAGGACCATTTTTACTGTACAAGACTGAGCCGGGCAGCCCGTCGCGCCGTCTCGGTTTTTTTTTTTTTTTGTTTTTTGTGTTTAAAAGGGGGCGAGGAAAGAAGAGGGGTTTTTCCGCCCCCCCTCCCCCCCCCCCCCTCCCCGCCGCGCGCGCGCCAAAAAACAACAAAAAAAACGAAAAAAAAAAAGAAACGTGGCCCCCCCGGCGGGGCCCCCCCCCCCCCCCTCTCTCGGGGGGGGGGCTCTGGGGAAGGGGCGTGGGGCGTTTAGGGACCGCCCCTTTATTTTGGAGGTTTTTTTTTTATATAGTTGAAGGGGCACCCCTAAAACACTTTTAGCTTTGGTGCAACAGCCATTTCATTTGATACACAAAGCTGATGACACAGTAATATTTCGTTGCAGATTTTGTTGTGGTTTTTTGATGTCTACAAAAGGAATGGGAACTATATAGGAAGTGCTTATACCCCTACCTTCTGCTCAATCCACTCCTGGCTTTGGCTCAAAATTGTTGAAAAGGTTTTGGGGCCTTCGTGTTCTCCTTTTGCTCCCGGAATGGCCTCCTGGGCCCCCAAACAACTCTCAAATGATCTGCAAACAAAAATTGAACATAGTTGTTCAGGGAGGTACAAAACGTTGTCTGAGCTTTAACCTGTCAGTTTCCTGTGAGGAACTGTGGATGGAGCCACGGGCGTTCTTGTTGCCCGGTGGCAGGCCGTTCAGGAAGGGCGGGAGGGAGAATGGTGGGGACCGTCCAGGACCATCCCCCGACCCCCTCCATTGCTTCTAGTCATCAGGTTGCTTCAGATGGTGTCACATGATGCATATGTGAACGAATCGCACACTTTGCACAAGGATAGCTTTGGCACATTGGCGAAGAGCCGTTTCTGAAAGAGCCATATATATATCATATATGCAAAAGCACATTTGGACAAGCCAGCTTCATTTTGGAGAGGTCCTGTGGACTGATGAAACAGATTGGTTGTTTGGTCATACAAAAGGCATTATGCATGGCGTCAAAAAAACACAACATTCCAAGAAAACACTTGCTACCCACTGTAAATTTGGTGGAGGTTCCATCATGCTTTGGGGCTGTGTGGCCTGCCGGCCCGGGAATCTTGTTAAGTTGAGGGTCCCTGGTCCCGTTCAGCAGATTCTTGAGAATAATGTACAAGAATCAGTGACAAATTTGGTTACGCCGGGGATGGATATTTCAGCAAGACAATGATCCAAAACACAGCTCCAAATCTACTCAGGCATTCATGCAGAGGAACAATTACAATGTTCTGGAATGGCCATCCCAGTCCCCAGACCTGATATCATTGAACATCTGTGGGGTTTTTTTGGGGCGGGCTGTCCATGCTCGGCGACCATCAAACTTAACTGAACTGGAATTGTTTTGTGGGATTGGTCTCGAACTACCTTCTTCCAGGATCCAGGACCTGATTAAAAGCTCAGGAAGCGACTAGGGGCTGTTTTTTTTGCAAAGGAGAATCTATAAATATTTTTGTCCTAGTCCTGTTCATTTCTGTTGGGTGCCCTTTGCACCGTCATGGTTTAATGCATTTGCACTTTTCTGTTAGCAGCAGTAAACCTCATTTCAATCCTGAAATATTACTGTGTCCATCAGTTATTAGATATATCATTGGTTGGGTCCCCCCCCCAAATTTTAGAAAAAAAATGGTTAAGGTTGGGGGGGGCCCCCTTTTTTTTTTGTTGGTTTTGTTGGGTGGCGGGAGGTTTGGGGGCGTTTTTTTTTCCTAAATGCACGGGGGGGGGGAAGCAGCAGCTGACTGTATCCCCTCAGAAACAAAAGAATTGAGTAGTTGAAAGTGCCCAATCCTTACTTTCCCCAACACTTGCCATCAGACGTAGATAGGACGCCCCACTACATACTAGATGGTTGACTGGTCTCACCAAAATTGGTAAGTTCAGCTGACATTTAACTAATGTGTATATCTTGCTAAAGAAACTAGTCACAAATGTGCATAGTTGTACACTACAGTATTGTGCCTAATAAATATTGCTGCATCTACTGAAGGTGACAATGCACAGCCACCAGCTATTCCTATTGATCCCTCCATACACATGCTTGCTTGGTTCAACTAAGTGTCCTCAAGAGAGAGAGGAGTAACCGCTGCCAGATATCTTTGGTGGCAGCTTATCTCCATCGAAAACAAAAGGATCAGGTACATTGAAATTCAGCATGCCCAATCCTTTTCCCCCTGATATGGCCAAACATCTAATATACATTACATGGTTGGCTAGTCCCGCTAAAATTGCTGGGTTCACCCTACCTTAGTCTAATGACTTAGTCACCATGGTTAGTCAACATTGAGAGCGTAATGATAAAAAAATACTCAAAGATCATCATAGCTGGTGGTATAGTTCATCTGGTTGTGATCTGGCTATAATAGGGCAGCAAACACATTACATGACAGATTCCTCTGCCATTATTTTTTTGGTAACATTATCTTTTGTAGGCTCTCCCCCTCGGCTCTGAAAACAAAAAGGTCACTTAGAATACAGAAGTATATTTTTATATAATTTTTTGTAAGAATCTGTTATACATTGGAACATCTCTTAAAAAAACACCTTTTTAAGAAGACCATCTACTTATCCAAACCATATTTTCAATCCCACCATATATTATGCATACTGGCTATCTTCTCTAAGAAGACCACCTCATTACATAGTTTATATATTATATATTATATGAGGTTGGATGAAGACACAGGTCCATCAAGTACAACCTATAACCCTACTGTGTTGATTCAGAAGCAGGAAAAAAAAACCCACGAGGTTTATGCCAATTGCCCCATGTCAGGGAAAAAAAAATTCCCGACTCTAATCTGTCAATCAGTATAAAATCCTGGATCAACTTGTCCTTACCAAAATCTAAAACCCATAACCTGTAATATTTTTCTGTTCAAGAAAGGCATCCAGGCCCTCTTTGAACTTGCTCAATGAATCCACCATCACCACATCCATCGAAACCAACTTCAATGCAATTTTTTCACAGAATTTATTTCACAAAGTTATTAAAGAACTGTTGCAGCAAATAAGGGAACTAAAGACGGAGTGTTCTGGCAACCACTTGACACTGGCTAGCATTTCACAAGACAAGTGGGCAATCTAATAACTATAGTACATACAAGTATATGAATGGATGGTACATCACTCTCTATAATGATCTTTTTATACCTTCTTTTAGTAACTGTTCCTGTACACAACACGACAAGGGGATATACACTAGTGTACGTTTAGAGGAAAAAAGGTATCATCTACATGGATGGGATTCTTAAATGTAAGAGCAAGGAGACTATGGAACTTTCTAACTGTGGATTTGTTCAAAATATCACAAGTTACGGATTTCTGGAAAAGGCATGTTGTGTCTGCATTTATTTCAATACCATATTTGTAGTCAAGAAGGAATTTTTACCCCAATTTTTAACAATTGGGTTTCTGCCTTCTTCTGTATCAACGATGCTGGATCATATACGATAACTAATATATGTAGGTGAGAGATCATTACTTTACATTTGCCAAATAAAATATTTGACAAAAGAAAGGCACACTGCAATACTTTCTACAAATTGCCTTACTTGTCACTCCGAGACCCTGGAAATCAAAACAGCTCTATCCCTGATGGAGTGGTACCAACAGAGTTTTCCAATATGCAGAAGATGGAGAAATAATGGTTGGGGATAATGGTTCTGGTGACAAATTTTATATTACCTGGAAGTCCTGGTTGATGTTTAAATTGGAAGCCCCTAACTTGGTCAATCCCCAGCTGCTCCAGTGCCACTATTCCAGTGATCCCCATCAGTCTCTAGTTCTCTGCAGTGACAACATGCTGTACATGCAATGCATGTGACTACTGTGCTGACGCTGGTATGTATGGTGCAAGTCCAATGACTATGCCGTGGTGGTCACATTGATAACTGGGACGTTAAATATGCAGCATCTACTACCTTCCAGATCTGACACTCCAGGACAGGATAATTCAGCACACCCATCTCCTTTTTTTTCAGTTTTTTGGCTAAGGCCCAATGTTGCAAAAATAGAGCGTTTTTGGCTGCTCCAGAAACTCAGTGTAAAAAACACTGTGTTAGGCAGGGTTCACACTATCGTTGGATTCCGTTATGAAGGTGTCCGTTAACAAAAAAAAAAAACGGACACCTATCATAACAGACATTAACAGACATTAACTGATGTTAATGTGTCCGTTTTTTTAACTGATCCAATTAATGGTTCAGTTAAAAAAAATGGACACATTAGCATCAGTTAGTGTCCGTTTTTTAACACTGTCCGTTTTTTTTGTTGTTGTTGTTTCTGCTTTCTGAGCATGCGCAGAAACAAAACGGACATAAAATAACGGACAGTAACTGATGGCTATCAGTTACTGTCCATTATAAGTCCGTTACCCATAGACTTCAATGTTAAAAAAATAACGGACACTTGCTGTCCGTCAAGAATTTGTTTTTCCAAACGGACAAAAAAGTCCTGCATGTAGGATTTTTTGTCCGCGGAAAAAAAACGGACTTCTGACGGACTGGGTGTAAACGGACACAAACGGACGCTAACAGACGCAATATCAAAACCCATTGGAGTGAATGGAAATTTTAACGGATTTCTGACGGTTCAGCTAGTGTCCGATGATAACATTTTGTAACGGACAATAGCAACAAACACTACTGACAGTCACCAATGGTAGTGTGAACGCCCCCTTATACAGTACCAGCAAAGTGAATGAGATTTTGGTTAATCTCATCCACACAATTTGGAAGTGTGTGTGGGGGGGGATTGCTGCTGAAAAGCCTTGTTTTCAAAAACACAGTAAGTTAATTTTAGCTGCGGAATTGCGAGTGTTTAATAGGGTAAGAAAAGACTCCAGAGAAGACGCAATGAAAAACGCTGTGGTAAAAAACGTGCAGTTATGCTGCACTTTTTACTCTGTGGGGCCTTAGCCTATCTCTGTTTTTCCTTTGTATTTACCTGTAGTATATTTTCTTGCATGCAGATTTCACTTTCCGTGCTACTATATTTTGCTGAACAGATTATACATAAAATGGCTTATTGTAAATCATCACGGTAGCAAAAACATTTTCACTTATCACAATACCAGGGTTAGTTTTCTTATACGTTCAGGTCCTCTAAGCTCCAAAATTATTGCACGTTCCCCCTCCCTAAATTGCTTACCTACATATAGCAAAATCAGAATCAATCAGAACATCTGACAAATTCAGTTTAATACATTCTGTATTATATTTCTACGCTTTATAATAAAGCACCAAACCCACGATCCAATACACTGCGGCCCCAAGAGACGCCACTATAATGCACTGAAGCAGCCAAGGGTATCAATTTCTTTCAAAGTGGTTGAATGAGTATAGACAAAAGGGTCACCCCTCCAAATAAAAAACCAGCAGTCATGTTTATAGCTTATAGTTATAGCTTATAGGCATAGTTGTGTATTGGAGCTTATGCCATGGGGCTAGGCTGCAATACTAGACATGGCCATTGGTAAAAGTGGTTCTGTTTCTGGCATTAATAATTCCAAAAATTCCAAAATTTTTTATTTCTTAAAACTAGATAGTGAACTAGATCAGTTTTTTTAAGCTTTATTTTTATTTTCTAATTGGACAGTTTTTTTAATTCTATTTCCTGTACATGATTATAAGGGCGGCCATCTTGCCTGACCTTCTGCTCTGAGCTGTTGACAGCATTTAGCGATATACTTTACAGCATAGTCATGGCCATAGGCAGCAATAGACTTAAACTGATTTATTGAGGTCTATGGGAGAGTTTTCTATTGTGAGGAGTGACCTTCTATTGTAATCCTGTCTGTGTTGTTTGAGATGTAAATTAAGTAACTGCTGCAATGAAAATCCCTACAGAATTGGTAAGTGTTAGGCTATTATTTGGCTTAATGACCAGTGTGAAAATTGTAGAATATAGTACTTTAATACTATAGATAGTGACATGGAAAATGTTACGCATAAAAACTTTGTTTAAAAAATAGTCATTTTTTGGTAATACATTCCCTTTAAATTAGATATCTCTATATAGTATTTTAAGAGGATGTTCTAGAATAGAGCTATAGTAGTAATGTACTGCTATGTCATCCCGCACCTTATTTATCATACAGCATAAGACATTTTTTTTAATGAAAGGGGTTATCCAGGCTAAATAATTCATGACATATCCTTAGAATGGGTCATCAATTAAAAAACACATTGCGATTTTCCCCCCACAGTTTCTTTCTTTCTTTGCGATTTCACAAAGTTTTTCTCTGCAGACTTCTGTAGGCATAATTGACATTCCGCTGTGGATTTTTCTGCAATGTGTGGATGGGATTAGCCAGAATCCCATCCATTTTGCAGGTACTGTAAAACACAGCATATTTTTGCCATAGTGTTTCCGCCGCAGCCAAAACACTGCGTTTTTCGCTGCTGGCAAAATGCTGCGTTTTCGCAACATAGGGCCCGGGGCTTAAACTATGATAGACATGACATAGTAGAACTAGATAATGTGTATAACTGCATTGCAGGATAGTTAACTATCCAATGATCACTTGCATTTTGCTGTGGGTAGAAACTGCAAAGCATTGTGGGATCCCATATAATATATAAATTGTGGAACCTGGCTGTATTAGGGTTAATAGCAGACAGCCTATGATTGCAGCGCTGTCAGTCAATGAGCACGCCGGACTCATTAATCTGCCATCTTTGTTTACCTCATTGCACAGCCTGATTAAATGAATGATTGCTGACAGCTCTATGCATTTTTATTGTGCATACCCCGACAGCAAAGAACCGTTTAATGTCAGCTACTATGGCGCTTAGGAGGAAAGACACTGGAGCCGTGGTGGGAGCCGCGCAGACTATAAACACTTATATGCTTTCAGTCTAATAAGATCCTAATACTTACAGGGAATGAGAGGTATATGCTTTTTCCTTCCCAGGGTGGTAGGATACATGTGTAATCGAACCATTCATGAGAATGCAGAGGAATGCAATGAGTCATGGACAGAAAATAGCAACATTACATTATGGATCATTCTATACCTCTATAATATCGGTAGTCACAATGAAAACAAAGTGCAATCTACAGGCAGCATATTATAGAGCAGGAGGAGCTGAGCAGATTGATAAAAACAGTAACTTATTGACTGTAATCCCTGCTTAAGACTGAGGGCCCACGTTTTTTTGTTGCAGATTTTGCTGTGTATTTTTTGAGCCAAAGCCAGGAGTGGATTGGGTAGAAGGTAGAAGTATAAAAGCTTCCTATATATTTCTCATTCCTTTTGTAGCCATTCTTTTTATAGTACCTGCAAAGTGGGTGGGATTCTAGCTAATCCCAGCCACACTTTGCAGGAAAATGTGCGCAGTGGAAACGCTGCGATTTCCATAACTGTTGCGGTTTTGGAAATCGCAGCATGCAATTAAACTTACGGACGCTGGCCGTTCCCGGATATGGGGGTCGGGGGGGGCACCCCCCCTTTTTTTTTTGGCCCAGGGGGGGGGGGTTTCTACCAACCCCCCCCCCCTTGGGGGAAATGTGCGCGTGGAACGCTGCGTTTCCTTAACTGTTGCGGTTTTGGAAATCACAGCATGTCAATTAAACTTACGGAAACGCTGGCCGTTTCCCTATAGGTATAATGGAAGCAGAAAGTCCGCAGAGGAAAACTCTACAGACTTTCTCTGAAAAGCACTGCTGGAAAAACCGTGATGCCTTGCCGCCACGGGGTTTTCCCGGAGCGTTTTTTTGCTGCGGCATGCTACGTGAGACCTTAGCCTAAAAGAGTTTTCTAGGCAAACTGGAAAATCCAGGGGACAAGGACTGGATCAAAATTAAAAAAGAAGAAATGCTCAGCTACCCCCAATCCTCTGTTCTGGTGTTGGTCTCCTGTTCTCTTCTGTGCCGATTGTTGGCCTCAGTGGTCACATGTTAGGTATTGATGATGTATTAGCAGTGATGTCACTACTACACAACATGTGACCACTTAGTGCAGTGACCCTTCATTTCTGACCCAGCCAGTGCGGGCATGGAATTAAATGGGGGACTAAATGCCAGAACGAAGGACTGGGAGTAGGAGAGTATTGCTTTTTTTTTTCCATTTAAGACTACCCCTGACTCGGTTGGATTTTCCAATTTACCTGGAAAACCCCTTCAAGAGGTCCAGTGGGTGATGCTATTTAGTTACTGAAAGACATATCTGTATGCACACCGATACAAGGAAGGCTGTCACTTACTGAGACCACCCACTGGATTCCTAAACCCAAAATGAGAATAGCTATACATCAATAACTTTCAGGATCAATAATCTGCTTAGTCCCTCTTGCTATATAAAATTCTGTCTGACAACTGGACCATATTTTCAATGCGACAGGTTCACTTTAACCACCAAATATAGTATTCGGTATGTCTAATAGTATATCTACTATAAATTTTTCCTTATAGTTCCGTAGAGGGAAACAAAAAAAAATTACTGGTGTCAGAACATGGTGATGCAATGACTTTTTTTCACATATTTTTTTACAGTATTAAATCGTAACAATATCTATATAAATTTGTTATTACCATAGCCACCTTGAATTGCAGAATAAATATACAGTATGTGTCCCTTGTGCTGCACAATACATGTTGTAAAAACAAAACCTGTAAAAGAATGGCACAACTATGTTTTTTTCCAATTACACCCCGTAAATAATTTTTTTTTCAGCTATTTTTCATCTATGTGAATGAAACATAAAAAATGCTATGGCTTTGGAAAAATTGGAGGGTAAAAAACACACACAAAAGTGAAATAAAAAAAAGTGACTAGCATGGTACCAGGCTTCACTTTCAGCCAACTTTTATCAAGTTCAAGATGAAAATGTCACTACAATCTCAAGTCTTTTTAAGGTGTAAACCTATTTACGGCTAAAGGTTATAGGTTTTCCTATAAGTTTAATAGGGGAAGAAAAACACAGAGAAAGATCCAGCAAAATCTCAATGAAAAACGCTGCGTAAAAAAAGCAATGTAGTTTTGCTGCTTTTCTTTAGCTGTGTTTTGCACCATGGGGCTTTAGCTTATCTGTATCTTCGTTAAACCAGTTATACAGTATACACATAATGATGACATTTCTAACATTGACGCACCTTTGACAGAGGTGTTGGGAGGTGGGCCTTCCATGCGTAGGTTCCATGGCGGATCTCCCTGGTTGGCAAAATCTCTCATCTTTAGGTAGCTGATGGTCAACCGAATGATGGAGGCCTTATCCAGTTGACTGGTGATGGCTGCAGGTAGAGGAAGCAGTTTGGCAAGCTCGTAAAACTCAAAATTTTCCTTTCCACGTCGAGAGCGAGCAGCATCCCGGGATTTCTCTTTCCGCAGGGCTTGTAAACTGTTGTGATGAGAAAAAATATAGTAAAAATTAAGAGATCCATCTTATACACAGGACTTTCTATATTTGCTAACCATGTCTATAAAATCATCAGTAACTACCGTCTACAAAGTTATATGCATTCTGAATAATTAATACAGATTTACATAGACTCACCAATTCATGTAAATGATATCTGCCTCCAAGTATAACTAATATGATCAGTCAATAAACTGCACATCCAGGATTTTCAACACTTACGGGGTAGCTAAGTTAAGGCTCTGTTCATATCTCACTTTATAGAGAACTTATAGCACCTTCCCCAACTCTTTGCATCTCTTATTACATGCCGCTCCACTGATTCTGACACAGTTGGAATTTTTTTCTCTAACCCCCACCGCTCCTGAGCAATCAGTGTTGTTATTTTCAGCTCCCAATATACTAATTAAGCTCTCTACTGTCAGGTGGGCAGTCCCGGGATGAAGCAGACAGTCTAGGACCACCCACTTGACCATAGAGAGACTAATTATGCACCAAAACTAACTGCACTGATTGCTCAGGAATGATGGGGGCTAGAGAAAAAAAATCCAACTGCAAAATCAAGGGAGCAACACCTATAGACGGATGCAAGTGGATGAAGTTGGTGGAGCTGGTTAAATGAGTATGCACCGGGAAAGTTCCTGGCACACATACTGAACATAACCACAAGCCCATGGTTAAAGAGTGTGCTGTTAGTATACACTGGGCCAGTATATAGTATATATAGGCTACTGTTCCTATAAAAAGGGACCCATTAGAAAAACGTAACCCCTAAATGGTAGCACTCAGTTGTTTGTATCCATAAATTTCTAAGAGGAATAACAGAGGAATGGTTCCATTAGGGCAGGTTCACACAGAGAAATTTGGAGAAGAATTTAAGGTCTTCTGTATCAGATTCCTCTCCAAATTCTGGAACTGTGGAACCCACGGTAAAGACTCAAAGCATAACTTCAGCTTTCCACCAGGGCTTGTTTGCCTATTAGCCTCAGATACAATGGGGCTAATCAGAGTGAGGCTCATGCCGTGGGGTCCTGCTGGTGAATCTGCTGCAGAATCTGCGTCAAGATTGAGCGGAACACATCGTTGTACAGCATGATAAAAAAAAAAAAAAAGAAGCAGATTCCAGACTAACAATGGGAAGCAGATTCAAGCCAAAATTTGGTGCTGATACTGAGGTGAATCCACTTCAAAAATAGCCCTTGTGTGAACCAGCCCTTATAAGAAAAGATTGTACAGAATTGTTATTTCATGGATGGAAATATTTTACTAAAACAGACACGTCAAGAGATCTAACAGGTTGTTTTATAGAGAGTCTACCACCAACAAAATTTCTTCTAAAGCACTTAGTGAGTTAGTAAAGTGCACCAGGGTGTGGCCGTGTCTTCCTGAGCACCTGCTTTCACCTGTGGTCAATGCACATCAGGACATGTCAATCCTCGAGTGTACCTGACCCATACACTATGTACAACTCCTTTTGAAAGTTTTTGAATGTATTAAGTCAAATAAAGTTACACATTTGCAACAAAAAAAAGTTTGCCCACAGAAGATGTGGCCTTTCTGAATGCTGTAATATTACCTGATATGGTACGGCAATGATTTAGGGTTAACTTCCCATAAAACTACATGTCTCCGTCTCTTTACATGTAGAGTGTCAGGCGTGCACCAGGTTATGGATTTTCCTGAGCACACCTTCTATTAATCAATTACTCCAGCCTGGGAGACGGAAAGGCTGCTCAGCATCCCCAACTCTCCCATCAAAAATTCATCAAAGGCCGGAGTTCTGGAGCTTTGAAGCCTCCCTGCACCTCTCGTGTTTCGATGTCTAGCGATCAGAGGCACCACCCGTCGCTCCCTACCCTGGCCTCTGTAATGGGAACGCTTGTTCTTACATGCTGAGCTTTCGCGGCATCTAACGGGAGAACAAGTGAAGAGGAGCCACTGCTGGGACTCCTTAGGAAACCATGGTGCTATTCATATTAACCATCTCACGGCCAAAGATACCTGACATGTAGTCCTATAGAGTCTAGCACTGTCACAGAGTCTCACCATTGAGCACTGGATTTTTTAAAATCCACAAAAATAATTATGCAATATATGACAAATCTCAATATGTCATCTTTTGCATAGTTAGTCAGCTCATAAATATAATGTGGATGTAGGAATGTTAAAGTAGTTGGTAAAAAGTTGTATTTATTTATTTTATAAAAGGCCCACAATGGGTTAGCACATTAAAAGAAGCAATATTCACCCTCATTGATCCCCTGCCAGTCTCTACTTCCCGGTCATTGCCAACACTAATAAAATGTAGTTCAGCCAATCATTTACTGAGACAGGCCAGCGATTGGCTGAGCAGTCATGCCTGTGTGTTGAAAGGGACCAGAAGGTAGACCTGGGCAGCATCGGAGCAAGAATAGCAGGGGATCGGTGAGGTAGGTAGCACTACCTTTATTTAAAAAACAAACAAAAAACCCCACATATATGACATTATATGCACCTAATTAGTACTTTAAAAGAGTTTGCCCACTTTGTGATCAACTTTTTGTCAAACAAATAGGGATTTTCAAAATGTCCCACTGCTGGGACCCCCCACTGTAATATATGACAAAACCTAAGTGAGTGTTAAATTTCCCTACAGCACCACCACAGGGGAAATGAAGCATTACACAGTGACCATTCAAATCAATTGGTTGTCTATAGTACTCTACTCTCAGAGCTGAGGATCCCACTATATGTAAAGAATATTCCATAATACATGAAATGGGGTTGCGAAAGCAGAGATGGGTTTTTCTGTAACTTTTGGCATGATATTACCAGATAAAAAATCACACTAAATCATCTTAGCATATCCTCTAGGGATTTCCAGGGTGAAAATATTGATGACCTAGCCCCATGGTAAGTCATCAATATCAGTGAGGGTTCGACGCCCATCATCCCCTGCTGCTGACACACAGAGAATGGAGCAGGACTCTTGTTCAGCCACCACAGAAAAAACAGCGCTATCTGCTTCCTGCTCCATTCTCTGTCTATCAGCTTATGAGAACACCTGATTCATGGGTGTGCTGGGTGTTAGACCCTCATCGATCTGATACTGATGACCTATTCTTAGGCTAGGTCATCGTTTTTGCCTGGAAAGCCCTGTTAAGAAAATATACAACCCTTCAACAGAAAAGATGGAAATTATAGTATGATGGGTTAAAGCCTAGAAAGTTCTGCAGTGTAGAGTCATATATGATGTTTTTTTTATACTGTAAGAGGGTCACAAAAACTCCACAATATTCCCAAATTCATAGTCCAAAAGAAAAAAGCTATATATATATATATATATATATATATATATATATATATAAAAGAAAGAAAAAAAAAAATATATATATATATATATATATATATATAATATATATAATATATAGACTAATATATACTAATATAACAAGAACAATTCAAATCCACTTCACTGAGGGCAAGGACACACTTTGGGGTTCTTTAATGCCATGTTTGAAGTCAAAACCATGAGTAGATTGCTATAAGAGGAGAAGTACTTTATAGGTTCTCACCATTCATGGCCCACACCTGTTTTTGTCTTTAAAAACTGCATTAACAAAACCTGACCGTGTGTCCTTACCCTTAGATGATCTTTCCAATCAGTCATCTAATCGACATACATTTACGAGCAGTAGAAAGGATCCTGCTTTCCACAAGATCAATACTGTGATGTGAACATTAGAGTTAGCCAAAAAGGAAGAAACGATAAAGAATGAGAATAATAAGCAGCTAAGAGGATAACCAAACACACCAGGAAATGTCATCAACATGTGTTAGAGGAGGAAAAATTGTATGTGAATATTTAAAGTGCACAAGAGCAAGTTAATCCCTATCCATAGAATGGGGAATAACTTGCAGATCCGTGGAGGTCTGACCGCTCAGATTCCCACTGATCAGGAGAAAAGGGGATTTTAATCACCCACTTTGGCCACCTCCAGCTCTCCCAATGAGAGAGCAGCGACCACATTGCACGACCACCGGTCCATTAGGAAAACCCCTTTAAGTACATACAAAAAAAAATTTACGTATAACTAACATACTGTACAACTTCTGCAAAATTCACAAATTCTATATTCTAATTGAATCCTATTGCGTGAACTGATTTATTACTCTGTAATGTCTTATTTTGTTTGTACTTTAAGCCTACATTTGTAGAGTTAAAGTACAGTCTGTAAAGTGATGCGGCATAAGTTGGCGCTATATACAGTGCCTTGCGAAAGTATTCGGCCCCCTTGAACTTTTCAACCTTTTGCCACATTTCAGGCTTCAAACATAAGGATATAAAATTTTAATTTTTTGGTGAAGAATCAACAACAAGTGGGACACAATTGTGAAGTGGAATGAAATTTATTGGGTATTTTAAACTTTTGTAAAAAATAAAAAACAGAAAAGTGGGGCATGCCAAATTATTCGGCCCCTTTACTTTCAGTGCAGCAAACTCACTCCAGAAGTTCAGTGAGGATCTCTGAATGATCCAATGACTGATGATGATAAATATAATCCACCTGTGTGTAATCTAGTCTCCGTATAAATGCACCTGCTCTGTGATAGTCTCAGGGTTCTGTTTAAAGCACAGAGAGCATCATGAAGACCAAGGAACACACCAGGCAGGTCCGTGATACTGTTGTGGAGAAGTTTAAAGCCGGATTTGGATACAAAAAGATTTCCCAAACTTTAAACATCCCAAGGAGCACTGTGCAAGCGATCATATTGAAATGGAAGGAGTATCAGACCACTGCAAATCTACCAAGACCCGGCCGTCCCTCTAAACTTTCATCTCAAACAAGGAGAAGACTGATCAGAGATGCAGCCAAGAGGCCCATGATCACTCTGGATGAACTGCAGAGATCTACAGCTGAGGTGGGAGAGTCTGTCCATAGGACAACAATCAGTCGTACACTGCACAAATCTGGCCTTTATGGAAGAGTGGCAAGAAGAAAGCCATTTCTCAAAGATATCCATAAAAAGTCTCGTTTAAAGTTTGCCACAAGCCACCTGGGAGACACACCAAACATGTGGAAGAAGGTGCTCTGGTCAGATGAAACCAAAATTGAACTTTTTGGCCACAATGCAAAACGATATGTTTGGCGTAAAACCAACACAGCTCATCACCCTGAACACACCATCCCCACTGTCAAACATGGTGGTGGCAGCATCATGGCTTGGGCCTGCTTTTCTTCAGCAGGGACAGGGAAGATGGTTAAAATTGATGGGAAGATGGATGGAGCCAAATACAGGACCATTCTGGAAGAAAACCTGTTGGAGTCTGCAAAAGACCTGAGACTGGGACGGAGATTTATCTTCCAACAAGACAATGATCCCAAACATAAAGCAACATCTACAATGGAATGGTTCACAAATAAACGTATCCAGGTGTTAGAATGGCCAAGTCAAAGTCCAGACCTGAATCCAATCGAGAATCTGTGGAAAGAGCTGAAAACTGCTGTTCACAAACACGCTCCATCCAACCTCACTGAGCTCCAGCTGTTTTCCAAGGAAGAATGGGCAAGAATTTCAGTCTCTCGATGTGCAAAACTGATAGAGACATACCCCAAGCGACTTGCAGCTGTAATCACAGCAAAAGGTGACGCTACAAAGTATTAACTTAAGGGGGGCCGAATAATATTGCACGCCCCACTTTTCAGTTTTTTATTTTTTACAAAAGTTTAAAATAACCAATAAATTTCGTTCCACTTCACGATTGTGTCCCACTTGTTGTTGGTTCTTCACTAAAAAATTAAAATTTTATATCTTTATGTTTGAAGCCTGAAATGTGGCAAAAGGTTGAAAAGTTCAAGGGGGCCGAATACTTTCACAAGGCACTGTATATATGGTATAAATAAATATTATGGTATGTAGACACATGTCTTAGAATGATAGTTGCTTTTGTTCTCGCCTACTCTCTGGGCAGTTAAATCATGCTTAGGTCCAGGTTCGGTTCCTCAGCTGTGTGGGTCCTTGTTCAATAGAGCATTTGGATCACCCTTTAATCGTAGGGGCCGGCGCTGACCCTTTAAGCCGCACTTTACTTCCTCCCTTCACCACTTGCTGCATGTGTCTGTCCCCTCCTTGTGTGTACTTATTTGTCCTGTGCTCTCCCCTTCCTGTTGGCTGGCTCTCTGTGCCTCTGTGCTCAGTCTCTGGCTGGAGGCCAAGGCTGCAGTAGAGCAGCGCCATTCCCATGTAATGGGGAGCAAGGAGTTAGGGCTGTCATGGTAATGATGCTTTGCAAGAACCGTGTGATGTGCTATCAATGTCCTGACACAGAGGGTGGTGGAGAACTCCACCCAGGGTTTATGGGTGGGGGTAGCTGCACAAAAACACTCAGGGGTGCACTGGGACCCAGCAGTGAGAATGGTAACTCTACGGAGAGGAGGGGAGCCTGCAATGCGCCACTTGTAGAAGGGCCAACTAACAGGATCAAAACAGTTAGGGTTCGCTGAAATTTTTGTCAATAAAATTCCATTCCCTTTTTGCTACACACATTTCGGCAAACCACATTCAGATGAATGGGAAAACTGCAGAAATTTCTGCAATAAATTTGACACTTGTCAACCTCCCCAAAGGGTTTTGTTGGTGTTGTCACTAATACAACACTGATTTGGGGGGGAAAAAATCCAAATAATAGCTCTTTACTTCTGACAAAATGGATCATCATGTTGAAATGGTGTAGTGACCACGACCAGCAGGGTTGCAGACTAGCAACGTCTGCGGTCAGAGGATCACTGGGCCTCTCCCTATTTGAGGTGACTGGGTCTAGCGGTGGCCATGATTTCGGATATCCTCATACACTGCACAACAGTTTAATTTCCAGACATATCAAGCACACACAGCTCGGTAAGCTATGTGCCCTTAGCATAAGATTTTCCCCCACCTCCAAGCCGTGTATCACCGGGACACTCAGCCTGTCGTGTTCTACAGCAGTGATCTGCCATTTATATCAGGCCAAAATACGCTGCTATATTTAGTTGTGAAATTGGCCTTTTATGTTCCTGATGTTTACAGAGTCGGGGAGAAATTAATGTTGACAGCCGCAGGCAGCTCGTCTTAACCCTTACAGTCTTGCAGCGCAGAAAGCTGCTCACCTAAACACAGGAGAACGTTACCTACTGCATCTATATGGGATATAAGGGGTGGAGGGATGACGGGCTGCCCTCACTATCCACGACCTCTTGGATTAATAATTTCATTATGTGCACAGTCAATAATCCATATATAGATCAGCTCGAAACAACCAAACCATATAAATCACATACTGTACACTCTATAATAGGAATTACTACTAAGCATTCAGAAGGTGACGTTAGGAAACCCTCTAGACTGTAGCCACAGATCAGCCTAAAAATGCAGATCTGAGCACGTTCAGGTTTTATGGAAAGCTGGGTGACATCCCCATTATGTATCAGACTGAATAGAGTACCAAAAGACTATACACTAGGGCGCAAGGGCGATTTAAGGACTCAAAACTCTCTGGTAGTCTCATATTTTAGTAGAAATGGCAAATGTGTGTTTTATGAATTAACTACAGTCCTGTGCAAAAGTTATAGGCAGGCATTGAAACAATGCAACTAACTAGAATGCTTTCAGAAATAGAAGTGTTAATAGATTTTTTTTTTGTTAATGAATGAAATGAAGTGAATGAAGAAAAGTGAAATCTAAATTCCATCAATATTTGGTGTGACCTTTGCCATTTGGAGGAGGTGTCCTGGAAGTGACGATATGGCCCCCACAGAGCCCTGATCTCATCATCATCCAGTCTGTCTGGGATTACATGAAGAGACAGAAGGATTGGAGCAAGCCTACATCCACAGAAGATCTGTGCTTAGTTCTCCAAGATGGCGGGAACAACCTCCCTGCCGAGTTCCTTCAAAATCTGTCTGCAAGTGTACCGAGAAGAATTGATGGAAGGCAAAGGGCAAAGGTCAGAACAAATATTGATGGGATTTAGATTTCTCTTTTCTTCATTCACTTTATCTTGTTAATTAATACCAATAAACTAATAACCCTTCAATTTCTGTAAGCATTCTTACTTTGCAGCATTTTTTCCATGCCTGCCTAAAACTTTTGCACATCCCGATGCAAGTGTTGTTACAGCCATTAGGCCATTAATAGACTTGACTTGTCTCTTCTAATAAACACTAAGATTCCCCCATGTAATAACAATTGTAGATCATCTTTCTAAGAACTCTGCCTTCTGGCATTCCTCTGTTATTCCTCCTGGAAATTTATGAATAAATTGACAATTGGGAGTTATCAGTTGGAGGTGTGTCCCTACACTGTGTCCAATCAGGGATGCCAGTATCAGACTATGTAGGGCCACGCCCTCCTGACAAGGTAAATGGTAGCATCCTGTTGTCAATGTATTCATATATTTCTAGGAAGAATAACAGAGGAATGGCACAGATTTGATGTCCCAGAATTTTTATTATGTGAAGAGTTTACTAAAACAGACATGTCAGGAGAGATGACAACCTCTGCAGATGAACTTCCCTAGGATACAGGGTACGATTATACAGGTTGCGTACCCACAACCATATATTCGGTAATAGGTAGACATGAGGATAAATACCACCTTATTTCTGGGGTGTGCCCGCTAAAGGAGAGGTCCTGACACACATTTAATCCTATCAGCTATTTGCTAAACAGACAAATAGGTAAAAAACTGCAAATAAATGCAATTATCGCCGGCCAGGTCTGACATACAAGATGGGCAGAATAGAGGTGTCACGTCCCATTACCACACTGACACCTGATGTACTAGGCGACCCTCACTCAGGTCAGGTGCCCCCCTCCTCTCACAGCTTCACATGTCAAATCCAATCAGCAACAACAAAGCGCGGGGCGAGAGAACACAGCTGTATCGTGCTAAGTCCTGACAGCGACTACCGCCAATTGTCAGCCAGGCGCATGGAGTGTCAGCTTTTCTGTCAAGCTAATACCGCAATATTCTGGCACAGGAAAATATTCCTAGTATATGCAGTAGAAGACTACACAATGGTAGTGCTGTGCATTATTACCAGGATAAGGCTAAGCTCACAACTGTGTCAAAGTCTCTGGAGCCTCCAGCACAGTCCGTCAAAAATCCTGGACAAAAGTCCTCTAAGCCCTCCTGTAAAAAAATAATGGACAACCGACGGACCCCATTGAAGTCAACGGGGTCCATTGTTGTCCATTGTTGTCCATCATTAGAGGAACCATTTTTCCATTCTTAAGATCATGCAACGGACAAGAACAGAGACTCTGACGCGGATGTGAACTCAAGCACACGTCCGAGTGTGCCATCCAAGGAGGCGTCCGGGGGTCCGTTCTGCTCTGATGAAAGTAGAGCAGGTTCTGTTCCGTTTCATCAGGATAAAACGGATCAGAAGCCCAAATAGAGATAAGTGCATAACAAAATGCACTCAGGTTAAAACTCGGATGTCACTCTGAGTGTCACCCGACTGCATTCCGCTGCAAAATCAACCCCAAATTGGATGCACACTCGGTCGTGTGCATGGGGTCTAAGAACACAAGGTCTGGTTGACACGCACTGTCGAAACACTGTCCACGTGTGAAACAGTCTGACAATTGGCCATACAATTTTGACAGTAATAGTGCAGTTTTACCTGCAAAACTTAGTGATCATTTATTAAGAAAACCCCATTACTATATTCCAGCAGCTGCTGCCAAATGTCACCTACAGCTATACCTTCCATCCAACCCCATACACATCAGTTAGGCTGTGTGTGCATGTGTTCTCAATGGGGAGAGGGCAGTAAGCCACTGCCAGACACCACTGAGAATAAAGGACTGGACATGTTGAAATCCAAATTGGCCATTCCTTAATTCTATCCCTTGGAGGAGAGTTGGCACAAACTATTACACAAGTAGTTGGCTAGCCCTGCCAAAAGTGATCAGTTTTGGCCCATATTTAAGGGGTTGTCTGAGACCCACGGGTATTGGGTACACATCATCTATCCACCAGATAGACCATCGGTATTAGATTGGTGGGTCTGACACCTGTGGAGTGGCTTACGGCTCTATATCTTGTATATTGTTTCCAATAGCCGAATCAGCTGATCAGTGTGGGTTCCAGGTGTTGGACGCCCACTGATCTGATATTGATGACCTATCCTGTGGACAGGTCATGAGTATCCATTACCCCTGGGTCTCAGACAACCATTTAATCTAATATGTACAGTGCCTTGTGAAAGTATTCAGCCCCCTTGAACTTTTCAACCTTTTGCCACATTTCAGGCTTCAAACATAAGGATATAAAATTTTTATTTTTTGGTGAAGAATCAACAACAAGTGGGACACAATTTTGAAGCGGAACGAAATTTATTGGTTATTTTAAACTTTTGTAAAAAAATAAAAAACTGAATCAAGGCACCTCTGTGCTGTAGAGTTTAAAGGGAACCTGTCACGTTTAAGGGAACCCATCATATTCAACATGCATCCAAACTCTGGTCAGTGGGTTTATAGAACAGAAAGAGACAAGAAGATTGATATTTAGTAGCAGACACCTTCATTATATAAGTGTGCATACAGAGACAAATGTCAATCACCGAGTAGGACCGCCCACTGGACTCCTAAGCCCAGAATTAGCCAGAATTAAAATGAAAAAATTACACAATATACTGAATATTTTCCAACTAATTATACATCAATCTGCTCAGCTCCTCCTGCTCTATAACATGCCACATACAAGTTGGACTACACGTTCAGTGTGACAGGTTCCCTTTAAATGGCTTAGTCCCACACAGGCCTACCTGTTGTAATCTACATTCTTATTCACATTCTTCATAGAGTACGGCACTAAAAGTTAGGAAGCTGTGAATTCCCTTTGCCTTCACCACCTCCACTGGGAGATAATTCCATGAGTCAAACCATTTTCTGCCGGGGAGAAGCGTATTGTTCACAGAATCTCAATACAAACAATATTAATGTGTTACACCCCCTCTGGGGTTAAGAGCATTTTATCTGCGAATTCATTATATTGCCAAGAAGGGATAAAAGAATCTCAGGGCTCTCTAATGACGGAAGCTACAGCTGATCTCAACGTAACTACTGCAATTTCAGCAATTCTTCCTCAAAATCATACAGGCGTATGTCTCCCTTGACCAACCCATATCACACTTGACTGGCAAAATGATGGCCTGGCGTTTGGTTAAATTGTTCTCCCTGTCAATAAAAAAAAAAGCTAAGAAAAAATGTCGGCGTCAGCCACCCTTCATCCAATATCTTCAGCCTCCGTGAAGCTGGAGGAGATTTTTTTCTGTGCATTTATTCAGGCGGTGTGTGTTAAAGGGACATTGCATCTTAAAGACATGGTCATCAAAGCTAAAAGGTGCTGACCACAGGCTACCAATACAGAGAGCATGCACTAAACTAAAGTGCTAGATGCCCCATAGGGGAGTATTTGCAGACCCTTTCAATTTAATTTGCACATATTGGGTGAATTTATGAAGACCAGCGAATTATATGCATGTCTTAATATTGTGAGCACTGGCGGCAGATGTGGCAGAATTATTGTAAGAGGCTCCAGGTCTCGTGCTCTAGAACTGAAACCTATGCAAGTAAGGGACTGGCTTAGATTTCAAGAATAACACGCCTGCCCCAGACTACCTTAATTCCTGGTCTGGGCCACCTTGATTCCCTTTTATAAAAAATAATGGTCAAGTTGAAAAATGGATAAAATGGTGCACTTTTGGCGCAAATGGTTGTGTGCCAAAAATGTGCCATTTTTGCGTTACAAAACTAACGTGAACAGTTTAGTCAATCCTCCCCACTACCCAATGTTCCCTGTAAGAAGCCTGAATTTATATTTCTTCAGTGAGATTCTTATAGAAAGTACAGGACTGGTCAAGATAACTGAGCGCTATACTCTGCCTTCCACCCAAACCTACCGTACTGTCCTCAGCTTCAATGGCAAAATGCGCATGCGCCCTGCACCGCCGTAGATGATCTGCTCAAATTATATCCTCTAAAACTGGAATGGAGCAACCAAATAGTCAGGTTTGGAGCCCTAAACACTAGTAGTATAAGGATATGCTGCTGATTTAGGGGTCCCAAACCTGGCAATAGTATATAAAAAAGTAATAAACAATAGTAGGCTCACAGAACTGCGCAATCCCACAATGCACTGTCTCAGGAGCTGGGGATACAAACCTGGTGCGCTCACTCCATTTGTCAGGGACTGAAGAGATCTGTTAAAGTATAAAGGGGTTGGATTTTTAGGGCCACTCGGAGGATGTGTAAACTCACATCTTCAGAGGGCATTCGTGGGTATTTCTGGAAGCAAACATATCATTTGGCAAGCAGAAGAGTGCACGAGAAAACAAGGTAATTAGAAACTTGGAACCGATGGACCCGAAACACGGAAGACACAAACTCGCCATGTTGGTCGCCTCGATCCCCTCTTGTGTAGTTACAGTAATGAAAATGAATTATGAGGTTAAGAAACCAGGACCCTTTACAAAAATGACACAAAGCTTGGTAAGCAGTGTCAATGTTTTGTCAGTGCATGCATGTTAATATATCAATGTAAATGGAAATACATCACTTGCTCAATGGATATCTTTTGTTAACCACATGGGTAAAGCAAATATTTTTTGCCTGATATACTAGATCCTAAGACCATGTATTACTGTGTGTATAATATAAAGGATAGTTATTATTTGGTTTAGTCTTGCAATCCCTAAAATATGTCTTTCGTGCTTATACATTGTTCACATGTCTAAGGTGACCATACACATTAGACCGAGGTTGGCTGAACCAGCAATTGTATCTTATGTGTATAAAATGTCCAGCTGACGTTCTTGTGGCATATTCAAGGAAACAAAGTTTCGTTAATATGTCCAATCCTTTGCTCTCAATGGAGATAAACTGCCGACAGCGACTGAAAATGTAGGGACAGCCTTCGTAAGACATTACAGGCACCGCTGTCCAATCCACCAGACCTAAAGCTGGCCCTACACTTCAGATAGCTGTCAGCTGACTGTTATTCCTCCCGAATCTACCATGCACACACACCAGATATCTCTGGTGAAAAGGATTGGGCATGTTTGAAGTCAACAATCTGATCCTTCTTTCCCTGACATCTACCTTCAGGGGGAAGTGTGCCCACCCACATAAACATTAGATGGTCGACTCTGGCAGAAATCAACATTAGACATGGCACAACATGAAAGGGGTTTTCCAAGACTTACATATTGATGATCCATCTTTAGGATATGTCATCAATATGTGATCGGTTGGAGTCTGACACTCAGAAACCCGCCGACCCTCAGTTTCAAGAAAGCTGCAGCCTCTTCCCTGTGCCAATGATGTCACTTTCATTGGTCAAATGGTACAGCATTTCCTGATCTCCTGACGGCTAAATCCAAAGGGGACTTCTCTCTTCTTATTCTTCTAGATCTCTCAGCAGCATTTGACACTGTTGACCATCAACTCCTCCTCACTATGCTCCGCTCTGTCGGCATCACAGACACCGCTCTCTCCTGGTTCTCCTCTTATCTCTCTGACCGCACTTTCTGTGTATCATTTGCGGGCTCTGTTTCTTCCCCTCTTCCCCATGCCGTTGGGGTTCTTCAGGGCTCGGTCCTAGGTCCCCTGTTCTTCTCCCTTTACACAGACCCCATTGGACAAACCATCACTAGATTTGGCTTCCGGTACCATCTTTATGCTGATGACACCCAATTATATACGTCATCCTGTGACATCACCCCTGCAGTAATACAGAACACCAGTGACTGCCTCTCTACTGCCTCAAATATCATGTCTTCGCTTTATCTGAAACTGAATCTCTCAAAGACTGAACTTCTACTGTTTCCACCATCTAACAGATCTGTCCCTGATATCTCCATTGCAGTCTCTGGCCTTACCATAACTCCTAGGCAGTATGCCCTCTGCCTCGGGGTTATGTTTGACTCAGACCTTTCCTTCACCCCCCCCATATCCAATCACTCACACGCTCAAGTCATCTCCACCTCAAAAACATCTCCAGAATCCGCCCTTTCCTTACCACAAATATACTAAAGACACTTATTATTGCCCTGATTCACTCTCGCCTTGACTACTGTAACTCCTTACTAATCGTTCTTCCCCTTACTAAACTTTCCCCTCTACAATCTATTCTGAATGCGGCAGCCAGTCTCATCTATCAGTCTAGACGCTATAGCGATGCTTCCGGTCTGTGCCGGTCATTACATTGGCTGCCTATTCAATACAGAATACAATATAAACTTATCACCCTCATCCACAAGGCTCTCCATAATGCTGCACCTCCCTACATTTCCTCCCTCATCTCTATCGCCCAACCTGTACTCTCCGTTCACTCAATGACCTAAGACTAACATCCTCTATTATCAGAACCTTCCACGCTCGTATACAAGACTTCTCCCGAGTTGCACCACTTCTCTGGAATGCTCTATCCCGGACTATCCGATTAACCCCCAATTTCCACAGCTTCAAGCGTAAACTAAAGACATATCTTTTCAGACAGGCCTATCACAACTCCTAATGTAAACCCTTCCGTAGTTAGAATCCCTAAAACGTACCTTCCTCTGTTTATGCTCCCACATTACCTCACAGGATATGATGCCGTATCAGACTAGCTTTATATGTCCAGGCACCATCTGCACGTTAAAGGACACGACTGGTGACGGCTCATACAGCTTTATATATGTGTAATGACAGTAACCTCTATTACAGAATTGTCTGACCATTGTACAAGCAATGCTACCTCTGTTGCCGCCCCTGCTACCTCTTGTGTCACCCCCTCTAACTCATAGATTGTAAGCTCTTGTGAGCAGGGCCCTCAGTCCCAGTGTGTGAATTGACTATTTCTTTGTAATGTATCTTTTTTGTCAGTACTTAAACCCTACAAATTGTATAGTGCTGCTGAATATGTTGGCACTATATAAATAAAATGTATTATTATTATTACAGCAGCTCAGTCCCATTCATGTGAATAAAGCTGAACTGCAATACCAAACACGGCCCCTACAATATATCCGGCTCTGTGCTTGGCTCACCTGAACGCTGTAGTCTCCTCAACCTCCTGACGGGTGAGGGTCCTGGGTGTTGGTCCCCCACCTATCACATACTGATGACCTTTCCTAAGAGAAGGTCATCAATATGTAAGCCCCAGAAACCCCTGTAATCTAATGTGTATGGCCACATTAACACTCTGAAAGGACTAGTTTGCCACCAGCTACTTGCTCACCTTCCATTATAATAAGTAATAGTAACCTCCTTGATGAAACAAAGCAGGACGAATCGTTCGATGTGCATCATAGATTTCACAAAAACGTAAAAATGACATGTAATTCTAGAACCAGAACATCCGATGTGACTCACATATTATATATATATATATACTATTATTATATTGTTTGCGTTCATTTTTCTGTCTGTAAAATGACATTGGGTATGGATGGGTGCAAGAAAACTAAAGTGTTTCACCCTTCCCAACATTTCATCACAATTATGTACCTTAGGTTGAGGTCTGGAGGACAAGGGATGGGACATGCGGTCATAGGCCTGGAGGCTCCCCTGCCATGAGAAAAAGACAAATTATACACGTGAGGCAGGATATCACCCTCTTTAGCCATGCACCTCTATGTCCCTAGTCCTCAATATACTGTTTGCTGATAAGTTAGGGTTTATAACGTTACTTTCTACTACATTATAAAGCAAACCATGGAGAATATTCTGCATGTAGGCTAAGCAGCTTATAAAGTCTTTCTCATCATATTTGATATACGTATACCTGTCTCCCCTTTCCTCCTCATACTATAAATGATCTTCACCTTTAAAGAGCATTTCCTTCTAAAAAAAATCACTAATTCACCAGAAAATGGTATTTCGTAAAGTAGCTTGTCATGTTCAAGATGGTGCCCTAGGAAACGCTATAAAGCAGGAGGAGCTGAACAAATTGATACATTTTGTAGGAAAAGAAACAATGTAACCTGTACTTTATTTATTTAAAACCTAGTTCTTTCCATCCCTAGGAGTCCAGTGGGCGGTCCTACATACTGAATGACAACCTTCTCTGTTTACAGATATAGCTGTCAATCACTACATAGGACCGCCCATTTGACTTATTGCAATCAAAAACTTACAAGTTATACCGAATCTTCTCCCACCAAACTTTTATCAATCTGTTCAACCCCTCCTGTTCTATAATATGCTGCTGCCAGACAGGGCACCACTTACAACGTGACAGGTTCCCTTTAATGTATATTTTCAGTGGACAAATAAAAGGTCTAGGTGTAAAGTAAAACTGGCAAGATTTTTTTTTCTAAATCAAAGTTTCATAAAAGGAGGGTCTAAAGCCTTCAAAAAGGTTTGTTAATGAGGACCTTTCACCACCTACAGCAACTCTATCCTTTAGGAGGTGATGCTCCACTTATTCTGGCGCAGTTGGAATTTTTTCTCTAGGCCCCACCATCCCCGAGCAATCATTTGTTAGTTTCAACACAATTATGCTCCCTACTGCCAAGGGGGCGGTCCCTGTATTTCTGCTCCATGTCAGGACCACCCACCTGAGAGTAGGGAGCATAATTGTGTTGAAACTAACAGAAGTGATTGCTTTGGAATGGTAGGGGCTAGAGAAAAAATTCCAACTGCGCCAGAATAAGAGGTGTGGTGCCTATTAAAGAGTACAATGACTTGGAGTTGGTGGAGTGGTGAAAGATCCTCTTTAAAGGGGTATTCCTGTTTCAGTGAATACATATTATTTTATAATAAAAAGTTACACACTATCTAAAATATTTTTTGTATTTCAGGGGTATTTTCAATTAATGCTGTAAAAAAGTAAAGTGATACTCACATCACTGACCCCTGTACCACGTCTCTGCCATCTTTATTTTCCAGTCCCTCTTGACACAAAGGAAATTACTTCACAGCCAATCACTGGCTGAGTGCCCTGTTCCAGTGTGTCGAAATGGGAACGAGATAAGATCAGGGAGGTGAGTATCACTCCTATATTTTTACAGCATTCTGTTTTAAAAAAAAAAATTACTAGACAGAGAACCCCTTAAAAGTGGATGTCCAGAGACACATACAACATGATCATTACTCTTATAATATAAAAGTAAAGCACTTACAAATTAGTAATGCCCAAATGGCCCAAACAGAGTAGTTGTCACATGATCCTGGACCTTGACTTATTTTTTTGGGCAGCATGGTGGCTCAGTGGTTTGCACCTGGAATTCTAAAACTCACAATCTATGTAGATTGTGAGCCCTATATGAGACAGTGATTGACAATGTAATTGACAAGTTAAAAAATTTTCAGAAAGCAGTAGGTCACTGGTCATGGTCATGTGGGTGCAAGGGCCTGGATGGCCTACTATAGAGGGGAAAAACACCCAGGATATAATGAGATGGATTCCAGAACCATTGACTCACCAGTACGCATGGAATGGGGAGGGAGCTCCCCGTGATGACTTGTCACAACTTTCTGAAAAAAATACTAAAATTCTGATATCACATGACTGCTCCTCCATTTGGGCAATTGTTGGCCATGTGGCTGAAGGCTGGATGGCCTTACAGAGGGGAAGGGTAAAACAGCCATACTGGAAGGAGTAGGATTCCAGAACCAGCGACTCACCAATACACACGGAAGAGGAAGGTAGGCTCCCTGTGATGACTTGTCAAAGCTTTCCAAAAAAATACTAAACTTCCAGTGTCACATGACTGCTCCTTCATTTGGGCAATTTGGGCATCTTTGTTAATAATAACTAATTAGTAAGTGCTTCTCTTTGCATCACAAGATCAAAGGTCATGTTTTTTGTGCCTCTGGATAAATGGTGGTCAGCACCATTGTGGACCCTTTGATAATGGTGAGGAGGAGTATTCTGCACTCTTGTTGGGTGGTACTACTTCTACTTCTAGGCACATCTGTTCAACAAGCACTAGTCAGTTACAGTACTACATTATATAGTTACTTATCCGGAGTCATTAAAGAGTACTAGGGACCTCCAGAGAGCAAGGACCAAGGCTGAGCAATGGACAATGAGATACTGATTCCTCCCCAGAAGGGTAAAATCTTACTCTGCAAACCCTAAACCTTCACACTGGTTACACAGCTAAAATAAGCCTCTCCGAAAAAAAAAAAAAAAAGACCCAAATGACAAATTAACCGGCAAAAAGAATTACAAGTAACTGGGCACTGTACAACATTGGCTTCACTGGTGACTCCAGAAAAGAGCAACCCAGTGCATTGTGGGGCTTGTAGTGTCAGTTCGCAGGTTACGGCTCAAGTTGTAATGCCTCAGCGCCCTCATAATCCCTATGTCTTCTGTCTTTCAAAGAATTTCTCTGGCATTATGAGTGCAAAGTCATCAAAAGCAGCCTGGAGTCTTCTCATATTAATCCCCAGTGTGCACACTATTGTAATGTATTCTGCTCCTGTATCCGGCCTAAACCCTAAATAATCCTTATTACTGGCTTTGGAATACATTGAGAGGAAAGTGAGACATGGAGGACAGCCTCCCTGTTACTAACCCCATCCATTCCTAGATCAGTAGGAGCTTGGAAACTACTGTAAGATTTTCCTGGCAAGTAGTCGGTGCAGATAGCCGCTCCAATATTTCTTTAAAAGAGCAAATTATAGCCTGTATCAGACAATTTTAAGGGGATGTAGAAGTAAATACATTCTACATCCACAGATAGGCTTGGCTTCACACTCACTCCCCCATAGCTGTAGTGCATTTCCATCAAAACCAGCAACTCATGGTTTTCTCATGTTATTTAACGGAGTTTTCCTTTTTTGGCTACACCTACATCTAACTTGATCTGTGAACACTATAAGCTAGGAGTCCAGTGTATTCATGAGCTACAGGCTTTCTAAATCCACAGGCTACTGATTGACAGCTTTCTCCCTATGCACAGTAATAGGGAGAAAGCAGTCTATCAGCAGCCATTGTGTGAGTGAGGATGAAAATTTCACTTCTGAGAAGTTACTTTAAAATTCTTTGAGCATCCTGTTCACCTCACTACAATAATAGAAAACAATCCCCCCTAAATATAGCAAATGTAATCATCATTATATTTGAGGATTTATTAATATATGTTTTTGAGGGGTGTGAATCCTGTATTATGATCAGGCAGGAGCATTTATAGGCATAGGTTTTATCTGGGGTACTAATACATGGGCGTGCTGTGATTGTCACTTATAAGTAATCTAAGCTTGTCATGTGAAAAGGTATTGCAGCTATTGTGCTTTGGAATAATGTGGGTGGTGTGGTGGTATCAATGTGCAAGCTACCACTTTGGGGTACTAATTCTATTCAGGGTATGTTCCACATCTCGGACTTGTATATTACAAATATGACATGTATTTACTACAGGATCTGTGGCAGAAAGCCAAAGCTCAGTTTGTATTTTTTCGATATGCATGAGAATCCATGAGACTATATCCACTTGTGCCAATTTTTCGGGAAAAAATGTGCAGGAATAAGCTAGTTTTACTCAAAGTTTTTTTTCCATGGAAATTGTATACACCAGGTGCATGGGTGGGTAGTTATAACATATGTTACTATGTTGTTCAACATCCAGACATAGTGTACGCTGAAATGGAGGCAGGTTTGGAAAGGAGCGGGAATCAGTAAGTATTAAATTTCAACCAGTAGTAAGTATCTGCCATTACCTGATGGAATAATCCAATAGGTAGCAGCCTTAGGTAGCAACTTTCACAACAGTTGCACAGCCACTTCCAAAATAAGCCTCTCGGAAAAAAGACCCAAGTGACAAATAACTGGGCTTCACTGGTGACTCCAAAAAAGAGCAAACCAATGCATTGTGGGCCTTGCAGTCAGTTCACAGGTTACGTCTCAAGTTATAATCCCTCCTGTATGTGTGTATATTCCTAACCCTGCTTAACTTGATGTGTGAAGGGTCATGAGGCATCCATGAAGTGGCAAGTTGAGGATCACTGACACAATTTAGTAGGACCTGTATAAGTAAGACCCTATGTGCCTATATCGCTAACCCTTGCGGCACTTGACGTGTAAAGTCTGGTAGAGTCAAACATCTCTTGAGGCCACCATGAAGAACACTGGAACAGTTTAGTAGGTCCTAATCCCAATTGTATTTCTCCAACCTTTTCCAATATGGTCGATATCAGTTGTTCAGCTTTGGAGGGGATCATCTGAGTTTTTCGGCCTGATGGCTGATATATCTGATATATTGCATTTACTGGAAATTATATATGACGTATATTCACTATTAATAACTTTCTAGGTTCTACAGAGCACAGTATTTCTATATAAATAAAACATATGCATATGTATGGACAAAGCCCAAGGATCTTAACTACAATAAAAGTAAAGTAAATGGTCAATAACCCCATAAGATTATCTATGGTAAACAAGTAGAACTATTTGAGCAGATGTGTTGCAATATAATCACAAATAGTGAATGACAGGGTATCGAAAGCTGAAACGCTTTTGGCCATAGCATGCAGAGGGACTACATCGCAAGCACCTCTTATAGCCCCCTCCTAGCCCGTATCACTGCCGGGAACTCACACCTATGCAAATACACTGAGCCGTGCATGGATTAGCATATGCAAATAGCTCTTATGCATATGTATTTTCAGATGTGTTGGCTGCAGGGTGAGGGTGGAAAAGGCCAGCAGAGAATAACTCTATCCTGAGGGAGGAGTATAAGATGAGAGACTGACCCTGGTGTTAACTCTCTCACTGATACAAACACACTAAAAGTGAATCGTAGGATTATATGTGGCCACGATGCTAAATTTACAAGTGCAGATAGGTCTAAAATAAGCTCACATAGAGGAAGATTAGTCGACAAGCTGCTTAACTGTTCGAGGTCTAGGTCCTGCCTATGTGCTAAATTTAACACCGTCTATACACCCTTGGCCCATACACATGTTCACAATGTGCCATGTTCTATCCATAGTTCGCTCGGCGTGATTTTTCGACAAGACATTACGATTCACTGTGACAAAGTGCCTTAGAGATCCCTTGACCACCTTGAGGTTGGTATCACTATCTGCAATTCGTCTAAATGCACAGGTCATGTAAAAAAGAAGAAAAAAAAAATCCATGTCCAAGATTTTCATGGGATAGAAGGTGGGATGTCTACATATGCCATTCACAGGGTAGTAGGTAACATTGTGCATATTAGGGCTCTCAAACACAAGCGTATTGCCTCCTCATATGAGCATCTGTATTGTGATGTGTATCCCACCTCTACTGGGAACCTACTGACCTGAACTTAGGGAATCATATGGATCTATCAAGGTCTAAGTTTTGGTCAGGAGACCCAAGGTCGGGCTGGGATGTACATCAGAAAAAAAAGATTCTCATTATATAATACATAACAAGTGATGTTCTTTTGCTGCAGACTCAAAAACCTATTGTAAAATTTACATACGTACAGATAAAATGTTGGCATATTTATAATAAAAATAATGTTGTTTTTTTTTTTGTTTTGTTTTTTATTAACATGTCACTAAAATAACAGAAGACAAGCAATTCACATGCTCACTGATGTCATCTGATACCCTTACCACTATAATAATAATAATAATAATTCATTTTATTTATATAGCGCCAACATATTCCGCAGCACTGTACAATTTGTAGGGTTCAAGTACAGACAAAAAAGATACATTACAAAGAGCTTACAATCTATGAGGTAGAGGGGGTGACACAGGAGGTAGCAGGGGCGGCATCGGAGGTAGCATTGCTTGTACAATGGTCAGACAATTCTGTAATAGAGGTTACTGTCATTACACATATATAAAGCTGTATGAGCCGTCACCAGTCGTGTCCTTTAACGTGCAGATGGTGCCTGGACCTATAAAGTTAGTCTGATACGGCATCATATCCTGTGAGGTAATGCGGGAGTGTGAACAGAGGAGGGTACGTTTTAGGGAATCTACTCATATACCACTCATATTCCAAGCCTGCAGGGACATCACATACTTACAATTGTTGGTATATATACATAGATCTCTATATACAATGTAACATATACAACAATGTGCAAAGCAACAACATCCCTGGGGTCCCAGTGAATTTTTTTTCACATTCTTGCCCATTTCATTGGCATCATGACTTCAAATGTAGGTGAGGATCCCTTCAAATAGCACCCTATATTATTAGCCTCCCAGACACAGGGGGTAGCTACAATTCTTATCTTTGGGCAGTGCGGATTGATTTTTTTTTCTTTATTTGTGTCTCCTACTGGTTCACTGTCACCCTACGTCTGCACCTGGACAGTAGGAATGAGGGTGAGTTCACACGGCCGAATTTTTGGGTTGGAATTCGGTCACAAACCATTCTGACCCCATAGACTATAATGGGGTGAGTGTGGTTTCTGCTCGGTTTCCGCACGAAACATGCGGAAAGTGCTGCTTGCTTTGTACGGAAACCACACGGACCCCATAATAGTCTATGTGGTCCGCAGGTTTCCTTAGGTAAACCGCTTTTCTATGCGTATAGATTTCCGTTCAGGGGTCCCCAAGCGGACTCCCAGAACGGAAACCAAACGCAGATGTGAACCGGCCCTCACTCTAAATTGTACATGATCCTTATCTTATTGTGTAGATGGTTTATGTTGAAGTTTCCCTTTCATGCTTTTCAAACTCACAAAGAAATGTATCTGGATAAATTCAGAGTCCTTTGTCTTGTCAAAAAGCTAAAAGCTAAGCGTGTAAATAAAACTGTGCCATAGTAAAGATACCCGTACATATAATATACACAAACGTGTTTTACATGGAGTCAACTGTGCCAATAGTCATGTACATATTGTAATAGATCTAGGCGCCTGTGTATTGTGTTTGGACTGTGGCGGTAAGTCCATTCCGTATTTCCCTGTCTTCCTAGTACGGCTGCGTTCCTTGTCCTCGCTACCCATATTATCTGACAGAATAATCAGTCAATTGAATCAGAGAATTCCTTTCCGAGCAGGGTAATTTTCGCTCTCTCTCTCCCTGCCCCTCCTCTTCTCTCTGCTCCATCGGACTCAGCCACCTGCTATAGTCAGTGATGTGGAACGGCTTGGAATTAGCCCTGAAATTAGCACCAGTCCCCAGTTAAAGAGCTGGCAGAAGCCGAACATGCCACCATAATAGCCAAGAAAGAGTCGGCTGCTTAAATTCCAAGGGCCAGGCTGGAAATCACAGAGCCCAATGTCATCTGTCTCCTGCTGCTGGTAACACACGGTCTCTCTAGGTCTCTACCATGGGCGGGAATGCACCAAACTAGCAATTCCTCAAATTAACCATTTCATTATAGTAGTAGCTCCCATTCATCATGCTGGCTATACAAAACCTGTTCTTTATGTCTTTTTGCGACATGCTGTGAATAGTATGTTATCATTTTTACTACATATGGATTTTTATACAAAAACTAAGATGTATGTGATATAAAATGCTAGTTTATGCAAATCCATTCAGTTATCAGAATAATCGTAGCTAGCGATAGAGTCCGGGTAGGGAATCTATAAGGGGATAGCAACGGTTTAATGAGCTACAATAATAAATACGAATAATATGTCCAAATGTGTGTCTATACATACTGCATCATGCAGGCTGCTTCGATACCGACTATGTGCATAAAGCAATGTTCATTTCTATGTACAGACTCTGCAATTGCAGATTCGTTGTCCAAGGACAGCTCTGTCACCTTCCCATCTGTCTTGTGAAACATTTCATGTGGCAGACAGGTGGCCGGACGGAAACCCAGCTCCTCCGGGGCCCAGATCAGATTAAATCTGAAAGTGGGCTGTCTGCAAAACCAGGTACTGGCTGCACCTCTCTGTCTGACCTACCGATCAGATATGTGAACACATGAAGTGCTCAGCACCAGCAGCCAAAGCAAGCTTTTCCTACAGCTCTCAGGTCTAGATAGAACCAGCATCTGATATATTATATAGTCAGAAGTAGCATAAACAGAAAATAATAATAGGGTATAGGGCTCGGAATCATGATTCAGGGTGGGCTCCTGGCATAAAATAATCGAGATATCACAAATGTTCATTCCTGGAAAACAAGGCTTTTTAGGTTTATGATGATGAAAAACTGTCTAAGGCCTGGTTCACATCTGCGTTTGGGTTTCGGTTCGGGAAGTCCGCTTGGGGACCCCCTGAACGGAAACCTATACGCATAAAAAGCGGTTTACCTGGGAAACCTGCGGACCCCATAGACTATAATGGGGTCCGTGTGGTTTCCGCTCGAAAGATGCAGAGAGGAAAGTGCTGCTTGCAGGACTTTCCTCTCCAAATGTTTCATGCAGAAACTGGGTGGAAACCACACGGATCCCATTATGGTCTATGGGGTCTGCGGGTTTCCCAGGTAAACCGCTTTTTTATGCGTATAGGTTTCCGTTCGGGGAGTCCACTTGGGAAACCTGAACGCAGATGTGAACCGGGCCTAAAAGGATTTTGGGCATTTTGGTCCATCATGGTTTGGAACCCTTGGTGCTAGTTTCCTCTTCCACTTTTATTCTTCCTTACTTTGACCCGCTGGAATACTTAGAATACTGAAAGGTATGGCCATCAGCAGTGTCGCTATAGAATGGAGTCACATATAGACCCTGATGCCAGTGATAGACCAAAGGCCCCTCTGTCACATAAGAAGACGCCAGTAATATAATGGAGTTGACAAACTAATCAGACGGCTCCTTATTTAAGTTGGTCATACACATTAGACAGAAGTAGAATGATGGTTGTATAACCGGTCTGGTGAATAATCGTCTTACAGATCCTGCCATACATATTTTATACCACATGAGCTGCTACAGTCGTCCAAACTGGCTACTTGGCAATATATGAACAACCTTTTTGGGAACCTCATGAGAACCTTCTGTCAATGAAAGTTCATTCATGGAAAACAAATAATCATTTCCTATGAAAACTCTTCTGTCAAACTTTCAAATATGGCTGACTTCTTTCCAAATAATAACACAATGTGGCATCGGTCAGTGAAAACGATCAATCATTCGATTAAGAGTCACTTAATGAACATTTGCTATGGTAGAAATTGTCCAATTTTAGCTATTCCAGTCTAATATGTATGGGCACCATAAACGGCACCAAGGGGGTGACGGTGAGAGACCCTAATTGTGCGTTATGTCTCTGACTGCAAAGTTTGGAAGATGAAACTGCTATGTGGTATTCACCAGGGGAACACTACTAGGGAGCACTGCTTTTTCCAGGATTGTAATGGAATTCAAGCTACTCTTCACAGAAATTCAATTTATTGACCGCGTGTTTCCAAGTCGTACAAACTCCTCGACCTGATGACGGAGTTGCCGAAACATTTCGTCAATAACCTTCAGTGTGCTTTACAATCCTGAAAGGAAGACTGGAATACCTAGTAGCATTCAGGTGAATATCACAGACATTGGGGGAGATTTATGCACTAGCAGAAGGTGCTCCTCATTTATGACGAGGTGCATGGGCCTTGCCCATGTCATGCCCCTGTCCCCCATTGTTCCCAAATGGGTACTCCATTTCTACACTGGGACAGCAGTAGTCACATTCACCCCATATACTAAACACTGAGATTAGAGTTATATATAATACCCACAATCCTAATAAGTAGATGCCTACCCTTTGGTTTTTACATATTATAGATCAGCTTCATCCTATGGTGTGCTTGTGTGATTCCTTATACAGCTGAAGCTGCTATGTGTACTCTACATGACCATGCAACTGCTTGTTTTACATCCAGGACATAAATGTGGAATTAGCTCGCTCTTCGCTATTATAAAAGCCTCCAGTCATATGGAACAGATCTCCACTACATGGCTATGGGGATTTGCACACATTCAGCTGAAAGAGTTGGGCAATAAGACCTGGATCAAAGAAGGTATTCCAATTCATCCCGAAGGTGTTAGATGGGGTAGAAGTCGGATCTTTGTACAGGCCGGTCAAGTAATTCTGAGTCAACCATTTTCGTATTCATTGAAACATTGTCCACAGGGGCGCTATCATGCAGAAATAAAGAATTTCTAGTTTTCCCAATAGTGTTATAGGCTGTAGCATCAAGAATTCTTTTCACTGGTTCTAAGACCCAGACTAACTTTATCACACACGTGGACTTTCCCATAAAGCCCTCCTTCCTATAAAGTATATGTCATCTGTACTCCTGTAATAGTTTATTCAACATCTGCAGCAGTCCCATGTCCCATGTTGGTACGTCAGGAGGTAAAGACCCAGGAGGCATCAGAACCAGAGCGTGAAGGGGTCGATCAGATGATTTTTTTTTTTTTTTTTTATGTAATTATTTTGTTGGCTGGATTAGGTCTTTTTTACATTGTTAAAATGTGATAAAACATACATTTACTACAGAAATATATAGAAACATTTGTGTACATAGTAACACTAGATTAAGCCTTTACTATTTGTTCTAGAGAGCAGATACTGTATATTGTAGTAATAATGGAGCTTGTCAATATCTACAAAGACCAGGAATAGACAGTCCTAACATATTTCAATAAAGAAAGTAGTCCACAAGGATAATATGGAAGCATGGACGTAATTTTGACAAATATCGGCCACGTGGCCTACATTGTTATAGTGCTTTCCATTATAATAATACATAGTCTGAACAATAAGACGCATCTATAAAAGGTGTCTGCATAGTCAAACTATAAAATAAGACATCCAAAAATGAAGACCAATATCCCACATAGTTCTAAAAAGTAAGATCGCAGAGTAGAACAGGACAGGAATATGTAATACATGTTTAGACCATGTCCTATGGTCAGAATGGAAACTTCTTTTCAGCCACTTTTCTACGACAGACAATTTTTCTTAACACTTTATAGGTAGCATGAAACATAGATATAGTTAAGAAGGTAGGGTTAACATCTGCGTCAGTGTCAGGTGGTTTTAAGAATTAAAGTAAGAGCGTCCCAGCAAATAACATAAAAGCCGGACGCACCATGTACAACAGGGGTGTCAAACTCATTTTCACCAGGGGCCACTTCAGCCTCACGGGGTACCTTGAAGGGCCAAGATTATTTTACACATGTATAAAAGTAACTTCTTAACAGATAAGCGAGCTATTAAGGAGTAGTTACATTTGTACATTACTACTGTTACAATCAGCCCTTTGAGGTCAACCAGGAAGAACATAATGTATTGTTAAAACCTAAGACATTGGCATGTTACATACTATCCTCATCCTTTTCTGAATATATAAAAAATTAAGCAATATAATAATAATAATAATAATAATAGTCCTTTAATAGTCCCACAATGGGGAAATTCAGTGTGTTACAGCAGCAAAGATAAGCAGATACAAATACAAATACAACATGTACAGGAATATTCCAAGGTGAGAGGCATTACATTGATAGCAAATACCGTTTACCCCTGCAAACAGTATTATGCTCTATAGTTGCCTCTGCACACGGTATTACGCCCCACAGCGGCCCCTGCACATGGTATTATGCTCAATAGTTGCCCCTGCACACGGTATTATGCTCCATAGTGGCCACTGCACACGTTATTATGCTCCATAGTGGCCCCTGCAATCATTATTATGCTCCTTAGTGGCCCCTGCATTGGTATTATGCCCCATAGTGGCCCCTGCAAACGGTATTATAGTCCATAGTGGCCCCTGCACATGGTATTATGCCCCATAGTGACCCCCCCACCCATGAACTATTATTATACTCTGGGGTCTTTTCAGACCCCAGAGTATAATGATTGGAGACCCAGGTGGTGACAAACATAAAAACCAGTGTTACTTACCTGGGCCCCGGTGCGCTCCCTGCGTTCGGCCTTCTTCAATGTCGCACAGACCGGCGTCGCGACATAATGACGTCAGCCTGGCTCACGTGACGCCTGGGACGTCACCAAAGAAGGCCGAAGCCGGCTGGGAGCAACATCGGATCGCCGGAGAGGTGAGTAACACAGGTTTTTATGTTTATCACCTCCCCGGGGTCTCCAATTATTATACTCCGGGGTCTGAAAAGCCCCCCAGAGGATAATAATAGTAGTATTTGATGGGGTTCGCTGGCCGCGGCCTCACTTACCATCCCCGCTCCTGCACACAGCCGCTTCTGCGTCCCATAGCAGAAGGGGGAAGCGGGGACGGCCACGACCAGCAGCGGGGATCGATAAGTAAATAGGCCGTTACGTGCCGGGGATACTCCAGCAGGCAACGGCCTATTTATATATATAAAAAAAACTTATCTTCACCTACCTGCGATGCCTTGATGCAGCCGCCTCCTCTTCTTGTCTGCGTGTCAGCGTAGGAGGCGCGATGACGTCATTGTATCGCCGCCTGCGCTGACATGCAGAGGCCTTGTAAACCAGCCCAGGACAGGTATCGCGTAGCTTTGTTTGTTTTTTTTAAGCGGCCTGTCCTGGGCTGGTTTACATTACATAATGTACATAGACAATAAAAAATGCCGCGGCCCTGCGGGCCAGATAAGTGCCGGGCCGGATAACAGAAGGCAGTGGGCCGGATTCGGCCCGCGGGCCTTGTGTTTGACACCTGTGATGTACAAGCTCTGTAACTGTACTAAAAGTTAAAAAAAAATTAAAAAAAAATAAAAAATTTTCGTCACTTTAGTGCAGGGCTTTGGTGGCCACACTGGTCTTGGCTTAAGGTAGGCCGTACAACATACACAATGCAGAGGATCACTGCTGGAGTGGGGGACTGTGTAACAGCTAGGTATCCTTTATCTTCCCTGTATATTTTACTGCAGTGACTTGTCATATGTGAAGAGGTGACCGCTAGGCCTGTGACTGGCTGCAGGGACCACCTGACACAAATATGATGTCACATTCTGACATTGGCCGAGAGACCTGTACACAGCAGCTGCTGCTGGAAACGGAGGATCGGGGAGAGGTGAGTACTTTTCTTTTTATTTTATTGGCCCATTTGCAGGACCTATGGAAACTAAAATAATGTCCCCTTTAAGCTCCGTAAACCGCTGGGTCTCCTTAATGAAAACCAATATAAACCAGGACCACACCCAACCTGCATCATGAAGGAACGAAACAATAGCAATTTATGGATGAGCCCACCAGCAGTGGGGCTGTCCGCCGTCTTGGCAGGTGACTACTACACATTCCTATTGTAATGATGACTTGCTGTCTTTTAGAGAACCCCCTAACTAGTTGGGGTGAACACAATGCTGTATGCAATATGAGGCTGTACAGGGGGAAATTACTGTCATCATGTGCATTTCCGTCCTTTATTATGGATCCCATGATTGTATTTGCCTTGGCAGCAGCTACCTGGTACTAGATGCTGCAGTCCAATATTCCTTAGTCCAAGTCCTTTTCCTTGTCATTGCAGTAAGGGTATATAGAGTCAAATACTTTTAGAACAAAAAAAGCCACAAACCATACAATCTTCTATGACATTCAGATTTCTACAGTGTTTATAGCATTTGATTCCTTTACATGGCACTAGGGTACAGAATTCACTTTGCACACCTCCTCCTGGCCGCGGAGAGACTGTTGAAGGATATAACAGCGGCCTAATAACAGTGTTGAAGGGCTGTAATGAATATGCATCTCCCTCAATAACCGCATGATTTACAAGGGACACCTTCTCTGAAAGTGAGGATGGCGGTATGTGACGGAAGAGCTCCATAAAAAGAACTCATTAAATAGAGGTAAAGTAATTATGGATTGCAAAATCAATAAAGTTAATTTGTTTAAACAACAATAGACATTTTATGATACTGCCCAGTCCGGCATATACATAGAAAGAATAGAAAAAAAAATTCATAGGCAAAAGTGGAATAAATAATGCTTATCCAGCAATGTACTAAATATGCTAAAGGGAACCTGTCATGTTAAAAATAGAGTGCAGTCTGCAGACAGTATGTTATGGCGCAGGAGGAGCGGAGCAGATTGATATACAGTTTTGTGGGATAACCAGTAATTTATTCATTTTTGCTTCCTTTGGATTTAGGAGTCCTGTGGGTGGCTCTACTGGACTGTAAGTCACTTATAGGACCGCCCACTTGGCTCCTTAGTCCAGAATGAGCAGAGGTTTAACTAGATAAATGACAAGTTATACTGAATCTTTTCCCATAAACCTATGTATGAATCTGCTCAGCCCCTACTGCTCTATAATATGCTGTCTGCAGATTGCACTGCTTTTTTGTTTTACCATGACAGGTTCCCTTTAAGGTACTCTACCCATATTTATTTCATAAGGGTCTCTTCTGAAAAGACTGTACATAGAACTCATGACCTATCCTTAGGGTAGGCCATCGATATCAAATTGGTGAGAGTCTGACATCCAGAACCCCCGGCTATGAGCTATTCTCAGCAGCCGATATTAAGAGAACAGAGCAGGTAGTAGATAGTGCCAGTAACTGAGCATAGCCACTACATGGAGATCACAGCTATCTGTTCTCCATATAGTGGCTGCTAAGAAGACTAGCATCTTACTGCACTATAGGTGGACCCCGGCTGCAAAAGTTTTAGGCTAAAGTGAACATGCTGCACCATAAAAATGCTTTAAAAATAGAAGTGTTATTTTTGTAAATTAACAAAAAGAAGCAAATGAAGAAAAGACAAATTGAAATCCCATTAATATTTAGTGTGACCGCCCTTTGGAGGAGGAGTCCTGGAAGTGATGATATATCCCCCCCCCCCCGATCTCATCATCATCCAGTCTGTCTGGGATTATAAGAAGACACAGAAGGATTCAAGCAAGCCTACATCCACAGAAGATCTGTGCTTAGTTCTCCAAGATTTCATAAGAAAGACGAACCACATACAGAAAGGTTGAGTTGTGCCAAATAAGGAAATCCACTCTCCCCCGGATCTTAGAGAATAGTTTCCTTTATTTCAAACCGCAATGTACAACGCGTTTCGGGGTGTGTTGTCCCCTATTTCAAGTGTACATTAGGGTAATGCTTTTTGTTCTCTACATATAGTTTTCCAAGATGTCTGGAACAACTTCTTAGCAGAGTTCCTTCAAAAACTGTATGCAAGTGTACTGAGAATTGATGGAAGGCAAAGGGGAAAGGTCACAGCAAATACTAATGGGATTTAGATTTCTCTTTTCTTCATTCACTTCATTTTAATTTACAAATATAATCTATTAAGACTTCTATTTCTGAAAGTTTTCTTACTCTGCATTTTTTCCATCCCTGCCTAAAACTTTTTGCACAGCACTGTATATATCCATCAGATGGAGTGAATCTGGAAAGCTCTACCCGTTTTCCCAAAACAATTGGCACGGAAACTTGCTAAGTATAGTGCCGCCGCATGTTTACAGCCATGTCCGAACAGATTGTAGGTTCGGAAAAGTTTAAAGAGCAGGTAAGATTACGGCACAGAGCAAGTCGGAAAGAAGGGGGCAGAAGGAGACAAAAAAACAACCGCAGAACACATAGGGAGAAGAGTTACAGCTCAACGCACAAGGAAGCCCAAGCACACAGCTGCTGGGAATAGGGAGCTCTTCCTTATGCAGACGTGCATGAGGTATGATTAGAATTCCACTTAAAAGTTAGATATGTAAATTAAAAAAAAATAATTACAAAAACTCCCCAGCCATCAGAGTGTGTTTGTTCAAATACAAATTACGCTCCCACATCTGCCACTTATTAATTTTGAACTTTTTACGGCGCCGATTCCTCAGTTCAATCTGTTTATTACCATGAATCCATTTCCAAAGATTGTCTCTAATTAAGCTATAATTTGGATCAGCCAGGTAAAGCACAGAAACCAAGACACATGTTATATATACACATGTACATTGCTTATTGCAAATTGCTGGGGACCATTTTAACATTTCCTTTTTTTTTTTTCTTTCGCATTTCGCTAACCCTTTAGGTGCTAAGAAGGTCACGAGAAAATAACGATACAATGTAGCTGCATATGGTTTTAGCTTATAGTTGAGGATATGTTTTAAATCTCCTTCACATATTACAGTTTTTATTAAAGTTCTGCAAGATATACCTGCAGCTGCTATTGGTGGGTGTTCTGGTATATCACTAATTTAAAGGAGTTTTCCAAGACTATGATATTGATGACCTGGCCTTAGGATAGGTCAGGGGTCAGCAACCTTCGGCACTCCAGGTGCTTTGAAACTAAAACTCCCAAAATGCTCCATTCACTTCCATTGGAGTTCCAAGAACAGCAGAGCAAGTGTGCATGCTGGGAGTTGTAGTTTTACAACAGCTGGAGTGCTGAAGGTTGCCTACCCCTGGGATAGGTCATTAATATCAGATGGGTGGGGTCTTATGATCAGGACATGGCACGCGGGAGAACGTGGCTTCCTCTTCTAAGGTCAATGATGTCACATTCCTGGTCACAAGGCCATGCTGCAGATCAGTCCCATTGAAATGAATGGGACTGAGCTCGAATGCTAAGCACAGTGGCTATAGCATGTATGGCTATATACTTGTTAACAGTGAGAAAGCTGCAGCATTAGTCTGAATGCCACGGACTCTTAAAACTGCTGACTGGTGGAGATCCCTGGTGTCAAGGTGACCTTGTATTACATGGACGGCCACTTCTCTTAATGGCCGCCATGTAATGCTCATTCCTTTAAAGCAACATAATCTACCACTAGCTGAGAGGCTCCTGTTCCCCCAAGTACACTTACTTGTTCCCGGACTGGTGGGAGGATTCCATGCTTTGGTATAGAGCAGTCTCTCCTTATTACTTATGTAAGCATGTAGGGATGACAAACTGATGAAATATTTATCATCCGAATAGGAAGTAAACGTCTTTGTGGAATTGGTGGTGAGTCTTGAGAAGAATCAGATAGAATTAGTCTCCCTTAAATTTGGGAAAGACAGATGACTTTTTCTAGATATTCTGAACACTACATCTGAATTGGGCTTTTTCAGTGTTGAAAACATGTAAGCTGCTCCTGATCTCTTTTTTCAACCTAGATTGTAGATTTGTCTTTGCTGGAAATAAATAATGTTGGATTCGCTTTTATTCTTCGTGCTGAACAAGTCTTTTTTCAGTACAAAGGAAAAAAAAATTGGTTGGCAACCCAGGAGGAGGAGGATTGGGGAAACCTAGATTAAGGACTGGATGATTAGGGTGATCATCAAGTAGGGTGATTATGATCCAAATCAAAATCACGATTAATTGAACATTTTACCGCGATGACTCCGTTTTTACATGCAACATCCCCTATTTATATGTCATGTCATGCCATTGAATTTTGGTTTTTGCGTCACCTCTCCAATGTTCTGGTCTGTCCAGGACTGGTACAACATAATGGCGGACTGCAAAAATAGTGATAACATACAGAGTCCAAATGACCCCATTGACTATAATGGGATACGTCAGGTGTCCATATTTTGATAACGGAAACTGGCGTAGGACTGAAACCTCTGTACAGGACTTTCCTCTGCCGATTTTCAGGCAGACACTGCGACGCAGATATGAAAAGTTGAAGTCGGTGGTTTGGCCTTCTGACTCCACAGCCCTGGAAAGAACCAGAAGATTTTTAGGATGGGGATGGCAGTACCATCATGTCTGAATGAACAGCTTAACTCCCATGTTGTGAGGTAAAGGGTCAGAGTATAGCAGCTCTGAGTCAGTACTTCCAATCAATAAAAGTACATATCAGCAGTTGTCCAAAGAGATCAGCGTCAATGAAGAGAGGTAAGGAATTGGCATGTCCTAGACAAAAGAATCTCTTCCCGAGCACCACTGATGGCGCCATTTGAATATTGTTCACATAGACGTGTGATGTCCATTGTACTTGACGGCTGAAATGACACGTCTAGTAATTGTGAAATAGAAAGAAAGAAAAAAAAAGATAATGAACTCCTCCTACGACCGCTCGAGAATTAATCATGTGAAAAAATTAATCTGCCACTTTTCAACACTGTTTAAAGGTTTTATTTCGAGTTACAGTATTTATTAAAGCTCGCAAAATTGCTCCGGCTCAAAAGCAGCGGCTGAAGAAAATACCATCTTACTTATTATATTACGAGAGTTCAGATTCCCATACGTGAAAATTTTCTGAAAGTGCAAGTTTGCGAATTGTCCGCCACATTCCATTGCAATCGTCATTTGTATTAACAGGATTGTCATTGTCAAAAGGTGTACAAAAGAAAGTTGGCGTATTTACAGGTTCTGCCTAGCAGGACCTTGGCACAAAGATGTTCTCTGCTTAAAGGCCTCTGGTGTGACATCAAGGATGGCGGGAGGGGAGGGAGGGTGATTAAGAATGCAATTCTCAAAAGCTGAGCAATTCATTAACAGGCTGGGATCAATACTCTTCCATTACTTTCTCCTGGCTGGGGTGTGAGGGCAGGATGTAGGGGAGATGCACAGGAGAATCTCAGTCCTCTTCCCTCCCTCCTCTTACTTGCTAAAAGACGTTTGGCTAGGAATTTAACCCTCTGCAGTCTGACACATACACACGTGGACAAAATTGTTAGTACCCCTCGTTTAAGGAAAGAAAAAACAACAATAGTTACAGAAATAACTTGAATCTGACAAAAATAATTTGCCAAACTAAATGTTGACAATCCACAAAGCTTCTGGGAGAATGTCCTATGGACAGATGAGACAAAAATCTAAATTTTTGGCAAGGAACATCAGCTGTATGTTCACAGACGGAAAAATGAAGCATTTCTTGAAAAGAACACTGTCCCTACTGTGAAACTTGGAGGAGGCTCTGTTATGTTCTGGGGCTGCTTTGCTGCATCTGGCACAGGGTGTCTTGAATCTGTGCAGGGTACAATGAAATCTCAAGACTATCAAGGGATTCTAGAGAGAAATGTGCTGCCCAGTGTCAGAAAGCTTGGTCTCAGTCGCAGGTCATGGGTTTTGCAACAGGATAATGACCAAAAACACAGCTAAAAACACCCAAGAATGGCAAAGAGGAAAACATTGGACTATTCTGAAGTGGCCTTCTATGAGCCCTGACCTAAATCCTATTGAGCATCTTTGGAAGGAGCTGAAACATGCCGTCTGGAAAAGGCACCCTTCAAACCCGAGACAACTGGAGCAGTTTGCTCATGAGGAGTGGCCAAAATACCTGTTGAGAGGTGCAGAAGTCTCATTGACAGTTACAGGAATCGTGTGATTGCAGTGATTGCCTCAAAAGGTTGTGCAACAAAATATTAAGTTAAGGGAACCATCATTTCTGTCCAGGCCTGTTTCATGAGTTTTCTTTTTTTTAAAATTCTGTTGAAGCATGGTTGAAAAGCAATGTCTGACTTTCATTTGTTCATTTTCATAGAATTTTTATAGATTATTACTTTTGTCAGATTCAAGTTATTTCTGTGACCACTGTGGGTTTTTCTTTCATTAAACGAGGGGTACCAACAATTTTGTCCACGTGTGTATGTTTATAACTTGTAACTAACTTGTAAAAAGTACTCCGGGATTATTTTATTCTTGCCTCTGTTATAAGCTACATAAGAAAAAGGGCATTGCAGTGAAACATTTTAGCAGACGCTTTTTGCTGTATTTTAAGGTCCGGTTCAGGTCCGCCATTACATCACACGACCGTCTGACTACCCTCTCACAGTCTGACTACCCAGTGGACCAGAAGGTAACCTATGAGACATTCACTTTGAGGGAACCACCTCTATTTTAATAAGAGGCTACATTTTTTACATATTTGTGTCTGAACATCCTATTGAGCACTTGATATGCTTATGGAGAAAAACGGTACAGTTTAAAGTGAATGTGTTGCAATGAACATTCAGTTCAATCTGCAGGGAGCATGTTATAGAGCAGGAGAAGCTGAGCAGATTGATATATAGGTTTTTAGGAAAAGATTCAGTATAACTTGTCATTTATTCATCTAATTACTTTTTCTTTCTAGGTTTTAGAGTCCGATGGGCAGTCCCACTTAATTATTAAGTAGGACCACCCACTGGACTCCTAAGAGGAGAATGACCAGAGATTTAGATCAATAAATTATTAGGTTATACTGACTCCTTTACCACAAAACTAAATATCAATCTGCTCAGCTCCTCCTGTTCTATAATATGCTGCCTGCAGATTCAAATGAATATTCAATTTGACAGGTTCCCTTTAAGAGAATGGTTCAGTGTATAATTTCATGTCCAAAAAGGTCATATGTCGGTTACCACCTAATTTCCCACAGATAATGTCAACCTTGTGCTATTCAGGATTATTCTCATGACTGAGTAGCGGAGGGTGTGAATTTTGAGTCATACTGTTTGCTTAGAAGCCACGCAGTCAATACCAGTCTGTCAATCTGCCTGAATATTGCATTCTCTCAGGGTCCTCAATGGGGCTCCCAGCCTAATCTCCATACTTCATACAAACACATTAGGGCCAATTTCAAACCATGCAAACCCATTTAAAGATACTGAGAACACAGAACCTCCATGTAGGTGATACCTTCGGTCAGAATCGATTTAAGGCCTCCAGTGCTGCATGGCAACAATGCTAACCACTGAGCCACCTCGCCATCTACCAGATATTACTTTTACGGTCTGTTTACACTGAGGCCGAGGCCGATACTTAGTATTCTTATGTCCCATTTTGGATGGCTTTTAATTTAATTCATTTTGGTGTACATTATATAATCCTACTCATGTTCATTATACCGGCTACCATCCGTATATATCTTACAATAACAATTTGGATAGCTAACTAGTTTTTGCAACATCTGTAAGTGTCTAATATTTTTAATGGGCTTTTCTGGCTGAATAATTTACGTATTTTCTATTATTATTATTATTATTTATTTTTTTTTTTTAATAGAAAAGAAGCAGAATGGGTTTAATGTATTATTGCTCATCTTACCAATCATTTCCCCAGGTTTCATGGGTCCCCTAGTATGCTTTACTTCCCTGTCCCTCTCAACATACAAAAGATGAGCGCTCAGCCAGTTACACGGGTGCAATGACCTGCCATGCAGTGATTGGCCGAGCCAAAATTTTCTGCCATTTCCTGTGTGTTGCAACAGGAAGAGGAAGTAGAGACAAGTAGGGGCACAGAAAGGAACTAAGCGACAGAAATAGGGGATCGCTGAGGTGAGTAACGATTCTAAGTTTTTTCCCAATTCTTTTCTAAGAAAATGTTTTCCTGCCGGACAACCCCTTTAAGTGATTTTAACCGTCTGTAAGAGTTGTGACTATATTATGTCTTAAAGAAAGAAATTGATATACTATAGATGATTGTGGTTATTTTGGCATTGGAGTCTTTAGATATTAGCGTTTTTTATGCTTAACTGTGTATAACAATGTGACAGATTATGCCACTCTGCTGATCAGGGGCAAAAGAAACTGATGGAACAGAACCCTGAAGCAAGTGTGTACAGAGTTCTATAAGATTCAATAATTTCTGTTCTATAAAAAGATGTTATGTGACCATCGAGGTAATGCAAAGTCCAGACACATCCTGTTCAGAACATCCAAGCTTAGAGATATAAAGTTAGTACAACCAAATAAAGCCATTAATAACCTTCTATACTCAAGAAAATACCCAAATAACAAAAAAATCCTAAAGAGAGGGCAAGTCACTGAAGATGCAGGAGATACAGGACCGCTGCTAGCAACTTCGCTGCCATTTGATTGCTGTTGGACATGATTGGCCAACGATAGATATGACAAATGCAGTTTATATTTCAATGTGTCAAAGCGTGTCAGAGCCCTGGAGCGTGTTAGAAGCGGCACACTTTATTACTTTTCTTTCTATTTTTTTTTCCTCCCTCCTCCTGGAATCAACTTCAATTCTTCAGTGAATTACAGGAATTCGACTGACCCTAAGCTTGTCACTAGGCATATTCAAGACGATGACTTCAAAGTGCTCTATAGGTTTTTCCTGCACGTGGATGTATGTGCTTAAAGGGGTATTCTAGCCAGATATAACTGATGGTTTATCCTCAAGAAAGGTCATCAAAATTAGATTGGCGAGTGTTCAAATCTTGGCAGACCTGCTGGTCAAAAGAAGTGAAGCACTGCAGACCCTTCCCTGCTCATCTTGCAAAGTTAGACCCCATGGTCATCAATTTCATCTGGCTGGAAAACCCCTTTAAGAACTGTTTCAGTACTTGAGGGTAATACAGCTTATATTTTTGGTTTGTAGAAGCCTTGCCAAATTACTGTTGATCCCAGGCAACTAAAGAAGACAAATAAACCATAATATATAGCTTACACTTGCAAGACTTTTCTCTCCACATTTTTTTAAGCGGATTCAGGGAAGGAAACCCTGAACGTAGAGCAAGCACATGTGTGAATATAGCCCTAAACAGATTTATGTTGAAAAGCCTTAAAGGGATTATCCCTTGAAGGACATTTATCAGCTATCCACAGTATAGGTGATAAATGTCTGATCGCTTGGGGTCGGAATACAGGGACCCCTACCCAAAGCAATCACAAGAATGGGAGTTCCTGAGTCTTTAACTGGTTAATACAAAACTTTCACAAAATTTTCCTCTAAAGTTGGCCATGCATTTTAGATAGTGGACAGTGTAATGCTCAACAACTATTCCTCACGTGCCCCTATAAACATGTGGCGCGAGTCTTCTGAGCATCTGGTGGTGGCTTGTCATTCTTGTCCAGATCCAACATGTATGACCCACTAGGCAAATGTCACACCACTAAACAAATATTTGCAGGATTGGTCAACATTTATTTTATTTATTCTTGCTTACTTTTTTTTTTTTTTTTAGCTTACTTATACTCTATAGCACCATCATATTTCGCAGAGCTTCACAGATATTATCAATCACTGTCCCATATGAGGCTGGGCTCTTGTATAATGCAGTAAAGCTGTGACTTGAGGGGGGCAGTTATATCTTGGCCAGTATAAAAGCTAGGACAGCGAGTTTCTCAGCTTTCACATGACACCAGGATCACAGTTCAACCTGTATTATTTCCAGTTGTAAACAGAGTCAGGTTTGGCATATTTATGTGCATTTGCAGCTGCTTCCTATCCCAATCTCTGAAAATAATACAGATAGTACAATCTACCTGGGATCTTGGTGTCATATGAGAGCTGGGAATCTCATCTTTCATTTGATTCGGGAAGCACTGTTCTAGGTTTCATAATGCCTCAGATGTAACTGTTTGAAATGACCCTGCCTTTCCACCACAGCCTCTCTGCATTATACACCCGTACTCCAGTGAAATGCAGTGTACAGAATTCAGTTGTCAACAGAAAACCGAAGGAAAAAACTAAAGAAGCGTATGATTTGACAGAAAGCATCCATAATCTGTTAATAAAGTATATTGCAAAATGTATTAATGACACGTCATGCCAGAAAATCATAAATTGTTTGAACATTTAGTTACGCTTAAGAAAGGTCTTAGAATTGTAATGTTTATATCCACTACTGAGGAAACGTGGTTACCTCTATAGACACTTTACAAACCAAAGGCTTAGTCACCTGATGGAACCCTTCTAAGTCCATGGAATCCATTATGATTTATTAGGATAAAATAGAACACAAATTATTGACATGGCTCTGTAGTGAATGGAAGCCATGACGCTAGTGTGACCAGAGCCTAAGAATGGTGTCGACTCATTTTTGTCTGTGCAGGTAGCGGATATGCTTGCAGTTTAGTTGCATCCTAGAGTAGCGAGCACTTCATATGAATGTAGCTGCAGTCAATGAAAAAGTGGCTGGGAATAAGAAGTGAGTTCCGCATGATGCAGCCTGCACTCTGCACCAGCTGCTAAATGATCTGCCAGCTCCATATTGCACTGATAAGCTAATCAGTTCAACAAATCCACCGTCACTTTTCGTGATATTACATAGTAAAGCTTTTAATATGTTTTGACATGTGCAGCAGCAATTGAAAAGGTTAATATTTCCAGCTCCGTAGTCACAATTTGCTCCAAGTTATTGCATAAGCTTTCTCAGAACATTTCACCTTCTGTTTTATAATGGAGTTTTCCAGACTAAGTCACAATGTCTAGGCTTTGTTCACACTGGTCTTTTTCTCTTTCTGTCAGGGTTCCATTACTCTTCGAAGACACAGTTTGTAGTGATATTCTTGTTGTCAAAATGATAGAAACCATACTAGACCTTATTGTAAAATGATGGGATCTGGCAAGAATTGTTGGGATCCTTAACAGATTTATAATAGATATCATGGTTCTGCAATGAAACTTATGATAATAAGTGTGATCAGAACCTTAGAGTGAATTCACACGCAGAAGATTTTGCTGCAAAAGTGTCTGCAACTGTCGTGTTCAATTGCAGAAATCCATGAACTTCCCACCAAAACAATCCTATTCAGATGAATAGAACTGAAATTTCTGCAACAAAATCTGCTGTGTGGGAATCTTCAATACTGCAATACATGCTGAAGCTTTGTACCCAATGTAGGCAACATTTGTCATTTACATGTAAATTATCCAACTATGAAATCCGGAAAGATAAAAGGGATGTTTCAGGACTTTAAGGCTGAGGCCCCACATTGTGGAAAAGCAGCTCTTTTTGTTGCAGATTTTGCTGCGGTTTTTTGAGCCAAAGCCAGGAGTTACAAAAGGAATGGGAAATATATAGGAAACTCTTATACTTCTATCTTCTGCTTAGTCCACTCCTGGCTTTGGCTCAAAAAAACGCAACAAAATCTGCAACAAAAAAAGCTGCGTTCCACAATGTGGGGCCTCAGCCTAAAGGAGTATTCCCATCTGGGACATTTCTGGAATATTCATGGAATATGCCAGAATAAATGCAGGTGCCATCTCAGGGACTTTCATCTATCTCAAGAATGGTGGTCCCCAACCCCCATCTTGTGACTGCAGCCACCCTGCTTGGCTACGCTCAGAAAATCCATAAAAGTCAATATAGAGAGTCATACATCTGTGTGATACTCACTATTCACCGCAGCTACGATGCACCAATCGGGGACCGCCGATGAAGTTGGGACTAACATATATGGCACATTTAAGGCATATCCTAATGATATGTTATAAATTCCCCAAATGGAAATAAGTAACATCGATGGTCTATTAAGGGTCCAACTTTCGACACCCCTAAAAACTGTTTGAAGAGTCTGCAGCATTGGATGGCTTCATCACTACAAGGCACAGCACCATGCATACTATAGTGGCTGTGTCTGGTACTACACACAGCTCTGTCACATTCCACTTCATTAAGCCGGTGTATCAGTACAGTAACAGGCACAGTCATCACAAAATGTATGGCGCTCAGGGGTATAGCTATAGGGGTTGCAGCAGTAGCAGTCACTACTGGGTCCTAAGAGGGCCCAAAAAGTTTGTCTGCCTCATAAAATACACCACTATTCTAAATGGCACAAGGTAGGTAGAGGCCCCAATGCAGGAGACCCAGGAGATTCAAGTTACACCAGTGATGGCACTGTGTATGGTAAACAATGAAGAAGTTGCGGCACCATGAAACAGCTGATCGTGGGGGTGCCAGGAGTCGGACTCCCGACTGAAATTGATGGTCTAATCTAAGGATAGTTCATCAGTATTATCAGTACAGAGTCATCAGATGACCCCTATAATGTTCTCTATCTTACAACATCTGCAGCCCCTCAGATTGCCTTTCTGTCACATAATATATAAGGTAAGGTTGCATTACCATTTTCTTCAATCACCAAGCTTAGAGTAATGTTAGCACATTTTCCTCTTATACTTGACAGTATGGTAAGAGAGACATCACGATCTGAAGAAAGTCCTAAAACCCAGAATGCTAATCTTTCTGGATTGCCATTTTCTGGATTACAATTAAAGCAATACTATCTTGCAAAGTGTCTACCTAGTAATGATGCAAACCTAAAACATCAGCCCGCCAGATTTCTAATTTCTTCATTCAACCCAAGTCACAATTGCCAGTCTGATCATCAGAGGAGAAAGTGAACCCCTTCACAGGGGAGTGTGTGAAATTGCCTTCAAGCTAGTGTCTTGAACAGAAGGGATTGAAAGGATTACGACAGGTCTCTGCGGCACTCAGCCACCAGCAGACAATACCACAGGGTCACGGCAAGATGCTGTGGGGCAGAGAAGAAAGTAAAATTGAATTGCTTACCCTTTCTGAACCATGACCCTTGCTCCATAAAAGAAATGGGAGCCTGACAGTACCACTGAGATTTTGGTAGAAATATGCAGTGATATCAAGGCTGCCCCTCCTCCTATTCGTGGCAAATTTAATGAAACGGTGTACAGGCTGCTCGAATCCTTTTTTTTTTTTCAACTCTCCTTCCTGGTAGGATGCATTTGTTCCAGAACCTTCATGCCGGTGATCCAATTTATTATAATAAAAGACCAAGATACTTAAGTAGCCTGGAAACTGAAAACCTAATAAGGTAAAAGATATGTTGCAAAGGCTTCCTGTAGTAAATAATGACGCCTAAATGATTCATATTAAAAGAGTCATCGCCGCTTCGACAAACTTTGCATAAATCAATAGTACAAGCAAAGATAAGAAACTTTGTAATATATCTTATTGCACAAAAATGCCCCAGTCTCCACTTATGAGCCCCTTCCTCTCCTACTACACTGGGTATTCACTATCCATTCACAACTATAATCAGCTTACCGATATTGATCCTAATAACCTATGGAGAGGGGAGGGGTAGAACAGCTGCAGAGAAAAGAAGCAGCAGAGAAACACATGCTGCAGCTTCTGGTAAGTGTTTTATCTCATCTCAGTGCTGGATAAACAGCAACGCTGCTCATTACTGCTATATAATGTTCTCCATGCTGCTGCTCCTTCTGTGTGTGAACTATAGAGATAGGACAAGAGGATCTTGTATTGTCTATGTGTGCTGTGTGTGGGGGGCATCATTCCCGCTCTGGAGCATGCCACAAGATCACAATTAAAGGAATATTGATATAGTACAGGGTAAATAGAATTCTCTTGGGGCTGTATCAAAGAAGACCTTTCACCAACTTCACAAATTCCAGCTCATCCTTTAATAGGCAACATTCCAAAGTATCCAGCATAGATGGAATTTTTCTCTAGCCTCCACCATTGTGAGCAATCAGTGCTGTTAGTTTTGGTGCCTGATATGCTAATTAGACTCTTTAATGTCAAGTGGGTAGTGTCAGGCAGAAGCAGGCAAGGGGAGTGACTCAGAACTCCAGAGGCAGATAGTGTCAGAGCTCAGAATCACTCCCCCATGTCTACTCCAACCTGACACCACCCACTTTACATTAGAGAAACTAGTGGCTTATCAGTCACCAAAACTAACAGCACTGACTGCTCAGGAACCATGGGGGCTAGAGCCTATTAAAAGATCTTGAGTTGGTGGATGTGATGAAAGGTCCTCTTTTAAGGGGGTCTGTTAGCTCATAATATAACATTAAGCTAAACACAGAACCTTGTAGGGTTTGGGACATTATTTTCAAATCTACCCTTGTTACTTCAGACTGTTCCTGAAGGACAGCTATCTCCTCTTTTGGCTTTCTCAAACTTTTTGGCAAGTGCCGTACAGCTTGTACTGTAAATGTCCGCCGACGTTACACTATACCAGGAAGTGCTGCAATACTTGCTTCAGATCAAGGCTTTAGAGAAGAAGCAAGTTGTACGAGGATGAACCCATGTCCATGAGACCTTCGTATAAACCATTAAGTTTCATAATAGTGGATCCAGTTTTCATTTTTGCTCTGTCTACCAATCCATGAATACCTACTAGCTATGCTTATGTTATATTCACGTATGTTTGTGCATTTAGTTTACAGTACTTCAGAGTATGCGCTGGAACATACACTAAACGCATCTATAGGTTTATTTATTATCCAAGACAAGTATCTTTGTGGCATACATTGGTGAAGTCGACCCCAACATGTTCTGAAAAGCCTATGCTTTCAATACAAAAAGCACCCTGCAAAGAAACATATACCTAATGTTTACCAAAGGATTACATGGGCAACCGCATGGCTCTCATTCTGACCATCCATGTGTTACATGGGCAGCTATTTATCTGCATATCCACCATGTAAAACTATACTGAGACTGTGGCAGCCCTGCTGGGAAAATGCCCAGCTGGCCACAGCATCCCCAGTAAAATTGACTGTTTGGCTAGAGCTAGACCCACCCAATCGTGGTTGTGGCTATAAACAAAGAAACAAGCATATGGAATAAAAGATTTAGAATTATTGCACATTTTCAATTCTACAAATACTAAAAAGTATATCGCCCGTGTAATTTCTTCTAAATTAAAGAATATGAGTAACAGCCACTAAATCACAGCCAGTAAGTAACCATTCTCCAGTGACGGGACAGATTAGTCAAAAATCACTGCCATAATGCTCCTACCTGAACCATGGTTGTGATATAACATCTTATTAAATATGCCACATGCAAAGCTCAACACATAGGTCGTCCTGCTGACAGTGGTTACACACGGAGCTCAGCAGACCTATTATTTTATATCTCTGGGAACAAGTAGGAAAGTTGGCTTAGCTAGGGAACAGTCAAGAGTGCCAACACCTTGTGGTCAAGTGTTTGGTCATGTGCCGCAATGATCCGGGAGGGGGGTGGCAGACCTCACTTACGTGTGCCATGTCTGCGCATAACCAATGCAAGAATATTACTAAATGAGTTATCATATTATAAAATCAATAGGTAGGATTTTTTGGGCTCAAGATAACCCCTTAAAATTTTTTCCAAGGAGCTTGGTGGAATGAATTAAGAGAATATATAACACGAGGTATATTGGATACTCCAACTTCTTAATACAAGTAATACCTCGTACATTCGCGAGGTTAGGTTACAGAGCGGGTCGCGGATCGCGAGGAATCGCGAATGTTTGGTACAAGCGCTTAGAAGCGCTTACAAGCCGATTTCTAATGTTTAACCCCTAAATATCAATAAACTTTACCCTAAGTATGTAAGTATCTAAAGTATACTGTACAGTACTGTATATTAATACATTCATTCATTTTTCTTATACACTCACAGTAAAATGAAACTAATTACCGGGTACGTAACGAACAGGACACTACTACCCAATAGCGAAGGTGTTTTTTTTAATTAAATTTCACAGATCTGAGAAAAAAGAGCAAAATCTATATATGTTAGTTGCCAAAAAAATATCGCGAATCTGTGAATTCGCAAATTCGGAAACGCGAGTGTACGAGGTATTACTTGTATTTCACTCGTTCATTAGCTTAAAACTGCTATTACCGTACATAAAATTGGCCTGGATCTCGCATGTGAATATTTAATGCAGCCATTGATCCCAGTTTATTCAGAAGTACGCAGATTATACCAACACTATACAAGATATATCGAAGCTTAGGGCTGATCTGGGAACACAAGGGTTATTAAACAAAGCTCTAGGGTAACAAAATGTAGATCTTTTTTTTTCTTCATGTTTTTATGACACCTTTAAAATTATTTGCGCTTTTTAGCACGGGTGCTCATTACGGCTTCAGCTCCAGGTGCCAGAAGAGCGTTAATTAGGAGATTAATTAAAATTTTTATTTTTTTTTTGCAAGATGATAAATCGAAAGGTGAAAGACTAAACAGGGAAGTGCGACTGAGGTGATCACTGGTCCTATTATATATTATTACAGGCTATCTCTAAAATACCGCAACGACTCCAGCTGTAGATTTCACTGCAATTTCTAAACATATGCATTGTATCTTCAACAAACAAGACAAAACCTAAATTAATCTGGCTGCTAATCCCCTCTCACATAGTGACATTAGTAGACCTCCGAGAACCTTATCTGCAAAGATTAGGATAAAACCGTTTTTTTCTGTAATAAGTTCCTGTGATCTGCATGGAAAATAGCTCATTGATGTCTGGAGAAGAAGAGGAAGCGAGGACACAAAGTAGGGAAAAGAAACTAAGAACTAGAAAACTTACTGGCTAGGAAGAGTCGAAAGAAGTTCTCAGGATATAGCCAGATATATATGTGTTATATACTGTATATTATGTATATTGTATTATAATACAATTACTTACTAAAACAGTCACATCCGAAGAGCTGACAGGTACTCTTTATAGAGGACCTTTCATGTCCTCATGCACATGTGGTTTTATATACCGCTAGAAAGCTGAATTCAGCGCACTGTCGGCTTTCCCATTATGTGCCCCGAGGCTGGAGGTATCGGTGCCGGTAGTTTTCTGTCCATCGTCAGAAGAGCGTTCCTGACAATCTAGCTGGACTGTGAGGAATGCCCCCCCTGACTGTACTTGTCCATAGACGTACTGGGGGGGCGTTCCTCACAGCTCAGCGTCATCGCTGGGCGGTAAGGAACGCCCCCTCTGTCAATACTGGGCTATGGACAAGTACAGCTAGACTGTCAGGAACGTCCTTCTGATGATAGGCATAAAACTAACAGCACCGATAGTTCCAGCCCCGGGGCACTTAACGGGAAAGCCGACAGTGCGCTGACAATGCACTGTCAGCTTTCTAGAGGTATATAAAACCACTTGTGCCTGAGGACATGAAAGGTCCTCTTTAAAGAGGTTGTTCACGTTCAGACCATAATTGAGAGAGATATGTTATTGTTTGTGTAACAAAAAGTAGTACAATTTTCCAATATACTTTATGTATCAGTTCCTTGCTGTTTTCTAGATCTCTGCTTGCTGTCATTCATTCTGCTTACTCCCAGTGGATAAAAATCAGTCCATGGTCATGTGATATATACAGTCCATGGTCATGTGATGTACACTCCATGGTCATGTGATGGACACACAGGTGCACAGCTCGTTACAGTCACAGCACAGTAATCAAAGATCTGCCTGGTAACGAGCTGTGCACCTGTATGTCCATCACATGACAATGGACTGATTTTAATCCATTGGAAGTAAGCAGAATGAATGAGAGCAAGCAGGAAACCATGAGGAATTGATAAGTATATTGGAAAATTGGACACATTTTTGTTATACAAACAATAACATTTCTCTCTCAATACTGGTCTGAAAGGGCCAACCCCTTTAAGGGCAAGTCCACACTACCGTTATTCAATGTCCATTGCTCTCATCCGTCACACGATGAGTGTAAAGGACGTTAAATGACAGATGCCCCTGCCGCCTGGTGTTTGTCTGCATTCACGTCCAAGCTTTCTGCCATCATGTGTTCATGCCATAATTTTCTGACAAAAGTTAACAAACATGAAGGAAGAAAGTGTCCGTCATCTTGTTTACATTAGAGTCAATGGGAACGGACAAAGATGGAGGGGGCCTATGATGGATGACAGCAACGAACTGTAATAACGGTAGTTTGAACATACCCTAACAATGAAATTTACAATGAAATGCTATAGATTTACAGTTTCATATTCTTTACTAAGGTTTTCTATTCATTAATAAGGTCTCTACATTCTTTTATACATTTTTATATGACACAAACTGATATCGCTATACATGCTTACATGTTGTAGCAAGAGAAATGTTCTGCATGAAAGGAAGCAGACCACCGCCATTCCCACTTTTCTATATATTAGAAACATTACATTGCCTTCATGCAATTATGAGCTTAGGTAAAAAAACAAAAACAACAACGCCGAGCGGCACATAGGGTAATAACAACTACCTCTCTTTTTTTGGAGTTACTCCTACCATTTCATGCAATTATATCATGCTATGTATAGCGCTGTATATGTCGTATCTGCAAACTTACTGTATGAGACCATAAGAAGGCTCTCTGATCAAGGATGGACAATGGTGGGGCAGCGGTAGGAATTACTGGTGGGCCCTGGACCCTAAGGAGGCTGCAGAGGTGCCCTCGTTCCTCAAAAGAGCCTATTTGCAGGTTAACAAAAACTGTGATATCTCAGCAATGTAGGCATCAATTCACAAGAGAAAAACACCTTTAGATTTAGATGAACCTAACCTATCTATCTGTAGGGCTGGGTTGATATGCCGGGTTCTAGTGACAGACTACCTTTAAGGGTGAGACAGGAGTAAGCTACTGCTGGATATCTCTGGCAATGGTTTATTTTCCCTGAGAACAAACAGATCAGGCATGCTGAAATTCAACATGCCCGACCCTGCAGAGGCAGGACACCCCTATCCATATTAGATGGTCTGCTGGCCCTGCCAAAAGCAACTTGTGTGGCTAGCAATCCTCTAAGGTATAAAATCAGCTTAAGATTGAATTCACACAGCCATAATATATCCATATTATACCTCTAAAATTACAACCACAATCCCATCTTGGCCGTGGGTCTAATGACCCGAACTTACAGTTTCATATAGATCCCTAAGATGCTGTATGTTTGGGCCATTAGACACATGGCCACGTAGGGATTTGCTGCTGTAATACAGTCCATATAATACAGACGTATTATGGCTGTGTGAATTATTTCAAGTCTTGTTTTCAGAAATGTTACTTCTATATCACACTCAGTCATTTTTGCCAAACTGTCCTAAAAAAAATGGCCATTGTCCAAGTTCATCAATGATTCGAAATCTTAGACGATGAATTATAAACTAAATATGACATCATGCTAACTACAATGTCATTACAAAGGGAATGTGCCTGGTGTGTAGAGTCCTTCCTTAGCTAAACAAGAGCTGATATTCATTGCAATACAAAGAGGCCGGGGATTAAACTAGATTCACAAGGTCCAACATTAGAGGGTCAATATATTGATAAAGTGGCCTTGTGGACAGATCTGTGTGCATTGCATATGTATGCGGATATGGATGAGAAATGTCCACTTGGGTTATACATACTCGTGATGATACAATGCAGTTTATCTTTGGATAGTATGATAACGTATGTCTAGATTGCACCAAAATAAACGCAATTCCCAAAAAAAGGGAAACAAACTAATTAAAGTAAAAGTATGATTTTCTTCATCTATCAAAATGTATTATGGTTCGTCATTTTAGAAATCTGTATACTAGCTGTAAACTCAGTACTGCTTGAGTAATTCTGCGTATAGGGCTTATCTTCTGTCAGTGTGCTGGTGGACCAAATGCTATTGTCAAATCATGGCAGTTTTTAGGAAACTTTCCAAAAAATAGTCCACAAAAAAAGAGGTTGTAACAATCCTGCCAGCTGTGCTGAATTATCAACTTGTGTCGTCGAGATGAAACCATGGAAGAGGTGTTAAAATCATTGAAGTCGCCTCTGTGGCCAATAACTGTCTGCCGTGGTCAGGTGTCGTGTAGACACGTCATCGCTGGCACAGGAGACTGGCAGGGGACTGGGGAAACGTCAGCACCAGAGTGTTAGAGCCATTCCTTTTGTTACTTTACATAGTTGTCAGTGATTTTCAAAAAATTTCATTGGAATGGAAAAACCCTTGAATGTGCCTGATAAAGGCGTGCTAGACAAAACTGATAGCAGTACTATACAGAGGATAAGGAGAGCAGAGTCAACATATTAGGGGTGAGGGTCCTGCAGGTTACATGACTGAGAAATCCAAAATTTTAATGCCCTTGGTACCACAATGGCTAGTGTCATGAAGGAGGCCACTTTATCTACAGTGCCCAGGGCTCTCTGCACTTAAAGGGCTTTCCTATCTCAGGGTTTCACCTGCTCTCCTGTCTCCTCTCTACCCCACTTCCTGGTTTCAGTGACAAGATGGTGGGAGGCTTAGCCTATGTGATGTACTGCTCATGTCAGCGCTCCCAAAACTAGACAGCACACTCTGGATTTATATACAGAGACAACAGAGACACTGATCTAGCCCTTATTGCAAATTCAGACAAACATGCCATGCACTTGCCTGTGGAAAAGTACAAGAGTGTACAACCAATTACTAATAACCCATTTTCACAATTCCCTCATAGACTTGAGTCTATTGAAGGATCTGTGAAAATTGGCCCAGGAAATGGCATGGTCTATTTTTTTCTAAGAGCGTTTATATAGGCCATTAAAATAATGGTCGTATGAACTGATCCATTAATATCTATCGGGCTGGCTGTTGGATTCTGCCATATGAATGAGCACTTTTCAGGACTCAGCACCTAAATATAGCTTGAAGAACTCCATTAACCATCAATCACAGTGAAGAGAAGGGAATGGAGGTGGCCAGACCAACCCGGCCACTGCAGCAAGATAGCAGAGGTGGTCTGAAATCTAAGCAACAAGCTGTAAACACTGAGGAGACATATTTAGCTGTATCTGACAAACAGAGCAACATAGATAAAGGAATGTATTAGGTAGAACACTTCAGCTAACTTAAGCTACAAGTTTAAATATGATCCTGGAGATGGGAATACCCCTTTAATACTCTTAAGACCCTCCCCTCTGCTCTCAGTGGTCGCTCTAGTGGTCTCCAAAGCAGGAGAGGAGAGAAGACTCAATGCAGAATAAACGGTGAGCCCTGAGCGCTGCACATGAAGTGATGTCTATAGGGCACTTGTGATTGCGCCCCCAGGGGCATTAAAAGGGGTATTTCGCAGTCACAGGTAACCTACATGCCAATCACCCCAGGTATGTTTATATAGCTGTCCCCTTCCTCTGTATTGTATTGTCATCCGCTGAGGGGGCAGAATTATATAAGCGCATTTCTTATATGCTTCTGTCAGATACAACAAAATCTGTAAGTATAACATTCCCAATATTCAAGACATTGTGCAGGTAATGGAAAAAAAAATCATTGTCAGAACAGACTCACAGTATGGTTCACCTACATACGCTAGATCGGGATGTACCGCAGACAGCGGAGAGTACTGCCCGTCGTCCTGCTCAAAAACATCAATGGCAGGTTCAATAAACCCCTTGAATAAGACAAAATTAGTGAATAAAAGCAGAAAAACCACAAATGTACGAAGTGGGTCATACATGAGAGGAGTACATGATGACTTTATGTGCCGATGACTTGCACGCCTTGCTGGCATGTGTACCAGGCGACAAGATAAGTTATTGGAAAGCGGGTACCCTGGATCCCTCCTCTCCCTCCTTCATCTGTCTATGCAGCGTTGTCTTCCTGGGGAGTTAGAGAAATTGTGCGATTATGTTTTGAGGAGAGAGACACGCGCACACATCATGCTCTCGGATAAACAGCGTCAGGTTCCTGTGCCTCCCCAGGCCCTGTTCATCCTCCCTCCTCCCTGCGCCAGAAAATGGAATCAATTGCTCGCAATTGGCAGCTCTGTGTTTTTAGCAGCACGTCGGGCGAGATGTTCAGGTGCTCTGATGGGTTTGATCTCCTGCCGACTCTCTTTCTCTAGACTTCCCGCCGCTTCGCTTTGTGAGCTGAATTTTTTTCTGTGGGTTAAGAAGCTATCTTTGTTTAACCCCCTAAGTGCTAGGTGGGGGTGTATGTTTTTTTTTTTTCTCCACCCATACAACGAGTGGCTCATCTCTATGTTTTTATTCAATAGGTCTTCTCGGATGACAAACACCAACCTATGTATATTTCTATCAAACTAAAATAAGGCGTTTAGGGTCCGTAGTTGAAAATCCTTTAATCTGATGTAGGGAAAATACATACATGTATGATGCGTCAATATTTGGAGGACCTGTCATCGCTCCTATTTTAATAAATATATGCATTCCTTATAAAAAAAATAAAAAAAAAAATTAAAATAATAATAATTCTAGGGCATCTTTTTTTTAGAACTGTATGTTGTGCTGTTCCTCTGTTATTCCTCCTAGAAATTTAAGAATATATTGACAAGCGGACCAGTTAGGGGTGTGTCCATGCACAGTGTTGTACCATCCAATCAGTGCTAAGAGTATTAGACTATGCCGAAACACAAACCCTTTGAGAATGGGAATGCTAACATCCAATTCTCAATTTGTTTATAAATTTCCAGGAGGGATAACAGAGGGACAAGACAACACATGGCTGTAAGATAAGATGTTCCAGAATTGTTATTTCACAAAATTACAGCGTATCACTCAATGTAAACAGGGATGTCAACGACAAAGAAGCTGTAGGGTGGAGGAACAATCACATTAGTGATCGTTCCTCCATCATGTGAATCGCGCTGATCTACTGTATATAAAAGCCCAATGTATAGAAATGCAATTAACATGTTTATAGTTAATCAGCACTCATTCTCAACTTGCAACGGCCTATGTAATAGGGCCATAATATGTTTTTGGGCTGCTTTATGCATTTTTGTAGCCTGAGGCCTTATTCACCCACCCCATGTTATACCAATATCACGTAAAGCGCACAACCTGAGAATGAGTAGAGTTTTGTGCTGATTTTCATTGCTCATTTTCAGGTGGTGTACTGTCCGTGGTTGATCCATTTTTCATATGTGAGAAAAATGGATCAATTTTTTTTCATTTTCTATACTTTTCTATGTCTCTGGGGCGAATGGAGAGTACAAGGATGGCATTCGTGTGCTGTCCATGGTTTTCACAGACCTATAAAATTTACAGGGGTTGGGATTTTTTCTATGTGATTGGTGGGGGGCATGGATTGGCTGTTTGGAGACCCTTCCGATGCCCGTACTATACACGGCACAGAGCAGGAAGCAGTTGGCTCTGGTCCCTTTATAGCTCAGCTCTCACTGAAGTCAATAGGAGCTGCTCCCAGCTCCGTGATGTGCATAGTATGGAAGTCGGAAGAGGCTCCAAACAGCTGATCCATGTGGGCGCTGCCCGTAGGCCCCCTAATGATCATATGTTTAAGGCCTCAACAACAACAAAAAAATCCTGAGCAACCCCGTTAAAGGGTACTGCGGCCTCCGAAACAGACCAAAATAGAGCATGTTTCCATTGATCCGTGAAATAAAGAAGAAACATCCTAATGCAGTCTGTGAATAATAATGAAAAGAAGCGTACGTGTGAGTACTATATAGTGATTACCCTGTATGTCGGCAGTATTACATACTGTTCAGAATAGAGATTGCTACCTGAATGACAAAATTCCAGACACTTCTGTTTCTATCACATTACCTTCCTGTTAGCGCCCATCTGTGCACAAAGGGTTAATGCTGTATGTAGTAGTGCCTCTGATTATACACTGTCCATTACAATGTGTTTTCAGGGCCTGGGAGAAGGAGGAGGGAGTGTTAACTACAGAAAGAAAAGCGTCCAAGAAGCCATTACAGGGTGACACTTTGCATTGCAGTGACAGGTTTGGCCAGGCTCCAGCTTTCCATCTGCCAGGCCTTTGATGTCTCTACATTCCACTTCACAAAAAAAAATAAAGTGAAATACATTTTGGACAGTAGACCGCCCGTCATCTCCCAGCGCACCCTACTCATGCCTTCTACTTATAAAGCAACCATCTGATACTTACCGTGTGCCGCCACACACCATGGTGCCCCTAGTGGGAGGTACTACCGCATGTAATGAATTCATACCGCTTACTGTGTGTAAACTTTCAGCAGCACTGAGCGTATGCAGAAGGGTTTGTGAGTTAGAAAAGGTACATGACAGATGTGTGCGGGAGTCTGCTGATCAAAGGATACGATAGAGACAATAAAATGGCGTGACACTTAAAGGTAACCGGCCATGTTGATAGCGCAGTCCATATTCCTGCTCATGCTGGATTTAGGAGTCCTGTGGGCGGTCCTAATCGCTGATTGACAGTGATTGTCCAAAAGCACATAGAGATAGCTGACAGGACTGCCCACTGGACTACTAAGCCCAACATAAGCAGAGGTCTAAAAAAAAAAAAAAAAAAAAAAATGCAAGTTATACTGAATTACAAAACTATATATCAATCTTCTCAGCTCCTCCTGCTCTATAACATGCTGCCTGCAGAGTGGACTGCATTACAAGGTGACTGGACTGCAGCATCTAAGGGGTTAAACATCTGGGATGTAAATTCGCTCCGATCCCGGCTACTCCTGCAGCAGTGTGTTTGCTGCGTGATACAACCGACAATTGCAGCTGGTGGTGCTGCTGTACATGCACAGCAGCAGATATTGGTAAGTATTTCCCAATATTGGCAGATATGTATGTTGTATATTAGGAGGTGATAATGCTACATACATTAAAGGCCTAGTCATATAAAAATAACTAGTGAATGCGAAATACTGTAAAAACAGTTGCAGAGGATCGATAAAAATTTCTGCCCTGGCAAACCTTAAAGCCAGTGAGGAGAAATTTACTCCTGGCTTGGCAAGGTGTGCCATCAGTGCCATGTGAGAGCCACCCAGTAGACTGCAGTATATAATAATTGTTGCTGTGGGTACATTCACTCAAGTCCATTGTTCTGATCCATCATAGGATCAGAGCAATGGGCAGAAAGGTTGAATGACTGATGCAGAAGGATCACCCTCCACTCACTGTAATGTTAAAAACAAGACAGAAAGACAGAAACATTCTTCCATCTTGCTTGTTCTTCTTTTAGATAAAGTTGTGCTCCGTCTGCATCAGTCATTCGATCAGCGTTTCAGTCTGTTGCTCTGATCCTAAAACGGATCAGAAAAACAGACTTGGAAGACAACAATGTGAACATACCCTACAGACTATACCACCGATAACATTATTACCAATCACATGTATTCACTCTGATCAAGTATTGTTACGGCTATGTTGAGAATTGTCCATCGTTACCTACATCTGTCATGACCTCAATGATAAGATACAGTACTAGCGGTTCAGTCTGCCCCATCTGGCACAGCCCGTAATAAATCAAACCCATCGATGGAAAAAATGAGATAGATTTAAGAGAGCTAAACAATACGATAGCAAAATGGATGCTGTGAGAATACGACACAGTGTGAGATGAAAGTGGGCGCTGTGCTGTACGGACGTGAAAGACTTTTCTCTCGTGTAAATTACATATTACTCTGAATGGGCATTTATTTCTCACGAAGAAAAAGGAGGAATAGTCTGTGTAAACCACAGGCCTGTTATACACATGACCGCCCGATGGAAGGTGTTAACTGAACGCCCAGCATCATATTTAAAGGGGCTTTTCAGCAGTAAAAAAAATTGGTGGCAGCAGGCTAAGAGCGGGTCAAAAAAATGCCCCGTTGCTTCTGTTCCAACACTACTACTTCCTGATCCCCTCTCGACATGGACAACATGCCCACAAAGTGACTGGCTGAGCAGGCATTTCTAATATGTTGAGACGGGACCAGTAGAGACCAGCAAGGGCAGAAGAGTTGGGGGATTGATGGGGTGAGTATCAGTTCTTAACATATTTATTAGCCCACAATGAGCCAGTTGCCACCATTTTTTTCACTCTGGAAAGCTCCTCAGTTATCGTATAGATGTATTACACAGGACTCTTCTGGGCCATACCATTTTTAAGACAGACTACACCACTGGTATAACAAAGGTGTGTGTAGAATTTTTAACACATAAATATTACAACATTTTATGATTTCCCATTCTAAAAAAAATAGAAATACAGCATAAAAACCACAAATAACCATTTAAGCTCTGTTCACATTAGCGTCATGGCTTGTATTCATAAGCTCTAATAAACTGGAGTGTGAAGAGAGTCTTATATGTCATGCTGCAGAAATGTCAGGCTTGTGTATTTACTGAACAAGATCCAGATACACAAAGGTTCACAACCATGGCTGAGATTGTCATATACATGCAGACACAGTAAGTGCCATCTGTATAGACGGTGTGCTACTCTATTTGTGTAGGGCAACATTCTAATACTAAGTTAACTAGTGAAGTCAAGAAGAGAAGCATGCCACCCTGGATATGCCACAGAAACCTCAAACCTCGACTAAGCTAAGCTTTTTAAGCCTAGATCTGAAAATAGGACTTTTAATTCTCACTTAGTCTAAAAAATGGCCATAAGGGGTTGCTTAGTTTATAAAACATAGTTGCAAAAACCCCATGGAGGAATTCCCCGAATATAGGGGGGTCCTCTGCTCAGGAAAATAATTATAAAGAGTGTCTCTCTCTCTCTCTGGAGGACCTGTCCTGTCCTGCATTACACAGGCAGCCCATTGATTTGAATGGACACAGTGTAATACTTTATCTCCCCTGTGGTGGTGCTGCATAGAAATTAAACACTTACTTCCAAGATGACCACAGATGATAGTTAATCATTAAGAGAGGTTTGATCAGGGGAAAAGCTTCTTGTCAAGAGACCTTTCTAACAAACAGATTGTAAGCCCTTGCGGGCAGGGCCCTGTATTTCACTGTGCCAGTTGGTCACTGTTAGTATTATACTTGTCTTGTATATTTTGTGGACCATATGTTAACCCTCAAATGTAAAGCACCATGGAATTAATGGTGCTATATAAATGAACACTAATAATAATAATAATAATAATAATAATAATAATAAAAACAGGGACTGTCCAGGGCTGTGAAGTCAGAGTCATAGAGTTGGGGCCAGTTTTAGGTTGAGTTAGAATTGGATAAATGTTACTGACTCTGGATTCTAAATAACACGATTGATTGTTATATATATTATACTTATTGGTATTGTATAATTAGATACATAGTTTGAAACACATTTACTTTCAGAGGACGTCAATCACTGGCTTTTTAATGAATTAGAGGAGCTATACTACTTCTGCCTGACCATGGCTGTCAGCCATTTCTGAAGGAGTCAGAGTTGGTGGTTTGACTCCACATCCTTGTTCCAGAGAGCACTACCCACTTAAGCTGGCCTTATAACAGTGGAACGGTGGGTGCTATTTGTGCCCACTTATGTTCCCTCAGTCTATGGGAATGATGGAGGTAGGTGAGTGCTGTACTCAGCCATCTCCATAAGTCATACACGTGTGACCAGCACTTCATTCAAATGCCCCCTAAGCCTTTATGAGACCCCTGTGATCCGGAAAGGTCCCAGCAGGCAGACCTCTACCAATCATATCTAACCCTTTAAATAGAAGTTTAAAGTGTAAGGCCTTATTCACACCTCCGCATATCACATACATGTGGCGTACGCATTTCATTGGATGCCATAGTTAATCATTCATTTCAATGTCTTCATTTTTTTTCACTGATGATGATGTATCTCAGATGCATCACACTAATGAAAGTCTATGGATCTGTGAAAAATGGATAACATCTGTGTTTCATCCAATTTTCATGGACCCAGAGACAAATATGGAAAATGAATTAAAAAAAAAAAAAATTGATCTACTTTTCACAGACAAGAAAAACTGATCGACCATGGACAGCACACGTCCTGCAAATGATCAGGGTGGGGCACTGTCCATGAACAGCACGGACCTCGTATGGCCGCGGATGCGGACATGTGAATGACGCTGAAGAGTGACTTTATCATGCAGAGATCAGAATGCTTAGTAATTTTATTACATTACATTATATAATACAATAAATGAATCTGACATTTTTGGAAATTTTTACAATATTTTTTACTTTGCTTTGAAATTAATTTTAAAAAAATCATAAAAATAATGTATAGTCAATCATAAGGATGTTACCTTCCTGAACTGGCAATAAACTAACAATCAGTATCTTTGGGTTCACAGGCTGATAAGACAAGGAGTAAGGCAGCCGCCGCTGGAAATGAGACTGGGTCTGTCTGAATGTAAGTGTCCTGCAAGGTACATTCTAATTAGGTGTGAGGCTCCGAGCGCCTCACTAGCATGTTAACTCTGCAACATGACAGCATAATTTGACTTCTTAAAGGATTATGCAAATTACCGCTCATCATTTCATTACAAGACTGGAAGGAAAAAACTGACAGGCAATTTATACATAACACACCTTTCAAATCCCCTACACGTGTAACACCTGGGCCATGTAACTGCGCTCCCGGGACACTGCGTTCATTACACCATTGCAATCCTAAAAACCAGAAATTGCTTCCAGCGGAAGAAGAAGCCTGCACATAGGAAAAGGCTGTCTATTAATAACATCCCATTGATCATGTCAGTTATAGCGGCACAGGCGCTTCCCAAAAATGAGTGTGGTCCTGCTGGTATATCGGAGGTTAGTCAGGAACTTTCAAGCATCTTATGGCTTACTGTATACATCTGGACTGAATGTATTAAAGGGGCTGTCCATGACCAGATAGTGATGGCCTATCCTTAGCATAGGTCATCATTATCAGATGGACATTCAGGACCCTCACTGATCAGCTGATATTCCCACAGTGTACAGAGGTGAAAGCAGAAGGCTCCATACACTGTGTAGTGACTGTGCCGGGCTATGGCCGTTCAGCTCCTCTTTATTGGTGCCTGCCTAGTGTACGGACATGTCTGTTTCCAGCCCCATAACACTATGCTCCGAAACTGGGAGGTGCCAGGTATTGGACCCCCACCAATCTAATGCTGATGACCTATCCTATCTGATCTTGAACAACCCCTTTATCCTACTGTAACACCAATTTCCATTGCTTGTAGTGTGTAACACTTGCTTAAAATCTAAGATTTCGGGGACTGTCTTAAGTACTACTTGAATATAAAGAGATTGTTTTCAGTCCATAGACGGCATACTATGCCAATAATGTCAGTACTCCTATACAGCTGTGGTCTCCGAATAGCACAAATAGGAATATATCATAGTGTCTGCTCACTTCTTAGATCCCCTCTGATATAGGATAGATACATTAGCACATCAGGATATCTGTACCTGGGATTACAGTAAGGGGTAAATTCACACATAGCAGAAAATCTGCAACAGTACCAAGCAAGTCCTAACAAATCTTATCCACGCACTGTGTACATATTCCCCTCTGACCAGACGTGCATGTTTTCTATCCATAGCACAGACAGAATAAGGTTTTGTTGCAGTTTTTCCCCATTCCACCATCAAATCCCGATGCTGCAGATTTTACTGCGGCTAGCCAGCAGATCTGTGCTAAAATACTTGTGGGTTCTCGTCTGTATATTCAGCTTAGCAATCCCTGGGGCGCTCATGGTGAAGCTTACCTGGCCTCCCACCAGTCTCTGTATACAGTCCTTTAGCACTGACATGTCCTATCAACACGGGACCACTGCAGTCAATCACAGGTTGCCGCAGTCATGTGTCAACATGTCATCGCTACAGGTCAGGACACAGGGGCCAGTGAAGAACAAGGCAAGCGTCACCACAAGAGACCCAAGGGATCACTATGGTGAGTACATGGCTTCCTTTCCACAATAAGGAACTCTGCAGCAAAATCTGCACTAAAGTCTGCAATATCTGATTTCTCCGCAGGTTTCCCTGCATTTGCCGTGGAAAATGTCTGCAGCAAATATGGCTTATGTGAACCTAACACTGCCTCATCTGCGTGTTACAAAAATTATCTTAGACAACAAGTTTCTTACTTTACCGCATAGATTCAATAACGCATGAGACAATATATAGTGAGAAGAGTAGAAGGGTCCTTTCATTGTCACTGACTGCCACAGACAGCTGAGAAAGGTAGTATGACTGAATGACCAAAAAAGCAGCCATACGAAAGCTAATATGGCTGACCATGGTAGCTGCCAGGCAACTCCTTCTAGTTTCAAACCACTGTCTACTTCCTGTTTCAGACCACAGGCAGTCACTTTCTGTTTCAGACTACAGACAAGAATGGGAGGGTCCTGTCATTTTGACTGACTGCCAAAGACAGCAAAGAGAGGAAGTGTGAATGAATGACCAAAACACAATAAACTAATATGGCTGACAATGGTAACTGCCAGGCAGTGTATTTCCTTTCTCACACCTCAGACAGCTGATCACAGGCAGCTATTTCCTTTTGAGATCACAGACAGTAGCTTCCCGTTTAAGGCCACAAGCAGCTACTTTCTTTCTCACACTTCAGCTGCTTCCAGTTTATGCCCACAGACAGATACTTCCTGTTTCAGATCACAGGCTGCTACTTACTGTTTCAGATCACTGACATCTACTTCCGGTTTGAGATCCCAGGCAGCAATTTCCTATTTCAGATCCCAGGCAGCTATTTCCTGTTTCAGATCACAGACAGCTACTTCCTGTTTCAGATCACAGACAGCTACATCCTATTGCAGATCACAGGCAGCTACATCCTATTGCAGATCACAGGCAGCTACATCCTGTTTCACATCATAGGCAGCTACATCCTGTTTCACATCATAGGCAGCTACATCCTGTTTCAGATCACAGGCAGCTACTTCCTGTTTCAGACTATACCATTTTTGTAGATAAGGATTCGGGATCATGGTTGACTTTCATTACGGGTGCACTTTGGTATGAGCAAATAGTTTCTATAAAGATCCTTCCACACTTGTGTCTACATAACATCTATCTATCTATGGTATATATTGTTGAGATGCCCTGGCCGCCTCCAGATGGTAGTCAATTATCACAGTTAACCACTTATTCCCCACACGTCTATCGAACCCTAGGTCATTCTGCCATTGAAGCACATATGGAAACCAAACAAAAGCAAACAGATAGCTAGGAATAGATAATAAAGTGAATTTGCAGCACAAAAATAACCATGTTCACATGCACATAAATCCATCTCCTTTGTTTTTGATGTTGTGTATATATATTTTGCAGACAGTAACCAAACTCATGAAGTTCCCCTATTAATCCAGCGGTGACTGATGAAGGGGGTGAGCAGGCAGGGCAGAATTTAAATAATTAGTCACGAGCGGTGGAGCTGGAAGGGTGAAAGAGGGGAGGACGAGAGGAGCAGGGAGATGCTTTGAGGCAGGGTAGTAAATTGCTCTATTTTCGCAGGTAATTTAAATGCAAACTAGCAGCAACTTATCACAAGAATGGATTTTCCACCATCTGGTCAAATAACAGGGGATTTGTTTAGTGCCATGCAAAGAATCGAGTGATGGGGAGAGAAGGCAGATTAGCAGGTAAGTCCTACAGTCGGGCAAAATGTATTTTGTGCAAACAAGAACAGACTAGGCTTTTAACAATTACACCTGTCAGAACCTCAGGAAAGCAATCCATCTCCGGCGCCCGAGACCAAGCGAGTTCATAACCAAATGGGATTGAGCTGCGTGCTGCTTCCGGAGTTAAGGATGAAGTGGGCATAGAGGGGGGCGGGGTGTGACTGAAGGACAGGGGCACAGGATGTCTGAAGGTGATGTACGGGTGCTGGCATCAGCAATCCGTAACAGACATAATAGAGAGCAAGCACCTTTTATACACGTGTAAGTGTCCACGTGACATCAGCAGCGCAGGAGTAAAGTACTGCGAGCGGAGAATTCACCAATGACCATAAATCTATCCTGCACGTAATGTATTGTATGGTTAATTTTGCCAGTGCCTCTGGCAGTAACATAAGTAAAAATGTATAAACAGCCGGTGATGCTTGAGTTGCTTTGTATTGTAACGTCGGGTTGCCCGGCCGGCCATTTATATCAAGCCGTTACACAGAAATCGCATTCTGCTGCCTGAATTGATACCACGTTAGACCTTCCTCCACTTGCAGAAAATACACACATCGTACCCAAGCGAGAAGACACGGGACAAATCATATGTGCCAGCTGGTAAACTGTAAAAACCAAACGGCAGTATACAGCGAAAATGGATTAACCCCAGAATTCTGCGTCAAACTGCAGCAAATTTACAGCTGTAACAAACATTAACTTGATTCAGCAAATGTGAACATGACATGTAATGCATTCAGTTTAGAAAAAGTCAAGTTAACGTGTGCTACATCTGTAGGCTAGGACTACATCGTTCTTTGGGTGTGCGACATGACATCACAATGTTGCATTGTGATCTAATGACATAATATGATGGTTCTGCAAATTTTCCGAATCTGGCTGCAACTTTGTAATAGAAATTGCGCATTATTGCAACCAGATTGTGACCTGTGTGTAATTTTTTTTTTTATAGCCAAATTGGACATCTAAGAAGCTGCACAAGCTGACCCAACATGTCTGATTTTGCAGCCATAGCTGAAAGTGGAGTACATGACTTATGTCACATTTTTTAGGGAGTCCTTCAGGTTCAAAATGCCCCCCAAGCTAATAACAGTGCCACGTAAGGGTCATTAATAGGAGCAGAAACACAACTTTAAGGCCAAAAAACAATGAAGCCATGCAGAGATCTTTTTTATGGAAATGCAAATCAGCCTACCAGTGCACTGGAGGCGGGGCCTGATTACTCAGGTTTGCCTACAGACAGCCACAATTGCTCTGGAATCACTGCCCATTGTCTATCATTTAGCCATGATCAACATCTTCATCCTCTGCCTCATCACAGCTGTTTGTATGCAAATCAGGCCCCGCCCCTGATGCACTTGCCAACTGATTTACATATGCATAAAAAGATGATTATCTCTGCACTGTTTCATCAGTTTGTGGCCACAAAATTATGTTTCTTTTTCTATTAAAATCTTAAACCATTTTATTGCCACAGAAAACTGAAGTAAATGAACCAGCCAAGAAACACTGTCAAACATGTTAGGGTTGGTTCACACTACTGCTATTTAATGTCTGTTGTTCTCATCCATCACAGAATGATAGCAATGGAAATTAAATGACTGATGTAGATGGAGCCCCCACCGTCTGGTGTCCCTTTGCATTCACGCCCATGTAAAAAAAAAAAAATGACATAAGCTTTCTTACGTTATTTTTTTACTTTTCTCACAGAACATAGGGCTTTTCTTCCATTACTAAAGTAAACAAATATGACGGAAGAAAGTGTCCGCCATGTTTTTTACATTACAGTCAATAGGAATGGATATAGATGAAAGGGGCTGTGCTTGTGTCCGTTACTCTATTACTATTAATAGGTAGGGTGACAGCATTGGACTTTAGTAACCGTAGTGTGAACATACCCTTAGCGGGTTGTGTCAAATTTTCTCTTCTACATCACTACTTAGTCTGTACTAAAAGATGGGAATATTTTAATTCATTTTATTTTTGGTCAAGCCTTGTTTAGCCTAATAAACTACAGTAGCAGCCGCCGATGGCCACACTGCTCAACAACTGTGAATGTGATTGGTCAAAGCCTTCAATGAAGCTCCAGCCTTTTAGACTCAGATAGTAAAACCCCTTAGACTCATTCACTTCTAAGTAATCATGAAAAACTTTATTTACCTGATACTTCCATGAAATAAAACACTGATTATAGTGTAAAAAGGTGGTTACAAGTATTATATACCTTCTAAATAATCAGATATTGCAAGTCATACCACATATCTTAATGTGGTGGTATTTCAGAGTGGGATTTTTTTATTTCTACATAAAAATCAGATAAAAAATAGGATAAGCCTAGTACAGTGTTCAACTATCTCTATCTGTCGAGAGGCTTGGTGGAGAGACCCTAGGATATTTCACAGTAATACAACCTACGATCATGGCAAAAGGCAGCTCAAACCTCCTACTTTCCCAGTGGTTAGCAGTGTTGCCTTGCAGCTCTGGGGTCCTGGATTCGAATCTGACCAAGAGTAACATCTGTATGGAGTTTCTATATTCTGCCCGTGTTTGTGTGGGCTTTGTCCAGGTACTACGGTTTTCTCCCACATGCCAAAATTATACAGATAGGCTTCCCCTAAAAAACTGACCCTTGTGGATGTTGGATGTTGCCGCTAACTCAACAACGCTCCCTGTGATTTGAGCATTACAAATGTTTGTCATTGTCATACCTTACCTTATCTAGCACTGTCAGCAGATTTACGGGGTCAGAACTGCTGACAGACTCCTTTCAACAAAAGATACAGATGGACCTTCGGGACTGGTGCAAATTCTAATGTTGTAAAGAAAAAATGGCTGCCAACTGCAACACGAGAGTGTAGAATTCTTGGTAAGTTGTCAAATGTTTCAGCCGATAAAACTGGCCAAGGGACAAAAGGTGTTACAGAAAAGCTACTTATGCCAGTTTATCTATATAAGCATCACCATTCACTTTCATTACAAGTGATCGGGCATACATACTCACCGCTATCAAAGATAAAGATTTTTTATTTTAAGCATACTTAGCCACGCTGCTTGGGGCATTGATTGATACTTGGCTACATGCATGGGTGCACTGCCAGTAATAAATAGGCGCTGCAACGTCTCCCTCCAGTCACCAGAGTGTGCTGATGTGCCCGGGCTTCTCCGGCTTTTAAAGGTCTTGGTGCGTACCTGTGCATATGACAGTTGGGATGTATGGGTCTGGAGAAGACGGGAGTGATAAATGGAGCCGGCCTGTTCTTCCAGCATGCCACGCTGAAAGCAATAAGCCTGGCCCAGCTCCCGCTAAGGAGATAATGTCCTTGATTCCATCAATACAGATTACGAGGCAGGTGAGGGGGCCACGCAGCTTAATAACCTGCTGCCTGCCACAGAGAGCACTGACATGGAGTGCGTGAGAGGGAGACAGGAGAACAGAAGGGAACAAATGTAGAAAAAAAAAAGGAAGAAGGGACTACTCGATCTGTAAATCACACTCACAGCGGAGAGCAAAGCAGATTTACAGTAGAAAAAAAGTCAAAAAAGGTGCAAGAGAAGGATCAGTGACCATCTGAAAAAGAAATAATGGGGTGCAAAAACGAACACAAAAATACTATAAAAACATTATAACACAATGCAAATAATCCAAATGATTGCATGTCTCTATGAGACGTCTCTTCCCGACACAAGCTAGCTCTTCCCTGCAGTCTCACATACAAGATGAGAGGGTACACTGGCACACTTCCTCCCTCTCCGCCGGCTTGCCTTATGCACAACATGCCCGGAGTCTCCTTGCTACTTCAGCCAGCAAGGGCAATTAGGACATTCATTTAGCTAATTGTGTGCAGGTTCTCCAGGAGCCTGTTCTATGACAGGCCGGGCTACCGCAGTGCCAATTTATCATTCATCACTTGGGTGGGGCTCCAGCCAGCATAGATTAAAACATGGAAAAGAATGACGGAGCTGCCATGCCTCAGGTGACTGCTTACTGGTATTCTGGAGATTAAAAGGTGTCAAGGCCGCGGATGGCGAGTAAACAAGGACGTACGGTCTATAGAGGAGGAGACGTCGCCAATGAAAAATGCAAAGATGGATATGATGGACAAGGACGATGGAGTGAGGAAAAGGAGATTGCGTTGTGACTGAAAACATCAAAAAGAGTAGAGGAAGAATGAAGAATTTATGATATCAAGGGGTCAGCTGAAGAGCTGAACGGAGGGCCCAGGAGAACCCGGGATGAAAAATGAGATGATGGACAGAGAGAAGACAGGCTGTGCAGAGCGCAGTGCCCAAGGGAGGAGATGGAGCGATGGCAGCCATATACAGGCTAGTATAGGTTTCTGGGCCAGGAATGGCAACGTGACGCTGTCATATAATAGTAAGAGACAAAAAAAACAATGAGTTCCTAGCCACAAAAAATCTCAATATTCACTAAAAAAATTAGATTTATATAAACTCTGGATTTCAAGAAATTTTCTATGTCCTATATATCAACAACTGGATTCATCGAGTGCCCAATCACATAAGAACAAAGTCTACTTTACCCATTGATTTCAGTAGGACCGGCCAAATATCTCAGGGTGGATGTTCACGGTGCGGCAGGCACATGTGGCTAAAACTTCACCCACATACGGGCACCAATGATCGTACGATTATAGAGTACAGATGTGCGATTATTGGCGAGGTTTGTCCGCAAGAAGCTGCCGCACTATGACCATTCAAAGCCTGATTTTTTTTATTCCCTTCATGGAGAATACATGAATACTTGGCCAAACTAAGCATGCATGGGAGAATCAGGCAGGATAATTGTTGTCCAAATGCTAGCTTGATCGCCAGCTATTGAAGCTGTATGACCAGTGTTAATGTACATGTGCCCCAATGTCATCTATTGGAAGTTATCGCCTACCATTTGACATGCCTAAGTGATACAAAAGTGCATGGAGTCAAAACAATTGGTAAAATAAAGCCGCCACACTGTCAAGATAATCTAGAGGTAGAGGGACATCCTCACCTGTATCAAATGCTGATGTTATCGCAGCACAAAACAAATGGGGAGCAACATTGTGCTCCGTAACTGATAACACAACATCAAGGGAGACATGAATACATTTACCGTATGTTAAAGAGACACAGACATCGCAAGAGGCAATGCAGAGCGCATTCTGATTTAGTGATGGTCTTAAAGAGGACCATGTCCACCTCTTTGGATCCTTCAATAGGTGTCGTTTCAATGATTTTGGTGCAGTTGGAATTTTTTCTCTAGCCCCCACCATTCCTGAGCAGTCAGTGATGTAGGTTTCAGCACCCAATATGCTAATTAGGTTTTCTACTTTCTGGTGGAAGGTCCTGGACCGGGACCGCCCACCTGACAGTAGAGAGCCTAATTAGCATATCTGGTTCTGAAACTAACCAAACTGATTTCTCAGGAATTACAGGGGCTAGAGAAAAAATTCCAACTGTAGGAAAATCAGTGGAGTGACACTTATGGAAGAGTGCAAAGAGTTGGAGTTGATGTAGGCGGTGAAAGGTCTCCCATTCATCCAGACCAATTTTCTATTGTTTGCAATGGTTTTTACCATGATCAGCATGATCTGTAGCTGGTAGCAACATGTACACAAGGTATATTAGAGACAGGGGGCAACAATGGCTTCTCCACCAGGAACATAATCCATAATCATGGGGGACATATAACAATATGTCATATATAGACACCTGACAACTTTTCTGACACGGCACTGAAAGCTATTCCTCCCAACAGGCTCATACACATACATGTATCACACAGCCAAGGGTGCATGTGTTTTCAATCAAGAGAGAGGAATATCCTACTGCCAGATTCTGGCTATGGCTTCTTTTCTTTGAGAACAGAGGATCAAACATGAGGAAATCCGACACACCTGATCGTTTTTTTCATTGGAAAGAGTTTGGAAGACATAAGGTGGTCGTCCAGTCTCGCCACAATTGGCAGATCTCAGATGTATGGCCATCTCTACCTCGCCAACCTTATTTTCCTTTATGATCTGATATTATCAATGCAATGATAGAAAGCATAGGCGGCAAGAGCCATAAAAAGGCAACGGCTAAACAAAAGGCTGATATTTTCCGGCAGAAGATATTGAGATTTTGACTAAAATGTGAAGATATAACTATCTAACTCCCAGTACGCCGTGAACCATTATACTCCAGATAAAGCAGATGTGCATGAGACGGAGAGGTACACATCACAGGTATCTCTCCAGACAGCTAAGTAAACAGAGCCGCGCACGCACACACACTGTGCAGCCAGCCGCACTCTGCAGTATATTAAGCAGCTGTTTGCATGTGCCGGCCGTGTCCGGAGTGACAGCTGTATTTTCGCTTGCTTTGACATTGAGTCTGATCTGGGTGAATAGCTCATATCCATTAAAGTGCTATTACAGCAGTGACTGGCTGCCAGGCGGCTCCTGATCAATCCTAACAGCCAGTGAGCTGTCATACTGTGAGAAGCAAAGCTCAGTGCTCGCAAGGGGAAAGAGTATGAAACCACGTCACCGGCATAAAGCACAGCCATATACGAGGGCGACTACCTCTGCACATTAACATAAAAAAAAAATATTAAAATTTAGTCATCCGACGGTTGACGTTGGGGTCTTGAGTAATATTTTTAGATATGCTATACATTATGTTTTTATGGGGGTTTTTATTTTGAAATTTTAAAGCAATGCCAAAATGAAGACGCATACAAGCTAATATGAATAAGGGTGCGTTCACATATGCGTTGCTTAATCCATTCTTCTGGTCCAGAAAAACCATCTAAGATCCATCTAAAGACGGACAAGAATGGATCCCAATGGAGCACAATGACTATGGGGTCCATTGGGTATCCGTTATTTTATCACTGGCATCATCAGATGAAAAAGTTGGGCTTGTAGGACTTTTTCATCCACGATTTCAGACTCTATGCAGATGTGAACCTTGCCAAAAATAACAGAAAAATATCAATATGAAAGGTCGCCATGTCAGTTATCCCAGTACATAACACTATAGTTGCCTCTCTCTACCTTCCAAGGCCAAGGCTTTCTTTTATGCTGGGCGCCCCTTTCAGTCAAAATTTAGAAGAGAAAATATGAAATTTACCCCAAAAAAACAAGTTATTAACAAACATATATAATAAAGGAATTATTATTGGTTAAAGTAGAACGGAAGTTCAATCAGTAAATGGGAAAACTATAAGGCAAAGTTCACACGTTGAGGTTTTGGCAAATCTAATCGGTACTTTAATAAAGGATCCGTGGCAAGAATTCGAGGCGGCCATTTAGATTTCTGCCACAGATGTGGCTCTGTCGTGCTGTGGATCCACAAGAAGAGTAGCCATATTGTCATTCAATGGGTCTACACATGGCTTTCTTATGTGGTATTCGCTTATTAATATGATATACCCCATTTAATTGCATTGCATGTGAAATATTAGTGGGTTTGATAAGGATTAAGGTGCGAGGGAATCCGCAGCTAAATCCTCATCAAATTCTCAATGTATAAACTCAACCTTAAAAGATCTAGTTCAAAGAGTGAACAAGCCTTGATGAATCCTTGGAGAAAGGGGAACCTTTGATATGTCCCAAACATATCATCACAAGAACTTGAAGGGAAGCTGTCACCTGATTTGGGACACTATACCACCACTAGGTCCTTATGGACCAGTGGCTTACTGTCCCAAAAATCTTGTCTGCACCTGTGGTTTGAAGCAAACTTTACACTTACATAGAGATGAGTCCGATGAGTCTCATTACACTCATCTCTGCTGATCCTGGAACCTGCGCAGTTCAGAAATTAAGCCAAGGAAGTACACCTCAGCTTCACTGCATATGCATCAAACTACAGCAGCATGTGCAGTGAAGCTGAGGCAGGAGCATGTGCAGTGAAGCTGAGGCAGGAGCATGTGCAGTGAAGCTGAGGCAGGAGCACGTGCAGTGAAGCTGAGGTGTACTGTCGTCGCTAGGTAAGAGGATTTTGTTATATATTTGGGACATTACTGTAACATCTTTGCCCTTTCGGATTTCTGCGCCATCCTCCGGCCAAATGCTACGGCGCAGGCATGTCCATTTATGATCCTCTGCTCCTGGGCCTACTGTTGTTTTAGCACAGTTGAGTATTCGTTGCAGTGTGCCAGTCCAGCCAGGGCTCTGATTTCCTCTGGTTTCTAAAGAGTTAACATTTGGTACTCTTTTGATTGACATCTTTACTTGCCAATCAGGCCTGGGGGGATTCCTGATACCCTTTATATAGTTTTCCAACCTTCTCTTGGTTGCTTGCTATTAGTCTCTTTGAGCGTGGTAGCGTTATACTGTTTCCTTTGATCTATATTCTGACCATAGCTTTTTTTTTTACTATTTTTCTGGTTCTGATTCTCTACTTCGCTGCCCGACTGGTTCTGACCCCTGGCTCTCTTGGTTACCCATGCCTGTTTGTTTGTCTTGTCTAGGTTTTATGTATTCACTTGTATCTAGGAAGGGACCGTCGCCCAGTTGTTCTCTATCACCTAGGGTAGTTGATGAAAATGGATAGGGACATGGGGTGGGTCAAGCATCAGGACTCACTGTCTCCGTTGTTCCCCTTCCTCCCAGGTTCCAGCAGCAGCTACTGGGGATTTGCTTAATTGCCAATTTCCTAACAATTACACTACCGATCCAAGAGGACCCACTGGTGATTTAGTGTCCCAAGGGTTATCTAGGAATGGGTTCTGATTCTGACCATGGGTCACATGATTGGAACCAGCACCTGAGTTGATCCACCTGCTCCCTCCTCTTCCATGTTCATTTACATGTACTATGGGGGCTGGCAGACTATCTTACTATTAATAGTAAAGCCAGCCCCCATAGGAGATAACTACCTGCAAACCCGGGAAAGGAGACGGGCTGAATCGAGTGCAGGGTGCTGATTCCAATCATGTGACCCAGGTTTAGAAGCAGCCTTGGACACCCAAGGTTTGATCCAAATAAAACCCTGGTGGGAGTACTGTAAGTGATTAAACCCCATTCAGATTTCCAGGGTTGTGGAGTCGGAGTCGTGAAGTCAAGAGTAAGCATCAATTTTGGGTGGAGTTGGAAAAAAGTTCAAAATAAAAAGTTTAATTATTTTTAATTATATTCTACAATTCTTAATATTGTATAATTAGATACATAATTTGTTCTATATTTACTTTCATGGGAATTCAATCACTTGTTTTATTAATGAATTTGAGGAGTTTTACTATTTCTATCTGACCATGGATGTCAGACATTTATGAAGGAGTCGAAGTCAAGCTGTGGAAAAATAAAGGAGCCGGAATTGGGGGTTTGGCCTATTGAGTGCACAGCCCTGCAGATTTCACACCATTATTTGCAGCAATTAGAAGCAGTGACATGGCCAATAGGCCTAATAGATGAAGTATATACAAGGGAACATCTTAGTAGTGACAAAGATAACAGTTTTCTTGCCTTTACCATACAAAACAGCTAGTATAACCCCGGCCGCCATCTATAGTAAAGCTCCTACTCATAAAGGGAAGTGTGTTAGGGAAGTAGAGTAACAGTGTAGCGTCACCTTATGTCCCCGCACAGATCCTGCAGTAGATATGGGCAGACTAGTGCACTAACCATCAGGAATTATCTGTGGTGTGCTCGACTTGTCTCCTAGTGAAGCACTAAATTAGCGTGCCCCGCGCCTGACCTGATAGCGCCTTGTACAAGCACATTATTATCTTCATTAGAAGCATGTTTCCATGTAAACTGAGACCTGAGTGCAAAGAGTTACAATGTTACACAGTCAACTGAAACAGCTTACAAGGAAGAATCCAATGTTTCAGTCAGCTGTGCACATTGTAACTCTTTGCTTTATGCACATTTCCCAGCTGTCAATTTACATTGCAACACTTTACAAGAGAAGTTGATCTATTGAGCTACTGGGAGAATAGCTGATATAAACACCAGCCGGCTTGTGAGCTGACAGCAGAGAGAAGGCGCTGCAGAGACGCGGTACAGAGAGAGGGGAGAACAGACGAGGGGGCAGCCGAGAACGCCAGCGAGAAGGCAACAATGGGAAGAAGATGGCATCAAAGCAATGTTCAAGAACTCACCAAGCATAAGCCCGATGAGGGATGTCCAGAGAGGCATGTCATGTGTCATTTTATTACCATGGGTCACCTCTTCTGACATGTCTGTTTTAGTAAATACCTGGACTCCCCATGACATAGCAATTCTGGAATATCTTTTCTTTCTCTGCATTTGGTTGTTCCTCTGTTATTCCTCCTAGAAATGTATGAATGAATTGATAACTGTACATTACCATACTCCTTACACAGTCTAACACTGGCAGTACTGATCATTGGTTAGTGTCACAGTATGGAGGGACACACCTATACAGCACACTCCAACAACCCATCTCACATCCTGCAGTGCTACCTGGTGTCTCTGTCGCTCTCACTGTCCCGCCCAGGCTCTGTTTTCGCACATGATGGCTGACTGGGACCTGTGGTACAGTATACTCCAAAAATTGCCCTATGTCCGAGGTAGTGTTCTAGACATCAAAATGCTTTTTATCGATCTACAAATATCATTGATGGCCTTCTAGACACGTAAGTGAGCTGAGCGTGATTTAATTGGACTGTGTATACCTGTGGTAGAGTCCCTGGGGTGCATATGTGCAGGCTCTACCTTTTCTTAAAGGATCAGCATGATCCAACATAGCTTTCACCAGAAAATGCCCATTCAGCTTATTCAATTAATGGGACTTTGCCCACTACTCTAGGTCTTAGCAATAAGGTCCTTCCTGGTACTTTTCCATGTGTACTAATACTGTCCTGGCTTGGTTTCTGACCATATCTGCTGCCTGCCCTGACCTTCTGCTCATAAAATTGCCATAACTCCACCAGTCCTGACCTCCTGTCTATCAAACTGCCAGAACTCTACCATTCCTGACCTCCCGTCTATAAAACTACCAGAACTCTACCATTCCTGACCTCCTGTCTATCAAACTACCAGAACTCTACCATTCCTGACCTCCTGTCTATCAAACTACCAGAACTCTACCAGTCTTGACCTCCTGTTTATCAAACTGCCAGAACTCTACCATTCCTGACCTCCCGCCTATAAAACTACCAGAACTCTACCAGTCTTGACCTCCTGTTTATCAAACTACCAGAACTCTACCAGTCTTGACCTCCTGTTTATCAAACTACCAGAACTCTACCAGTCTTGACCTCCTGTTTATCAAACTACCAGAACTCTACCAGTCCTGATTTCTTAACTATCAAATTGCCAGAACTCTACAAGCCCGAATTTCCTACCTATTAAACGTCCAAAGCTCTACCATCCCTGACCTCCTACCTATCAACCTACCAGAACTCTACCAGTCCTGATTTTCTGCCTATCAAATTGCTAGAATTCTACCAGCCCGGATTTCCTACCTATCAAACTGCCAGAACTCTACCAGTCCTGACCTCTGCCTGCTTGATGATGATGACTTTTGCCTACCGATTCTGCGCCACAATATAGCATCGCGACAGCTTCTGCTACTCGTGGGATAGTGACCCAAGTGCATTGAAGTTCAGATTCCAATAAAGGGGTTGAAGGGTGACTACCAGGGAATCCCTAAGTTGGTTCATACCTGCAATACCCTTAACAATTCATTCATACATTTCTATTAAGAACAGAGAAACAACAGAATTGTTATTTCATGAGATACAAGGATTCACAAAAGCAGACATATCAGGAGAGATGACAGCTCCTCTTTAAAAGAGGTTGTACAAGATTAGTAAAACATGGCTGTGTTCTTCCACAGACAGCAGCTCACCTGTCCATGGGTTAGCTCTGCTAAGCTTCACTGAAGTGAACAAGCCTGAGCTGCAATACCAGACAACCCATGTACAGGTGTGACACTGTTTCTGGAAAAATTCAGCCATGATTTCCTCACCATGGAGAAACCCTTTAAATTATCTATAGAGGGTTTTTGCACACAGGACTTCCAGAACTACTGTTGAGCTGAGGTATAAATAATGGAAAATTATTGAGAAGGCCGTGGCCTATACTGGTATGTAGTGCCAAAGGAAGAAGAGAAAGGTTATAACAACATCAAGACCAGTAATGAGGGAAAAACTAATATTTTCTTGCTATCAAAGTATTTCTGGAACGCTGAAAATCCATTATAAAGTCTAATGACCAAAAACTTGGTAAACACAGAGAAAGTATGCAGTTCAGAAACAACTCAATATGGCCTAAAAAGACATGTAAGAATTAAGAAAAATTGAATGTTATGGACACTCTTTAAGCCATTTCTTTTCATATTATTAACTTACATAAGAAATGTTTTGTTTCCCTTTGCTTCTGCAGCTGCTGTTTTACACTACATAGCAAGATGCAGAATACCATTCTGACTCTAGGTTCACACTTGTGCTCGGGCTTCCGTTCTTGGGGTCCGCTTGGGGACCCGAAAACGGAAACCCAATCCATTTAAAAAGCAGTTACCCGCGGAAACCCGCTGACCCCACAGACTTTAATGGGGTCCGCCGGGTTTCCTCCCAGAAAATGCAGAGAAAAAGGTCCTGCTAGCAGGACTTTTCTCTCTGGATTTTTCAAGCGGATTCAGGGATGGAACCCCTGAATGTAGAGCGAGCGCTGGTGTGAATCCAGCCTGACTGGCATCAGCTGATCTATGATTAAACCAGAATTGAATTTGGGTTTGGTCATAAATCAGATAATAAGAATATACAGGAGAGGTCAGAGACGGCCGGATAGCGAGTCTTCGGACAGTCACTATGACGGATTTGCTTCTGAATGACATGGCATTCTGCAGCTTGCTGTGTAGTATAAAACATAGCAGTTGAGGAAGCCAAAAGGAAGCAATATTGCAAATAGACACCAACAAAAAGTGTTTTTTCTTTTTTTTTTTTTTTTTTTTTACCAGGGCTGTGGAGTCGGTAGGCCAAACCACTGACTCCAACTCCTCCATTTTCCCAAAGACCAACTCCGACTCCTGAACTGACTTCATCGCAAAAGTCTGAGAGCCACGGTCAGTCAGAAGTAGTAAATAATAATAATAATAATAGTCCTTTAATAGTCCCACAATGGGGAAATTCAGTGTGTTACAGCAGCAAAGATAAGATAAGCAGATACAAATACAAATACAACATGTACAGGAATGTTCCAAGGTGAGAGGCATTACATTAATAGCAGACAGACAGATAGGAAGTAGCAGGGGGGGGGGGGGGGATTTAACAGGCAGAAAGATATTTCAGTTCTCTGTATGTAATGATCTCCGCTTAGGTCGGTGTTGGTTGTACAGCCTAACCGCGGTGGGGAGGAAAGACTTCCGATAGCGCTCCTTCTCACACCTAGGGTGGAGCAGTCGGTCACTGACAGTACTGCCCAGCGCTATCACAGTCTCATGCATAGGATGGGAGTTATTCGCCCGCATGGAGCTCACCACGGACAGTATCCTTCTGTCACCCACCACCTGCACTGGGTCCAGTGGGCTCCCCAGGACAGAGCTGGCACTTCTAATCAGCTTGTCAAGTTTATTTCTGTCCCTGGTTGATATACTGCTCCTCCAGCAGGCCACTCCAAAGAAGATGGCTGATGCCACTACCGAGTTGAAGAAAGTCCTAAGAAGTGCCCCCCGGATTCCAAAGGCTCTCAGCTTCCTAAGCAGGTAGAGCCTGCTGTGGCCCTTCCTGTACAGGGCCTCCATATGATCTGCCCAGTCCAGCTTATTATTAAGGAGCAGACCCAGGTACTTATAGGTGTTCACAATCTCGATGCCTGTCCCCAGGATGTCCACTGGTTTAGGAGGTCATCTGCCTTTACGGAAGTCCACCACCATCTCCTTGGTCTTCCCCGCGTTAATCTTCAGGTGGTTCCGGTGGCACCAGTCCACAAAAAACCGGTTCAGTTCTCTGTACTCCTTGTCATCATCGTCTGTGATGAGGCCTACTATTGCAGAGTCGTCAGAATACTTCTGTAGGTAGCAGCTGGATGAGTTGCACCTAAAATCAGCAGTGTACAGTGTGAAGAGGAAAGGGGCGAGAACCGTACCCTGAGGTGCCCCCGTATTACAGATCACGGTACCTGACACACAGTCTTGGGCTCTCACGTATTGAGGTCGATTTGTGAGGTAGTCTAGGATCCAGTTGGAGAGGTGGTGGTCCACTCCAGCAAGGCCCAGCTTGTCTCTCAGTAACCTGGGCTGTATGGTGTTAAAAGCACTGGAGAAGTCAAAGAACATTATTCTCACCGTGTTCCCTGGTTTCTCCAGGTGAGACAGAGCCCTGTGCAGAAGATGGATGATGGCATCATCTACCCCAATGCCCGGTCGATAAGCAAACTGGAGAGGGTCCATAGCGGGGCTCACTAGAGGGCGAAGATGTGTGAGAACCAATCTCTCTAAGATCTTCATCAAGTGGGATGTCAGTGCTACAGGTCTGTAGTCGTTGAGGTCCATAGGGTGAGGTTTCTTTGGAACTGGTACCACACAAGAAGATTTTCATAATTCAGGGACTATTTCCTGCCTCAGGCTCATATTATACATATATGTAATTATACCACACAGCTGGTCCCTACAAGTCTTAATTAGCCTTGCACTGATGTCATCTGGACCTGCGGCTTTCCTCGCCTTGATCTTTTTCATCTCCTTCCTCACCTGGGCCCGTGTGAAGGTCAGACTGTGGTCAGATAAAGACAGATTTCTGGATTTACTGGTCTGTTGGGAAGTAGCCATATGGGGTGAATGGGGTGAAGTCATTGTGGTGAGGATTCTCTAATTTAATAAAAAGCCAGTAATTGATTCCTATGAAAGTAACTATATAAAAAACTATACATCTAATTAATTATACAATATTAATAATTGTAGAATTTAATTAAAAATAAATAATCATTTTATCTTGTATCCGGAATCAGTAACTTTTTTTCTACTGCAGCCAAAATTGGTCCCGTCTCGAACTCCACGACTCCGATTCCAGAGCCCCGTTTTTCACTCAGACATGTAAAATCAATAATAAAAAATGGCATCATATAACTCTAACATGACCTACAAGATGGATGAAGACATCAAAATCCAGTATGCAGGTATTTTGTATGAAACAGAAATGGAAGGTATAAAGATTATTAGGAAAAATCGAGGGAGAATGGATAGAGAAAGCCTTCATGTAAGATGTACGAAATTACTAATGCAAAGGCTGAAAGTGCACGGCGTGGAATAGGACAAGGTCAATGCATTACAGCACAGAAGCTAAAGTAGTGCATTACATCAACCTATTTAATGGATGTGACACAAAACAGCCATAAGTACAGGTCATGGGCAGCAAAATCTGAAGTCAAGGTATTTTGCTTGCTGCTACTTTGGGCTCTACTGTGACCCTACACCTAAGGCAAGCCATGTAGGCAGGCAATGGACCTTGTGATGACCACAGCATTCATGAGGAAGAACAAGGATGAATGTCACAAAGCAAACACTACACAGTAAAGTAATGCTAAAGCTGGCCCTACACGTTTTTATATTAGTTTTGGTCAAACTTGCCAATTTTAGCAGGATTTATCAATCCTCTTATATATATGTGTGTGTCTTATAGGTTGCCCTTACTTTCCCCAGATGGCAGACATTAGAGGAAAGAAGGACTGGGCTGTTGGATTTCATCATGCCTAATCCTTCTGCTTCCAGGGGAGATAAACTGGTGACTGGTAGTAGCTTACTCCCCTTTCCTCATTCACAAAACATGCAAACTCAGCTGAGCCTAGGGTGCATGTGTATGGGGGAAGTCAGGAGGAATAGCTTTTATCAAAACAAGAACTGGACCAACAGCCATCTAAGGTTTCTGGCCAGTTTAACACTATGCACAAGTAAAAGTTAGCAGAAATGGAAAGACTCTAATAGGTTTCCAGTGGGGTAATCTGGTAATCTGGGGTAATCTGATCTCCCACTGCTACATGGGCCCCTTTTAGGCTCTACTGCGCAACACATAGGAAACACCCACTAAATTACTGGCCCGAAAGGTGGACAGGAGTGAAATTTCCTGTGTATTAAAAAGGACCTGGAAGCAGAGGCTGGTGGTGGACTGGGAGTGTCAGGGGATAGGGGATAGGTGAGGGTGAGTATTATTTATTTGTTTTTATTATTATTATTTTCATTATCAATTTATATTATTCTTTAGTTTTTTAAACCCATTATGGATCTGCCATTCAACCCCGTTAAGGACTCAAAAAGCATCAATACAATAAAGTAAAGAGAAAGATCTATTATTTCACAAAGAAAATACAACATATAATAAAGGATACAAAATATTATTCAGTGTTTTCCAACTAGACCAATTATATAGGCCGAGGGGGTTACCATTTTCCTTTAATCCTTTATTTATTCCATTGTAAAGAACAGGAACAAAAAATATTACACATATAGCAATAAAGGGGGAGACCACACCGGGCAGGGAGTGTACTAATGTAAGCTAAAAGAGTAAGGGTATGTTCACACAGAGTTTTTTTGCAGGCAGAAAAAATCAGCTTCAGGAATTAGGAAATGGTTTTGGGACGCGTTTTTTGACCTGATGCGGTTTTTGACGCGGTTTCTCGATGCGGATGTAGGATGTAGTTTACAACCCTTTTGGTGTGGGCCTAGGAACTCAGCTTCAAAAAACCGTGTTGCGGTTTTGCAAAAAAAACGCATCAAAAACCATGGCGCGTTTTTTCCGCCTCCATTGAATTCCATTGGTTTTTCCAGGCAGAATCCGCCTGAAGATAGGTCATGTCGCTTTTTTTTCCGCTAGCGGAAAAAAACGCTAGAGGAAAAAAAACGCTACTGACTCCCATAGAAATGAATGGGAGGCGTTTTTTCAGGCGGTTTTTAAAGCGGATTCCACGTCAAAAACTGCTGCCAAAAAACTCGGTGTGAACACAGCCTTATGGGGAGCGAGAGGGGGCAGAAAACGGAGAAAGGGTTACAATTTTTTAATGGAAGGCACTCATATGACATCCAAGTGTCATCCCAGTGCCTTGTGTCCACTATTAAATTCGAAGGGGGGGTTCCACTCCATTCCGTTGTCACAAAGCTGAACAGGACATACAGTATTCCCTAGAACGGAGCATCAGGACCCCCTTGGACAGCCCACTCTGTCGTGTGCATGGGGAATTACAACACTTGATCTTCTATTTTTGGAGTCCGCATACACATACAATTTGGAAACGTTTACGGTTTTGATGTGATGTACAGACAGAATAAAATGGCAGTGCGACTATCCAGAGATCAATACATAGACCCCTAATGTCACACTGCAGAGGAGAGCGAGCAAGGTAAAAAATAGGCTTTGCCTCCAATCTCCTGTGCAATATCTGGAAGATAAGGTTCAGATAGCTTGGTATAATTTCCTTTGGCAGGGCAGCGTTGCAGAGAGTACAACATAAAGGAATAAAGAGCAGTGAATTATAGTTGTGGGAGATTTGGGCACTGCATTATTTCTGCGCTGCTAGATCGGATTTGGCTGTTGTGATTTCTCGCAGTCAGTGACCTTTTAATCTCTAATTAAAATGCTGATTGCCCGTTAAGTAAGGCTGGGCCGCCATGGTCAGAGATATTTGGTGCGCTAAAAGTGTGGGCTGGCACACTAACCCCTGTGAGCCTATATACAACACACTGCAACGCACTGCCCCCTCCCCCCCAGCCTGGGTGACTAGTCAGGAATCCCATCCCTCTGTGATCCGAGAATGTCATCCCACGGAGCGCCGCTCATACATTATAATACATACCAAAGAGACAAACTGCTTCAATTACAAGAGAGATGTTATCAAAAGCAAAAGGAGTTAACATGCTCCAGAAGACGATCATTAAATAAAGTACAAAGCCGGCGCGGCCTAATAAACGATTCAGGACTCCAAATTAACACTATGCTTCTTATAGAGAGCAGTCTGTGTGGCACAGATTGCTACATCTCCAATGAGCCCTTCATTTCTTAAGAAAATAATCACGTCTTCCTTGTGGTATTAAAGCATTTCTTTTCATTTTTTTTCCCTGTTCTCCATCTCTGGGAGTGAAGATAGTATCAAAGGAATACATCCTAGTATCCTCAGCACCAGAGCCCAATCCCAGGGGGATGCTCGCTCAACTACCACGCTGGAGGTCAGACGGGGAGGGAACACAATATCTGTGGTTAAAGCCAGCCCGATAATGACTAAAAAAACAATATATGACACGTACAGTACTAAAGAACAAGTGCCGCAGTCTAGTGCACCTCCATGTGTGCGACAGAATTATTAAACATTCAGTCGTGTGATTTATTTGGTAGCTTTAGGTTCCATAACTTCATCTGAGAAGAAATGAAGGGAAATGAAGATTCCTCCAACTGATCCAGTGCAGAACTATCGATAATAACACAAGTCATTGGGAGGAATTTTTTAAGTCCCTTGTGTGCTGGTCCAAATATTTTGTGCGTTGGTGACAGAGGCCCCAGAATTAATAAGTGGCTCAGTCCTCCTAATAATTCTGACGTACCATGGGAGGTCCTGTAGGCCAGAAATGAAATCTACACCAGTTGACTTGGTCAGACGGACCAAGGTGTTTCTTCCCCACTCCAACCACTTTTCACAAAAGCGTCAGGGGATTTAGGAAAAGTACAAAGTGGCGCAAATATTAATGATTTGCCAAAGATGTTCCGCATCTACACCCAACATTAGTCAGAATGAATTGTTTTGGTAGCACACACACATCATTGAGGAAGTCTTGACGGACTAATATTCAGGGCTGTGGAGTTGGTATTCCTCTTTTTTTCCCACATTCTGACTCCTGGCTGACATCCGTGATCAGACGAAAGCAGTAAAGATCCTCTAATTCATTAAAAAAGCCAACATACTATACATCTAATTCATTATACAATGGAAATAATTGTATAATATAATTAATTAATAATTAATTAATTAATAAGTAATTGATCATTTTATCTTGAAGGTAAATTTTTCCCGACACTGACTCCAAAACCCTGCTAATATTGATAACCTAGCCTGAGGATATCAGATTGGTGAAGGTCTATCTCCCGGCACCCTCAGCAATTGAAGGGTCCGCGCAGCCTCTTCATTGTTTACCAGTCACAGCTCCGTAGAATTTGTAGTAGCTGTGATCAGCTGATCGCTGAGGTTGTCCAGTGTTGGACCCCAGCCAATCTGATCTTGAAGGCCTGTCCTAAAGATAAGATATCAATATTAAAATTCTGGAAACCCCTTGAAATATTGGACTTATTGTTTGGATGGTAACTGTGTCTATGGAGAGCACAGAGGCTTCTGCACATTAAAGGGAGTCTGTCACCAAAGCGCAGCATATAAACCCAGCCCCGCAGATAGGTTAGGGACACCTGAATCAAAGTGTTTCCCTTCATGAATCAGTGTCTCCATTGCCAAGATTTTGCTGCTTTTATCAATATGCAAATGAGATCTTTGGCACAAGAAGGGCGTTGTTGTTGCTTCAAAAAAGTAAGCAGCAACGCCCTCATTGCTCCAAAAACTGTGATTTCTTAACAATGGAGGCAGCTATTCACAAGGGGGAAACATAGTTTGGTTCTGGTTACCCTAACCTATGTATCTGTGGGGCTGGGTTCATATTCTGCGTTTTGGCGATACACTCCCTTATTAGATCTGTATTGCACAGGGAGTTTTATGGTCTTCCCTCTCATTCTAAACAGAAGTACAGAAGGACAAGTGTCATGCTCCACAATGCTCTTTCATACAAGCATAGCCTTAGAGATGCACCACAAATTTCTAGAGATCTTAATGTTGGGTGGAATGGCCTTCATGTCCAAATCAACACAGTATAGCCTATGTATGTTCTCACATTAGTGATGATCATATTTAATGGAAATAGTTGGCCACGAGGAGACCGCAGCCAGGACCTAACTACACTTGGCATTTGCTTTCTTCAACTCTTGCCAATTTTTATAAAAATGTGCCCCACATAGAGACCCACCTACCCTGCGTTTGTCAAAAGACTTGGAGCGAGCAGTCTGAAAGTGAAGTGTCTGGACATTATAAGGCAATGTTAGGCATTGATGCATTGATGAATGGTACAGAAGTACAGTCAGACAGTCGGTGTCCATACACACGGAGGCAGCACATTATAAAAGTAAATACCAGCGCAGCCCCCTTGGCTTCCTATAAGCACCTCGGCACAGCTGTTTTATGTGATGCTTCAGCCTGCGAGGGGCTGCAGGATTAAAGTGAGAGAGGTGCTTGAGTGAAATGCTACTTATCAAGTCAGTGAGGCCTTTGTAAATAAGAAATCAATGATTCAATGTGTATTATTCATCTCTCTGTTCTCTGGACTTCTAAACCCCTGTTGCTTTAACCCTTTCACTACTGAGACAGATGTCAAAAAAAAAAAAAAGATGTCATCGCAGGGCACGGATGAGGTCAAACCAATCAGGGTCTCTTCTCTATATGTAAAAGTTGGGAAATTACAAAAGGATCGGACAATGGAAGAATAAGACAAGACAACACAAAAATGAAAGGATTTATCTCCACATGAAGGGAGAAAACAGGTAACAAACAAGGCTATGGGTCGCTATCCCATGTTAACTGGACTGCTCATTCATCAGTTCTGTATGTTTCAATTTCAATGGCACATGTTTATATACAGTAGGTGTGCACAACTTGTGGCCCGGGGCTACATATGGACCTGGTGGTATTTTGTGAGGATCCACAACCATTTGGACACAGGCATGCTTGTCTGTGTCTTTTGGCTCCTTATGCACGTTGCTGCTCCCATATGCAGGGAAGAAGCAGGAACAGTCAAGTACTAATAGTTTATAGTGAGGCCATATAGGAAGACCATATAAGTCCTTTGGCCACTGTTGGCTTTCAGAATAGAGCAGACAAGGTGATGGAAAGTATGTCTATGTATGTGGCTCCCTCCACTAGGCTGTTTCTTCAACTCCCATCGCATGACCAAAGATCACTGTGTTGCCCTGCGACTCCTTCACTCATTAGTGAATGGAGTCGCAATGCGACCCCCGGGGGTGCCTCGACTGCGACTTCTATTCTAACATTTCACGACCTTTTTGCAACAGTCACTGCACCCTCGAGTCACAATGCATTCATTTCAAGACATGGCAATCTTGGGTCGCATGATTGTCGTCATGTGGTCTATTTCATACATACTTTAGGCTACTTACACATATTTGGCCTTAAAAACTGCACCATTATCGCACGAGACGTGCCACCATAAATTAAACTGGTACTTTTACATTGCTCCAGAATAAGTTCTTGAAATAATACCGAATATGTGTCTCATCTTCTATGTCCATGCACATAATTTATACCAATTCTCTTCCATGTATAGGGCAGTAGTCATACACCACAGTTATCATTTCATGGTGTATAACCACATATAGACAATGTAGAAATGAAGAAGATTCAGGCTTTCCCTAAATGTAAGGGTTAAGGAGAGCAGCTGCTCGAAAAATGAATAGATACTTCGGAGGTTATGAGAAGAGTCCCCAGTCAGTGGATATAACATCCAACTAATGGGACCTGCTCCCAATCTGCCCGTTGGTATCTATTCTCAAGCTCTCCGATGGAAGGGATTTCCTCTTCAACACGCCATAAGCCTTTTACTGCTCTAATTGTGACTCGTGAGACCAGCTCCGGCTCTTGGCTCCTCTTGTGCCAAGGTGAAATGAGAGAAAGGGATCAGCGTTGGCTCAAAGACCCCATGTTATCATGGGGAAGGATAAAGGACTGTGTCACTTCACTCTCTTAGGCTCTGTTCACATCTGCCTTGGAGGCTCCGTCACAGAGTCCGTCATATTTGACAAAAACAACAGCACATGCAGCACTACTTTTTTTGGTAAAATGATAGACATTTTAACAAAACTGATGTACCAAAGTATAAGTCAGTGGGGGGTGTAGGGTGCTGTTGGTGCCCATCATGGGGCAGATTCGACTCCCTGATATTTTTGATTTTCTGCTTCTATGACAGAAGGGAAAACTGAAATCGGCAAAACAGAAGCAAGGAAAAATTTGAGAGATGAATATATCACAAAGAGAATGTATGGGATGGTATTATGATGCTGTAGACATTTGTATGTCACTGTATGGTAAATGTCTTTGCATGTCCCCATATTCTCTAGTAGGGAATACCTACATTACACAGTGTGCAAAGAGTTGTGCTCAGTGTTAGTTACCCTGCGGTCTGAATTTGACCAAATCTCATGCAGGACACACATAAGATATTTACCCGCAAATTTTTGGAAAATCCTGCTAAATTTGGTGAAATTTGCTGAAAATCTGCCATCTATGATGGTCATACATATAAGATTAATAGATGCTCATAAGTTGGATCTGTCAGTGATCTGCAGTTACATATTTCATGTGTATAGCCAACTTAAAGGGCCTTTCCAGGCACCTTATCCCCGATCAAAATTATTACTGAGTGTCATACTGCGGGATCCCCCAGTGATCGGAAGAAAGTGGAAGTCTCCCTGCATCCTCCATGTGAATGAAGCGCTCGTGTCCTGGCCTGACCAGCGTTCCGCTCGCTTCTTCTGGGACTGCCAATCTCCGGCATCCCCATAGAAGTGAATGTAGTGCCCGTCAGGCAAATCCACTGGCGCATCATTCACATGGAGGATGCAGGAAGAATTTCAGGCCCCCATTCTCCAGGGGTTCCGGCGGTCTGACCCCAAATCTGACTTATCCCTTATCCTGTGAATAGGGACAAATGTCTTGTGTTTGCTTGGGTTTCCTCCAGGTACTCCGGTTTCCTCCCACACTCCAAAGACATACTGATAGGGAATGTAGATTGTGAGCCCTATATAGGACAGTGACTGACAATATCTGTAAAGCACTGTGGAATATGATGGCACTATATAAGTAAGCATAATAAATACATTTAAATGACAAAACCCCTTTAAGTAATAGGTGCAGAGCTGCAGTAATCTGGTTCCACTGCTATACAGTGGACGGGACTGCAGCTGGTCCTCACCAAGTAGGTACTGATGGCCTATCCATATGCAAGGGGTTTGTGTGTTAGCATGCTACATCGGCAACAGTCTCCCATTGCATACTATATATATGTATAATGTTATACAGTACAGACCAAAAGTTTGGACACACCTTCTCATTCCAAGAGTTTTCTGTATTTTCATGACTATAAAAATTGTAGATTCACACTGAAGGCATCAAAACTATGAATTAACACATGTGGAATTATATACTTAACAAAAAAGTGTGAAACAACTGAAAATATGTCTTATATTCTAGGTTCTTCAAAGTAGCCACCTTTTGCTTTGATTACTGCTTTGCATACTCTTGGCATTCTCTAGATGAGCTTCAAGAGGTAGTCACCTGAAATGGTCTTCCAACAGTCTTGAAGGAGTTCCCAGAGGTGCTTAGCACTTGTTGGCCCTTTTGCCTTCACTCTGCGGTCCAGCTCACCCCAAACCATCTGGATTGGGTTCAGGTCTGGTGACTGTGGAGGCCAGGTCATCTGGCGTAGCACCCCATCACTCTCCTTCTTGGTCAAATAGCCCTTACACAGTCTGGAGGTGTGTTTAGGGTCATTGTCCTGTTGAAAAATAAATGATGGTCCAACTAAACGCAAACCGGATGGAATAGCATGCCGCTGCAAGATGTTGTGGTAACCATGCTGGTTCAGTATTCCTTCAATTTTGAATAAATCCCCAACAGTGTCACCAGCAAAGCACCCCCACACCATCACACCTCCTCCTCCATGCTTCACGGTGGGAACCAGGCATGTAGAGTCCATTCGTTCACCTTTTCTGCGTCGCACAAAGACACGGTGGTTGGAACCAAAGATCTCAAATTTGGACTCATCAGACCAAAGCACAGATTTCCACAGGTCTAATGTCCATTCCTTGTGTTCTTTAGCCCAAACAAGTCTCTTCTGCTTGTTGCCTGTCCTTAGCAGTGGTTTCCTAGCAGCTATTTTACCATGAAGGCCTGCTGCACACAGTCTCCTCTTAACAGTTGTTGTAGAGATGTGTCTGCTGCTAGAACTCTGTGTGGCATTGACCTGGTCTCTAATCTGAGCTGCTGTTAACCTGCGATTTCTGAGGCTGGTGACTCGGATGAACTTATCCTCCGCAGCAGAGGTGACTCTTGGTCTTCCTTTCCTGGGGCGGTCCTCATGTGAGCCAGTTTCTTTGTAGCGCTTGATGGTTTTGGCCACTGCACTTGGGGACACTTTCAAAGTTTTCCCAATTTTTCGGACTGACTGACCTTCATTTCTTAAAGTAATGATGGCCACTCGTTTTTCTTTACTTAGCTGCTTTTTTCTTGCCATAATACAAATTCTAACACTCCATTCAGTTGGACTATCAGCTGTGTATCCACCTGGCTTCTTAACAACACAACTGATGGTCCTAACCCCATTTATAAGGCAAGAAATCCCACTTATTAAACCTGACAGGGCACACCTGTGAAGTGAAAACCATTTCAGGTGACTACCTCTTGAAGCTCATCAAGAGAATGCCAAGAGTGTGCAAAGCAGTAATCAAAGCAAAAGGTGGCTATTTTGAAGAACCTAGAATATAAGACATATTTTCAGTTGTTTCACACTTTTTTGTTAAGTATATAATTCCACATGTGTTAATTCATAGTTTTGATGCCTTCAGTGTGAATCTACAATTTTTATAGTCATGAAAATACAGAAAACTCTTGGAATGAGAAGGTGTGTCCAAACTTTTGGTCTGTACTGTATAGTGATGAATGCTTCTCTATACAGATAAAAGGTCAACACTTCCCAATGTGCAACGCCAACGGAAGACTTCAATGTATGCCACTGTATGGGAATACACTGGCATATGTCGCTCATTGGCTCAAACTAGAAAAATACCTGTACTGCCCGATATACTTTTTGGAAATGACCCAATGAATAGGAAAGTGCAGTTTGCTGCGCTTTCCGGCGTATTAGAAAAAGGTATATTGAAGTCAAAAAGACATTCCTCTGGCCTCCATAGGTTCACTGGAGCCCTACCAGTACATTTATATAAATGTATGTTTGTATAAGGCATGAAACGTGAACACAGTCTATAATAGGGAAATTAGAGAGTCCTACTGTGAATAGGGACAGATGTGTACAGCTCTTCAGAATATGTAGGTGCTATAAAAGCAACAGCAAATAAAGATATACAAAAACCTGTGTAGACCAGAAAGAAGACACACAAATACACACTAGGTGCATTTATTTTGTACAATCCAGTTTAGTATATTAGCATGAGTACATAGACTTTTACGACGGAGCGAGTAACTGAACATACGACAAATATCTGGTGAGCGCAGGGGCTGCAGGCGCAGGAGTTATAAGATTCTCCTCATTGCTGCTTTAGCCTTCATGAAAAAGCGTTTTCTTTCCTTGGGGCTCAGAGGCCTCTCTACAGAGATCACTTCCAGGAAGGGAACTAACAGGACGTCATTCACAGAGCGGCAGGGCAGGGAACCAGCGGCCCTCTCTGTCTGCATGCTGACAAGGTCACATCTAACTGACTGCTACATAAACCCAACGCTTTGCCTCCTGCAGATACACACAGAGTACAGATCCCTGTCCTGCCGTTACAGAGAGTGGAGCCACCTCTTGTGAAAAAACACACAGCGTGGATGTGTCCATTGTGGTTACAGAGACGACTGGCACATTCTACCTTCTACATGTCCTGTAGCTATCTGATCTAAGTGCAAAACACCAAATCATATGCAGTGAAATATCTCCAGGAATTGGTATCATACCTGTACTGTCTACAGAATCCACAAATATTTATACACTATATATATATATATATATATATATATATATATATATACATACACACTATGTACACAGGGATTATATACCGTATATACTGTATATATATATATACAGTAGGGCTGAGCCATTATGACCTAAATCAAAATTAATCAGGCATTTTACCTTGATTATGATTAATGGCGTTTATTTAGGCCACGCCCCTGTTAAACCTTGTAAAATTTGTCTCTTCAAATCCCAGAGCGTCATACGCAGCGGCCCAGGGAAGGTTGTCAAACATAACTGCTTAAACAGTGCTACTCACCTCTCCTGGGCTCCGGCACAACTTCCTGTTCTTTTCGGGCCTTCTGACTAATGTCAAGGACTGCTGAAGCCAGTGACCGGGCCTCAGTGATCACGTATCTTCGTGACAAACAGACAAAAGCATCGCTGCGTGAACCACGTGACCAATGAGCCCCAATCACAGGCCTCAGCGGTCCCTGACGATAGTCAGAGGCCTGAAAAGAACAGGAAGTCGCGCTGGAGCCCAGGAGTGGTGAATAAACGCCATCTTTTATATTTCATCTCCTCCCCTGGCCCTTCACTCATTACATTCTGGGGTCTGAAGAGACCCCGAAGTATAATAATAACAGTTTTGGTTCGGACATGTTTGGTGCGAATGAAACTGCAGGTAGAACCTCACAAATATTGTAATGACTGAACCGAAATAACAGACGTGCAAAAAATCACGTTGCTTATCCGTGTTGACGCTCAGTTTCAGTTATTTTTTGATTAATTGCCCAGCCCTAATATATAGGGATTGTATATGCAAATTAAGCTGATCTGCTGCCTTATATACCAATTTTACACCAATTTTGGATCATATTTTCTTAGAATTCTGTGTTGCAATGTTCATGTTATTCCTCCTGGAAATGTATAACCAAATTAACACTTGGGATGTGGGGACAGGTCCCTGGACACTCCCATAAGTGCGGACAAATTCATCTTTTAATCTGTATATAATCTAGGTCTTTGTGCACTTGGGGCATGGTCGAAATAAAAGCTGATTTTCTTGGCATTAAGAGTGCACGTTGACAAAAATGGTGTTTGCTATGTCACTAACTGGCCCTACAACAGCATATAAGGAGAGGACATTATGGTGGCGGTAGATTCCTTTTAACCAAATAGTATCACCCACCGTCACAAAATAGCAGGAAGGAAGGACACATGTCTAACCAATACTAACGTGAACCAGGTAATGGACTGAGTTATGTAATTCAACAGTTTTGAGCTCTGATAAAATTCCACAACAAAATGTCAACACAATCTACGAGAAACCGAGGTGTATAATTTAAAAAAAAAGCTATTACGTGCTTAAAAGGCTGTCCCCGCTCCCTGCTCCCAGACCTATATTTACTGCCTACAGACTGGAGGTAATAAGGAAAGAACCTCTTTAGAATCCGCTATTTGTGACATCAAAAACTGGAGTCGAGTATGAAATGATATTTTATCAGTTTACTAACACTGTACGCAGCACCCTACTGACCACATTTAGATCAGAATATCTGCTGACAACTGTGTCCTCACAAGTGTATTCATGCCCGCCGTCAAGTGCAGAAAGTTCCGATGGCAAAGACTAATAACCTATCTATCTGTGGGCTGGGATGATATGCTGGGGTCTGGTGACACCCTCCCTTGAACAGATTTACCTCGGACTTTAATACTGATTGTATATCCTTAGTATAGGTCATCCAATAAGCACCAATAAGCTGCCCTTCCTTCAATATATACCCAGGTACAGTTCTATACATTGTTGTGGTTGCACATGGTACTGCAGCTCAGTCCCACTCAATTATTTAAGCTCCAGTACCAGTTGCCAGGAGGCAGGCTCATACCAAATATTGATGACCTATGCTAAGGGTAGGCCATCAATATTAAATCCCTCTACTATGGCCAAAGACACACTGGTTTTAAGACTTCTCTGTTACCCTTCTGATAGATGGAAAGCAGCTTATTGGTTGAAATACTTATCACTCACGCTCCAAAATTATTCACAATTATTAGTGGCAAACACGATTATTGATATTTCTTTAAGAATAACGTATATGAGGCAATGAAGCTGCAAAATACCTACAAACATACGAATGATATTACATGGAAAAATCTATCATGTCATAGTAAATATTGTAAAACAAAAAAAAAAGAAAAAAACAAAACTCTTGTTGGCCAAGTCACTGACTCTCCATTTCTCCACAGACCCAAACCTGAACCGACTCCATGGTCAGATATAAGCAGTAAAGAGTCTCTAATTTATTAAAAAGCTGGTGACTAAATTCCTATGAAAGTAAATATGTAACTATACTTCTATTTAATTCTACAATATTAATAAATGTAGAATAAAATTAAAAATAAGTCGGTAACATTTTTTGACTCTGACTGCAGCCAAAATTGGTCCCAACTCCAACTCCACAACCCTGACAGGAAGTGGCAAATATTCAGAATCCAGGTCTAGTTTTTGATTTAGCTATGAATGATAATCTCAGTACATCTGTAAAAATGCATCAAATACAACTACCACAGCAAGGTAACAAAACGCAACGGAAACAGGAAACTTACTCTAGATCCACACTAGCGCTGGCTCGCCATTGTTAGGGGATTCACACAAAGGAAAGGCAGACCGCTAAAACAGCGGTTACACGCAGACCCCAGAGCTATAATGGAGTCTGTCGGGTGTCATTCGCTTTCAAACTGAAACCGGTGGAGAAAAAAAGTCCTTCGTGCAGGACTTTTTCCTGCACCGATTTTCGGCAGACTCAGCGACAGAATCTACAATAGACTCTCCGATGCAGATGTGAACGGAGCCTTAGTTACAAAATGCCTTTCGGTCTTCTGCAGAATGTGGAACATGACACAATGATACAATTAACAGCTCCTTCAGACAACAGATATCCCTCCCAACCTCCTAATACATATGCACGCTCAGCTCGCCGCAAATGTAGAAGTTCTTATTGGGAAGAGGGTCCAGACACCTCTAGCAGCAGTTTATCTCCCATGAGAACAGGATGCCAAATCTTTTTCCCCTGACATACTCCAAACATTTGCTAAACAGCCAATATGCTCTTAGATGGGCAGCCAGTCCCACTGATACAAGATTTCTGGCTATCCTTAGTCTATAGGATATGACCACTTCTGGTCCTGTGCCTGTAAGGTATGACTTACAAAATGTATGGCACACCCTGCGCCTACAGAAAATGGTCAATATAGACATCGTATCTAATGCTAGTCAGGTGAGTTAGGATGTCCCAATGACAGCTATTCCTCCTGACCCTATATATACATGCTTGGCCAAGGATTCTTCTATCAACATCTACAGTCGGGGGGGGGGGGGGGGGGGGGGGGGGTTATGGGGGAACAGAAAAACGAAGAGGTTTGTAAAAATTAATATTTGCCTTCCCAAAACTTTGGCCATGACTGACTGTCTGAGACAACCCCATACATATTAGATGGTCGGCTGTCCTTGCCAAAATCATCAGGTTTGGCTGACATTAATCTAACGTGTACGGTCACCATTACACTTTAACACAACAGTGCGCTGTGAGATTAGCATTGATGAATTGCAGCACGTGGCGAAACACACTGGGGTACTATCTGCACGGATTCGGAGTATTCTTTAAATACAGTAACATATGTGTGTATATATGCCCTGAAAATAAGGATATTATATCAGTCTGCACTGGGACTGATGGGAGTACCTTCTCTGTTAAGTGCTGCAGAATATATTAAGCTATATAAACATGGGAAAATATAAAAAAAAAATAGGTTTAGAATTTTTTTTTTTTTACCCATTTTACCCACACTTTAAACTGATCCTCTCTAACAGACATCTAAAGGATGGCCATATTTTGCTTCTGACTAAAAAAAAATCTAAATATAATAATAATAGTAGCAATAAAATAAATCCAATTATTAATAATATAAATATAATAAATAATAACAATAACATAAATCCAATTAATAATAATAAAAATATAATAAATAATAATATAAATAAATATACTAAATAACAACAAATATTTGTAATGCGTTTTTCTCTCAATAGACTCAAAGCGCAAATAAAAATAATAATTTATAATAATAAATAAAATTCATAATGTTATAAATAAATATTATTAATAATAGAAAGAAATATACTAAATAATAATAATAATATAAATACATACAATAAATAATAATTATAAATAAATATAATAAATAATAATAATATAAATAATCTAATAATATATAGCACTAAATCAGTACATGTTAAATTCAATGCAAGTAATAATAACGCATCCAATAGAATAAATGTGCTAAAATAAAACTGCAGATTCTCTACCACCTGACATCCGCCCTTTGAATACACGTGTGTGAATATTCTAGTTATCGCCCAGGTGTTATTACTGATGCCCTGTCTCGCTCTCCTCTATGCCAGTCTCCTTCCAGCTCACAGAGCTGTGGCTGCACAAGCCTTGCGTGTGTCAGCTCTGAAACATGTATTTATGATTAACACGTCCACATTAACACTGTAATGCAGGAAGATGTCTCTGGCGATTTATACCGAGCGCTCCCGGCCAGACTCTCCCTACCAGCAGATTCAATCAAAGAGAAGTTTAACCCTTCAGGGTAGGAGCAAGAAGCTAAACGTGAAGAATGATTAGTTGATTCTTATGATGCCAAGGTCTTTACAATGCAAAATTATACAATAGGAATAGTTAGCCTATCTATTTAGGATTTCAGCTTTTAAACTAAAGTGTATTTTTACTTGTTTTACGGTTAAAAAGCATTTCTCTCTAAAACTCACATAAGTGCTTGTCTCATGTTTTACTGTCAAGTTGTTTCACATTCTGTTGTGCTCCTTCTTAGGCTCTGTGCACACTAAGTGCACATCTAAGCCCTATATTTCGCCTATTTGCTGACTGCATATATGTTAAATGTCACACAGTTGTCGTACAGTTTCTCAGCTACCAGGTCTGGGAAAGGACAATATATCATGCTTAAAGTGTATCTGACACCATACTGTATATATTAATATTTTGCCCTTTACATAGAAGAGGCTGGACTTGCACGCTTATGAGTCCAATGTTTTCATGAGGAGGGCACTGCCTCTGTCCTTCTCTGATTTGATTGACTGTATCCGATGTATACAGTATACAGAGGCCATCTCACTTGAAGGGGTTGTTCGGGATTTGGAGCAAACTTGGGGATAGCCAGGGTTGGAGTCAAATAAAAAGGACTGGACATGGAGTGCCAGGGATAGGTCAGTATATCTGTTTCTTAATATTCTGGTTTTGGGGGGTTGTACCCACCTCAACCAACCCTGGGTTTGATCCAAATCCTGATTAAACCCTTTAAAGAGGAACTTACACCATCGCCAATATGTCCAGCTCTTTTCATTATTTAATAGGCGTTGATTCTGGCCTAGTTGGAATTCTTTCTCTAGCCCCCACCATTCCTGAGCAATCAATGTTGTTAGTTTTGGTACCTGATATACTATTTAGGTTCTGTACTGTCAGGAGGGCGGTGTCAGGCAGGAGCAGACAAGGGGTGTGATTCTGAGCTCTGACACTGGCTGTCTCTGATTGGAGCTCTGAATCACACACCCCTGCCTGACACTGAATTTCTGAAAATTATAGAGCTCATATTGCACATCAGGCACCAAAACTAACTGTGCTTGTTGCTCAGGAACGGTGGGGGATAAAGAGAAAATTCCAACTATGCTGGAATCAGTGGAGTGGCACCTATTGGATGCTAAGATCTGGAATTGGTGGAGGTGATGAAAGGTCCTCTTAATGGTCAGGACAGCAGGAAGAGGTGGGAGACAGAAGGAGGCAATGCTCTCATGAATACTTTGAAATCAAAAGTTTATGAGTCCAACCTTCTTTGTAAAGGGTATTAGGGTGACTTTACATATTAGACTCGACTGAAACTGCCAATTTCAAAGGGACCATTTCACCATCTAATGCATATGAAATGCTCAGTCAGTGTTCGCTCACTCTGGGGAAGAATGGATCAGTCATGTTGAAATTCAATATTTGCTCTCACGGGAGATAAGCCACCATAGGAGATGTCTGGCAGCTGCTTATTCCCCTTTCTCCATGCCCACACATGCACACTTAGCTGAAATGAGTCTGTTCATGTATTTGGATTTTTTTTGAAATAGCTGTTGGCCATTCCACCAAACAACCAAGGGCCTATAAAGGGAAGACTGGGCTTGCCACCACTGGAAACGGAGGACTGGGAATAAATGAGTAAAGTTTATTTATGTTCTTGGCCCCTTCAGGATGTGCTCACATCTGTATTGGAGTCTCCGTCGCAGTGTGTGAAAAATCAAAAAAGTGCTGCAAGTCCGTCATTTTTGTCTGGCAGTTTCAGTTTAAAAGAATGGACACCCGACTGATCCTACTATAGTTAATGGGGTCCATTGGGCACTGTATGTGTCCGCTAATGTAGCGTCTACCTATCCGCTGCTATGGTCCTCTGTCGGATCAGAACAACAGATAGGCCAATGCTAATGTGAACCTAGTATTCACATAAAAAAAAATATGTCAGACAACCCCTTTAAATTTCTTCTAGTCTGTGAGATTCTGTATTATATATGATGGATCTGTGCTTTATAACAAATTGAAAATTTGTACTTTTTCTAAGGTTCTAAGTTACCTGCAGTATACGTGTCTGCCTTCTGAGTATTGTATATGCCTCTAGTCGATTACTTTCCTTTAAGAGGGATATTTTCTATATGACCATACTGTACATTTCAATATCTGTCAGCGGTTACTCCTGGACTTTCTATCACCAGATGAAATATATGTGGATGTGTCGCCATGTCGTGTCTACTTTACATATAGAGGACCTGTGGGCGAACAGCTTATTCAAAAGGGCTTGCATTCGCACTGTTTAGCAAGTCAGGGCAATGGCCGGAACAGTAATTTTCAGAGCTGGCTGCTGCTAGGGACTGATTGTCATGGGCTCTCGGACTTCCAATTTGTTTTGCTATGTATATTCTTGCACATTCTGGGGCTGGGGTTGAGGGGTGACAGTGGTGGCAGCCAGAAAGACTACATTGCCAGATAATTAAGGGCATCCAAATGCAGCGTATATCCACGTGGCCCAGTCGGCTGTAAAAGGATGAAATAGGTAGTTCATGGTATAAAAACATCACACCCTGGTGCAAAGGTAATACTCTGCAGAAGCATTACTGCAGCATCCCGGGAAATTCTGCTCTACAATACACCCCCTCCTCGCCCTAAGAAACAGAACATTCTGAATACAATGCTCCAGAGTATTCCTTCTCTCTCGTCTTATCTGCCTCCTATTGTTTTATCCTCTTTTCCATATCAGAGCCATAAGTATTTCATTACCGGTTATCTGTCCGGTACCCTGAGAAGCAGTAACAATTAACACCCCCGATCCCCCTCCCCCGTCTTCTTTCAATGTGATTGATACCGGCCTTAGCTTTCAATTTGTTCCAGTACACAGATCATGAAATTCTAAATGTGATCATCCTTATTGACCTACACTCTCCTGCGCCAGGCTACAATAGGCAGAATGCAATTATTACGTGGGGAAACTTAACCTGTTCTCTGCTGCCGTGTCCTGACCATCATGTGATGTCGAGAAAATCAGCAGGCTAATTTCGGCTTATTAAGGGATTATAAGAAGACACAGAATAGGAATTATGTCAATGCAATAGTTTATTGATCAAAGAACACAGAGAAAATAATGGCATTACAGCACTACTCAAATACACCTTACCTACTAAGTTATGTTTTATTTAATACTGGATATTGATCAGGAATTAAAGGGGGTTTCCAGGATTTAGATATTCATGACCTATTGTTGGGGGTCTGACCATGGATCAGATGTGGCAGCGGGAGTAGCTCAGTGTAAGGAGCTGAAAGTACACAGCTCCATGTATTGTGTGGTGTCTGTACTGGGTTACTGGAGCTCAGTTCCACTCAAGTGAATGGGAGCTGAGCTGCAGTAATCCAGGACAGCCACTACGCAGTGGAAGGAGCAGGGTACTTTCAGATCCTTACACTTTATTACTCCCGATGACACAGCTCCTACTATAAGCTGATCGGTGGGAGTATTGGGTGTGAGGCTCCCACTAACATGATATTGATGACCTACCCTAAGGATAGTGATTATCTTTTTTTATTATTTTATTATTATTATTATTATTATTATTATTATTACCACTATTTAAATCCTGGAAGACCCATCTTATTTGGTCATGGACTTATGATGTTAGCGGTTGGCCAAATAAACATCTATTTCTTTTGACTGTCCCATACTCATAAGTATGCATGTGTTATGAGTGGGACAATGGAGTAAGTCATTGCCAGGCACCTCTGGAGGTGGTTTATCTGCTCTGGGATCAAAAGGATCAGGCATGTTAGAATTCAACAACCACACGTGGAAAGTGGGATCCCCAACATACACATCAGATGTCAGCAGTTGCCATTAAGACTATCAGGTTCAGCCGACTTTAATGTTTATGGCTACCTTTTGTCTAATACAGCGGTTTCCATCCACTTAAAGAAAACCCCAATCATCCCCGCATGAATAGCCCAAACCATATAATCCTCAGAGCCACAGAACTCTTCCAAAGTTCCATTAAATGAATTATATAACATTTTTTGTTAGATAAATTCTAACCCTCAATGCTATTTGTCATTGGGTAGCATCTAGCCCTTTTACATATGCTGACGTTGTATCTGCCTCTAACCGAGGCATTCTACTCTAACAGTAAAGAACCCTTTCCTATACAGATGTCTAGACTGTCTTTCCGCCACACATAAGGAATGACCTCTCTAACGCATTTTTATTCCAAGCTGAACAAACCATAATTTACTAGCCTCTCATTATAAGAGATAGCTCTCATCCTATTTAATAACCTAGTCGCCCCACATGGCTTCCATTTTTAAAGAATCGAAGATGGATAGATCCATTTTGCAAGAAATCCTTATGGATCCCACTGGGCCACAATACAACTGCCCAGTTCATATTTTCACATTAAACTGGCCATACCCTTATAAAGCTTCAGCTGCCAGTTTATCGTTTTCAACCCTCCCCATAATACACAATGTATGGGTTTTTAATGGGGTAAGGGATGTAGGCACAAACTGAAGATGCTTCACCCTTCTTTCTAACATCATGAACTAGATGAGATAGTCGACCATTCCTGCCACAATCATTGGATCTGGCCAACTTTCATTGAATGTGTATGGCCACCTTAAGAAATGCACTTTAGCTATCATAGCATGTCTCTTCCCCCCCCATCCATATGACATATAGTGATATAAGCTCAGTAATACTATATTGGATCAGGATTTTGTTGCAATGATGGGAATAATTTTCCTGTAAACCATTCTAGTACTTTACGCCCTTGTATAAATGGCCATCTAAGACCACCATCCTGGTAATGAAATATCAGAATGTCAGTCGGATTCCTTCATGTATATATCTAAGATCCGGTTGAGTTAAAGGGGTTGCATGAAACATAGCACACAGTAATGGTAGTATACTTTAGTACATGATGATTGTTATTTTAATCCCCTTTTAGACTATGGATAATATTGAGTCCATATTAACTCCATTGAGGGATCTTCATTCATACCGATCAAGACAAAGCAAATAGACTTTTACATTTGCATTCATCAATATGGGAGTGGAATTGATTTCATGGTTCTAATGGAACGGTTCCAGCAATTTTCAATAATCCTAAATTTATCGAGCAAGTGTAACAGACTGTTTTGATTTTTCTTGACTCGAATCTGGCTAATCTATTTGCCTCTGAAAATCCCAATGATGCAAATTCATCCCATAAATCTAAATATCAATACTGAATTTAGAAGCGCTGTGTCTACACTCATCCCATAGCGCCAAACAGTGGTTAATACTCTTGTCTACACACTTCGAGCACAAAGATGCTCCTGAATTCCCTGCGCAAGATGTCCCCTTAGTGTCTTTTCCGCAAACAAATCCATTTAGGAGATTTACAAATTTAATTTAATCTCTTTTAATTAGAATGTTTGTAGATTTTTATAAACACAGACAAATGTTGCATTTACTGGCGCTTTCCTTTAGGCTTTTTTGTGTCTTGTCATCTTTCCAAATTTAGATTCAGCCGAATACTTGTGAAATACTCAGGCCATCCCACACATTAAGACAGGATCCAATGAAGGAGAGACAATCTACATACCTTTTCCCAGGAAGCATTGTGATAAGACTCCCTACCTCAACTGGATCTCCAAAAGGAGAGTAAACCCAAGAGCTTCTGAACTACATACATACCTAAACTAGTGTAAACCAAATGTCCGAACAATGTTTAGACCAGAAGAAACAAATTTGTACAGGATAACTGTGTAATACAAGAGAATGGAATAGGGCTGATCCACAGATTCCGGCGCAGTTGGAATTTTTTACTCTAGCTCCCACCATTCCTGAGCAATCTGTGCTGTTAGTTTCAGTACCCAATTTGGTTATTAGGTGCTAATACTAACAGAAATGACTACATGGGAACAGTGGGATACAAAGAGTTGGAGTTGGTGGTAAAAGGTTCTCTTTAACAGAATTAGGTGAAAGATACAAGAAAAAGTATGACAAAAAGATTAATATAGTTAGATAGGATAGAGAAGATATACAAATGACTTTGACATGGGGGATAAAGGAAATATGTGAATAAAATTCCATGAAATGAAATTCCATGGTTGTCTAGAGAAAAGAAGGTATGTGCAAGACAATAGTCAATGAAGGCCGAGAAAGAAAAGCAAGCAAAAGCAGTAAATGGGGCAAATATGAATGCTTTAACAAGGGAAAGAAGGTGATTTGAAGGGGGGCCCTCACCTGCATGGAGGACTTTTCTCTCTGCAGGTTTCAGTTTAAAGCCAAAATTTATAACCAAGTTATAGTCTATGAGGTCCACGGGTAACCGCTTTTTTAGCCGACGGGCTCTCCATCTTTTAGGTCCCCATGTGAACCCGAGCGACAAATGCTAGCGTGAACCTAGCGTAACATACCATTCATAAAGAGGATCTTTCATGTCCTCAGGCACATGTGGTTTTATATACCGCTAGAAAGCCGACAATGAGCTGAATTCAGCACACTGTCGAATTTCCTGTTATGTGCCCCAGGCCTGAAGATATCAGTGCCGTTAGTTTCGCCACCAATCTCTGCCCACTGTCAGAAGGGCATCCCTAACAGTTTAGCTGGGCTGTGAGGAACACCCTCCGATAGTACTCGTCCATAGCTCTGTACTGGGGGGGGGGGGTTCCTCACAGCTCATCGTCATCGCTGGTGGAAGGAACACCCCCTCTGATAGTTCAGGGCTATGGACGAGTACAGTCAGGGAGGGTTGTTCCTCAGAGCCCAGCTAAACTGTCAGGAACGTTCTCCTGTCAGTGGGCAGAGATCGGTGCCGAAACTAACGGCATCGATATCTCTAGCCTCGGGGCACATAACGGGAAAGCCGATTTCAATTCAGCGCACTGTCGGCTTTCTATCGGTATATAAAACCCCATGTGAATGAGGACATGAAAGGTCCTCTTTAAGCCTTGTCAAATACTGATTTAGCCAACAACTATTTAATCGTAACTCCCCCTTACACATGAATGCTCAGTTTGGAGTGGGAATGTATTCTTAAAGGGGAAGGGTAGTAAGCTACTTCCACACAATTCTGGCAGGGGCTTATCTTCTTTAAGAACCAAGTATCAAGCATGTTGAAATTCAACATGTCCAGTCCTATCTTTCCCCACATCATCTGGCTGGAGTGTCAGCACACTCCATACACACAGGACAGCTGGTACTGTCGATATAGACGGATTTGACCAACTTTGCTCTTTGGGGTACAGCTACATTTAGTTAAATGTGATATGGGTAAGGCTGGTAAGGGAATCTTATGTCAATACAAAGTTCCCAATGAACAATTATTGTAGCTTATAGTTTACTAGTAAGAACTAGACAGTACACTTTATTGGAATCCCATGTAGATTTTTCTGTATTTTTACAGAAGTGAAGAAAGTACATAAGAAAGAAATATATATATATATATATATATATATATAACATACACATATACACACACATTCTACCTTTACACTCTTCCTTTTGTATCTATTCCTGACCATTCAAAAACTCCTATATCAAAAACCTCACAGTGCATATGTGAAGCCATCCTAGAGCATGTGCTTTTTGATGCTTATAGGTTTCCGTTCCGGGGGTCCCCAAGCGGACTCCCTGAATGGAAACCCGAACGCAGATGTGAACCGGGCCTTACTGACAGATATCAAATTCCCCTTTCTACCTGCAAATCAGTCCCTCTTAAAAAGATGCATTTTTTTGCAATGTATCAAAGTTCCTTTTATTTAAAGATGTTGTTCAAGACCCAAAATGAACCCTGTACCCATCAGTTATTTTGGGCTTAGTGTACAGTGCTGGAAGCAAATGGCTACATACATTTGAATGGGGGCTGTTTGCTTCTGGCTCTGTACATCAGCTGATCAGTGCAGGGGCCAGGTGTCAGACCCCCACAATCTCAATTTAGTGAGCTATCCTAAGGACAGGTCAATAATTTTGGCTCTTGGAAGCCCCCTCCCCCCACCTTCAAACCAGCAGTATTCTTCACCAGACTGCTCTGCAACTATTTCTATTTATCACGCTAACCTGCAATGTTCATGAACATATTTGGGGAGGGATTCATCATGACCGGAACTCAGTATGCTGGTCTTGATGATCCCTGTGCTGCCGGGGGATGATCCTCATTTATGAACAGGGGCACACCTCCTCAAAACTCAGGGGCACCCTCGAGTGTGGCTGTGTTCCTGCAGTGAAATCTACGCCAGCTTAATTTCAGGTATCAGTTACGCCAGTAGACTGGCATAAATAATCATAAATCTGACCAGTTTCCCTACTCACTTTCAGGAAAGTTGCGTAAAAATGCTACTAGCATCTATTTTTGGTGGTGTATAAAAAGTTGCAACACTCAGTTTGCCACTTTTTTAGTCCATTAAATTTAGGTTCACCAGAACATTTATTTATTTTTTTGGATGGACATATTTATTGCACATATACACGTGCCGTGTTTAATGTTTTTGTGCATTACTACATGTGCAGTAAATGGGTATGCTTTTCCACTGGCAAACTGCCATCACTGGAAATGGTAGACTCCAGGTACTTTCAAGGTTGATCCCGAACAACATGCTACCCTATCAGATTGACTGCCAATATTTTTCTTTGTGTTGTCATCAAAGTAATGCTGTTATCTCCTTTGTTTGTTACTATATTCTTTATTTGAAAAGTGCTTATACTGCAGGCAGTGTATAAATAAAATTATACAGAGGATTACTCCGTTGCACATCTCTCTCGGTAACACATTTTGGTCAATGCAAATAGCCTTGGTAATAACACGCGGCAGACATCCGGGGAGTGTGGGTATCTCTCGAGCAGACTCTGCTCTGTGCCTCTGCATTGTTTTGATGTAGTGAAGATGAATCTAGCTAAAAAGGATTACACACCTATCATTTATTTAACAAGAGCATCGTGTCCTCTGCCTGGGTTTTAGGTATGCCGTGTGAATTCTTGGAACAGATTTATTCATATGTGGCTTGTATATTAACAGCTTTTTTCTGTATTCTGCCTTGGCTGGGTGTGCAGCTGAGAGGAGAACGCGCCCTTTTAACAAGTTGATTTATTTCTGGAGAAGAAGAGGGGAAAACATGAATAGAAAGCAATGCACTTGTTCAAAGACAGTGGGGAAAGACATGGCGAGGAATGGTTTATTTCTATGTGTATAACCCTTTATTAATACATGGACCTGGGTGTAATGTTTAACAATGCCGGAGTCGGATGAGATGTCATATTTGTCATCCTTAATTTCTCGTTAATTAAAGGCGATATTAACATAAGCGAGACTGCTGCCTGAGATTGTATGTGCTTACCGCGTCACGTTCATACCTATGCCATATGTGCTTACCGCGTCACGTTCATACCTATGCCATATGTGTTTACCGCGTCACGTTCATACCTATGCCATATGTGCTTACCGTGTCACTTTCATGCCTATGCCATATGTGCTTACCGCGTCACGTTCATACCTATGCCATATGTGCTTACCGCGTCACGTTCATACCTATGCCATATGTGCTTACCGTGTCACTTTCATGCCTATGCCATATGTGCTTACCACGTCACGTTCATACCTATGCCATATGTGCTTACCGCGTCACGTTCATACCTATGCCATATGTGCTTACCGTGTCACTTTCATGCCTATGCCATATGTGCTTACCGCGTCACGTTCATACCTATGCCATATGTGCTTACCGCGTCACGTTCATACCTATGCCATATGTGCTTACCGTGTCATTTTCATGCCTATGCCATATGTGCTTACCATATCACATTCATGCCTATCACATGTTAGGAGTCACTAAATTATACAATAAAATCAGTCGTCTTTTCATATGTCTTACTGGTGGATGTAAACTCAATAGGGAGAGAAGAAAAAGTCGCTGATAGTCGCTATCTACCCTGAGAACAAAGGATTGGGCTTGTTGAAATTCATCATGCTCGATCCTTTTTTGACCCAATATCTAACAAATGAATGTCTAACATCTGACTTCTACATTAGATGATCGTCCAATTGTGGCAAAATCAGCAGGTTCATTCATCCTTAGTCTCATGCGTATGCCCAACTTTAAAGGAATTATCCCACTATAGACACATTGCCTATCCACAGAATAGGGGAGTAGTTTCTGATCAGTGGGGGTATGACCGCTGGGCCCCTCAGCAATCCCAAGAAAGGGGGTCTGAAGTGGCAGTCCATTGGAGCTTCAGTCATCTTTATGGGCTCACCAACCATTTATTAGACTACTGCTTTCTTTAAAAATAATAGGAGGTGCATTTGAAAGATTAAAGTCTGACTGTGCATTTGTCCGTTGAGTACTAATGTGTATAGCCAGCCTTCATCTTTCTCGAGCACCTCCTGTTATCACGATTTTTAAAGAAAGTAGTAGTCTAAAAAAATCTTCAGTAATGCCATAAAGGTGAACAGAACGCAATGGACTGTTGCGCCGTTCATGAGACACTCTGAACCCTATTTCCTATGACACCCCTTTACGCATCTGACATTGGAGGAGAGCTAGGATGGTTGGGTGGTCCTGTCGAAATCTGCAGGATTGACTGACATTCATCTAATGTGCATGGCCACCATAACGTAAAAGGGATTGTCTCATGAAGACAACTCCTACTCTAAAGGTCTCCACCCAGTGATCGCTACAGGTTCAGCTCCTGAAACACCCAGAAAAGCAGGGCTGTGGAGTCGGAGTCGTGGTCAGTTATGCGTGAAGCAGAATCAGAAAAACTGCTGACCCTGACTTTAAAATAAAATGATTAATTATTTAAAATGATGTTATACAATTATTAATATTGTATAATTAATTAGACGAATAGCTTGTTACATATTTACTTTTATGGGAATTCAGTCACCAGCTTTTTCCTGAAATAGAGGATCTTTACTGCTTCTGTCTGAACATGGCCATTTATGAAGTAGTCGTAGTCGTGGTCAGGCTGTGAAAAAACAGTGGAGTGGGTGGTTTGGCTTACCAGTACCAAGGACCTGCAGAAAAGAGCTGTTATAACTAGAACTAGCTCCTGCCACAGCACCCTCTGCAGGGTAGATGTAGTATTACATGGCAGCAATCAAAATTAATTGCATGTAATACACGGATAGGCTTGGCCTGCCAAAGCAGAACATGGCGACTTGTAGCAGTGAGACATTAAAATTGCAATTTCGCTATACTAAATTGCAACTAATGATAACGAATGTGGTCATGGTGTAATCCAGTATGTTTGTATTTCTGCCTACGGCTGCGTTGTGGCCATGGTAACTTGCAGGTCGCAACGTCACTACGTTTAGTTTCGATGTAGCAGCATGACATTGCAATCTTAGCCCTAGTCTTCCTTAGAGCAGAGGACCCACCTCTATGACGTCCATATGGCCTGAGCACAACAAATGTCATTGAAATGCCCTATATAAAGTGACCCCAATGCAAATAAACCGTCCAAAGCATAAAGCTACTTTCATGAGATTGAAAATATTTTAATATGTCGTCCAATACATAAAGTAATATGGTTGCTGGCTGCTTATAGCATTGAAACGGAGACTGATCAAACTCAAGGGACTGCTAAGAGTGTCACCTGACTGGGTTTGCACACAATTCAATACCCAATAAATTGATCCTGTCATGCGCTCGTACAAAAAAAATAACTAAAAAAATACGCACTTAAAAAAAAAAAAAAAAAAAAATGCAGCCTCCAAAAGATGATGTAAAACAAGCATGCTACCCCTAAAAAAAATTTGCACTGGATCTACGGGAATCAACCCCTTTATGACCAGTCGTGGATTTAACTCTCCGATGCCTGCACAGCCATACACTTCTCCTTTGGCAAGGGGCTGTAATCGGAAGCAGCTGGAAGAAGGTAGCTCTTATTTTTCCTGTCCTTCCAAGGCTAGGCCAGCTGCCAGCTCTCTGAATTATGAATAAGCAATGAACAAAAGAATGCAGATATGGTGCTGACAAGATAATCCTAGGAAATTTATCTGTGACAAATTTCCCGGGATTAACAAATTACATTTGCACAGAACAATAAAAAAAAGGGATAAATATGCAAAGGGAGGAATGAAGAAGGTGGTAGGTGTGCAGTGGCAGGTACAGCGAGCGGAAACGACGGTGCATCTTAATAAAGGCACAGGGCCAGGTTAACTAAGCGGAGTGCTGGCGTACGCCGCCCCCCACCCTGAAGCTAGGAAGCACTTTAGGTCCATAGTAATTAATAGGCTGTATCTGTCTGGAAGGACCATGACTGATTAGTAATTATGAATTTTTGGTTCTTCAATGGTAAGAAATAATTAGAGCCATGTTTTAAGCTGTAGCATTATTAATGACAGACCCTTATCTACGAGGGGGTGCGAGAGGACAATACCGTGGCACGCCGCTGCTCTCCCTTTTCTGTCGCAATCAATCTGCTGGTGGCGCTCTTGCCATTTATGAACGGTTTGCTGTATTATTTGGATGCCCTAATGGCCCTTCCAGAGGCAGATGGAAAAGGAAAGGCCATAGCCACTGAAGCATGCAATGTGCGGTCGCAAAAGGACAGCATCAAGATTGTGGCTCGGTGCATTATGTTAACGCCATCTGAGGGTGCAGTGCCGAAAGTGATGCCAAAATCGCTTGCCACAGCCAAGTCATAGAAGAGTCACTGCAAACACATGCCATGAGATGTGTTACGCCTTACGTCTGGAGCTTATCCTTGTGTTTTTGCACAATTTAGTATTTTTATACAATAATTTGCTGCCAAGGCATCGCAGCCATTAAACCGCACTGACAAAAATAATGTGTTCATGACCAAATGTGTTTAAAAAATGGAAACACTAAAGCTGGTCATACATTTCGGCCGACAGCTAATCCTCCTGATCCCTACATACACATGCAGACCCAGATGAGCGTGCATGTCTTCTAAACAAGGAGAGGGGAGTAAGCCAGTGCTAGAAACATATAGAATTGGCTTATCTCTCCTGGGAAGAAAAGGGCTATGGAGTTGAAATTCAACACAACACATCCTTATTCCCCTGCATTTCTCAAAAAAAATGTTTTGTATTCAGGTTGGGCGGCTGGTCCCAACAAAATCAGCTGACATTAACCTAAGGCTACATTCACATTTGCTCCTAAATGTCCATTGTTCTGGTCCATCGGAGGACCAGAACAATGGACACATGAGCCAATCACTGCTGCTGGGTCGGCCCATATATGGGGCCTCAAGGTTTTTAAAGAACCAGATGTCCTACCTCCTACACTGGGTCAGAACCAGTACATTTGCTGACCTTGGGGAAAACTGTTCGATAGGCAGTGAATGTGACTGCCTTTCCTTAATTTATTTTGTGCTGACATATTCCGTAGCTCTGTAAACAGATTGCAGTCACTCGTATCAGACCCTGCCCCTAGTCAGATTCACAATCTAATTTCCTTAGTATGTTTTTAGAGTATGGAGGAAGCAAATACTGGGAGGACATTAACTTCATGCAGATGTTGCCCTCGGTCAGATCCAAGCCCAGGACCTCAGCAGGACCTTATATAAAAAGTAAGAAATGCACAAAGCAGCAAGAACAAAAAAAATGTTCTCAGACGCAGCCCTTGTGATTATTACCTGAAGTAGTCAACCAAAATGTACAAGTCTAAGGCACCACATTGCGGTAAAGCAGCTTTTTTTGTTGCAGATTTTGCTGCAGTTTTTTGAGCCAAAGCCAGGAGTGGATTGAGCAGAAGGTAGAAGTATAAGAATTTCCTATATATTTCCCATTCCTTTTGTAGCCATTGTTGGCTTTGGCTCAAAAAACTGCAACAAAAAAAGCTGCAACGTAGCGCCTTAGCCTAAAGGTGGCCATACACATTACTTTAATGTCGGCTGAGTTTACAGATTTCCACCTAATGTGTATGGGGCGGTTCTGTCTTTCCACTGATAGGAAGTGTACAAAGCTATACAAGCTATAAAAAAAAAAAAAAGGACTGGACTGTTGGATTTCTACATGCCCGATCCTTTTGTTCTCAGGGGAGATAAGTCACCACCAGAGCAGTCTGTCAGAGTACAGGTGCTGTATACTATGCCAAGTCAACCATGTATTTGTATGGAGCAGCCAGTCAGAAGGAAAAGATGTCGGCCAAATGAATATCAGCTCACAGCTATCGAAGGCTGAGGCCACACATTGTGGAAAAACTGCATTTTTTGGTTTCGATTTTACTGTGTTTTGAGCCAAAGCCAAAATAGGTTGCAAAAGAAATGGAAATATGAAGGAAGTTCTTATAGTTCTCCATTCTTCTACATGCACTCCTGGCTTTGGCTCAAAAAAATGCAACAAAATCTGCAATAAAATCACCACTTTTGTGCAATGTGTGGCCTCAGCCTTAAAATTGTTTTCTGGGACAAAAATGCTGTTGACCTATCCTTTGGATCAGAGCAACAAGAGTCCAACACCAATCTAACACAGATCAGTTCTTCATAGTGGTGCTTCAGTTAACACCACTGCTGCTTCAAGGGCCACATGACTTCATATCCATCGGTCTCATGGTCTGTTCACAGAATAGTCCCATGCAAGTGAATGGGGCTGAGCTGCAAAATCAAGCTTGGTAAGTATTAAAAAGGTTTCAGCACTAAACCGAACACTACGACCTCTTCAAAATACTGAACAGTCGAGGTGCCAGGTGTCAGACCCCTGACCTAGCCATAGGATTATTTAATTCTGGAAAACCCCTTTAAGACTAAGGCCTAACGTACCGAAATGCAGCTATAATATGCTGCTGAAAAACCATAGCCAAAACACATTGCAATTTTTCCACAGAATTTTTCATTGCGTTTTTGCTGCATTTTTTCTTCACCCTATTAAATATATAGGGAAAACATTTACAATTCCGTAGACGTAATTAAGATACTGCATTAAGACTGCAAGCATTTTGGAACACGTAGCTTTTCCACAGCTTTTATTTTCCGCAAAGTAACCAAAATCTCATCCACTTTGCTGGTATTGTCAAACGTGATGGTTTTTCTGCTGCGTTTCCACAGCAGGCAAAAATGCTGCATTTCCGCAATATGGGGCCTTAGCCTACATGTATGGACAGCTTTAGATGTGATACAACTAAAGATGATACAACCCCGCCACGTATCAGCAATGCTAAACACAAATACCGCGGCTTCTCTTTAATTCGGTTGCGGCGATAATTAAAGAGAGAAATTGACAATTCTTCATTACTGGATCAACATAGTTAATAGCACATAAAGCGAGCAGCCTGTTAAAGGTTTCTTTTCCCCATTTGATACACGGTAATGTGGAGAATTCTCTATCACCAGGTGCACAGTTCAATTAACTTTCTGTTTGCAAATCATAGTAAAGAAAATGAGATATTAATTTTCATGCTCAACTCCAGAAGAATAAAATAGATGAATAATATTTGTCGTGTGTACCCTGACTGATAGGCAGCCGGCAGTAGGGTTCTGAATGCTTGCGGTCTGCAGGACCTGGTCCGCCAGCTAAAAATGCGCCTCCACTTTTAGGCTAAAACACCACGTTGCGGAAACGCAGCTTTTTTGGTTGCAGATTTTGCTGCGTTTTTTTGAGCCAAAGCCAAGAATGGCTACAAAAGGAATGAGGACTATCTAGGAAGCTCTTATACTTCTACTTTCTGCTCAATCCACTTCTCAAAAAAACACAGCAAAATCTGCAACAAAAAAAGCTGCGTTTCTGCAACATGGGGCCTCAGCCTAAGAGGTATTTTGGCTAAAATACAAAGGAATTGCATTGTGTTTGTCACTACTGTCCACTCTATATCCAAGGACCAATGTGACCAATGTTCGTAGACATTTTCTGCTGGTGCTCAACTTTTTAGGTTGTTTTCTGTTGCTGTCTGTTCGCCATAAAAATCAGACTGGAATATTCTTTATTTTTCAGAATTTTTAAAATAATTTTGTACATATAAATATGGTGAAAAGAATGGAGGAGTGGCATAAATACCATGAGACATAAATGAAGGAAGACATTGTCAAAGCCCAGGATACCTCACTGGGGACTGTGGCTGATCTGTGGTGGTCCATCAAATTTTTGTATAAAAGGGAGCAATGCAAGGGGAACATGTCTGCTAAGGAGGGGGAGAGGAGACCATGGGTTGGAGTGGCTAAGGAAAGGGAAAGAATGCAGGGGAGCCCCCTAGAGGCAACTAAGAAAATCCTAAAAGAACCTGCGAACAAGAGGAAAACAAGAAAGAAAAAGGAAAGAGAGAAAACAGTGGGGACTAAATGTAGACCTAGCTGACTATTTATGAGGTGGGTCCTGCAAGGACTTGTCTGTACTACACACCATTACCAAAGGATATCCAATGGTGCCAGGTAGAGTAAGCAAAAGATGTAAGATAGACATGGTATTATTCATGTAAGGTGGGGTTGTCCCCATTGCCGTCATAGGAGAAGGATTCAAAAGTATGCCGCCATTATCCTGCAGTGTCAGGTCTGCGGAGTTGGAGTTGGACAAATTTTGGGTGAAGTAAGAAAAAAGTTACCAACCCCCACTTCATAATAAAATGATTAATTAATTTTAATTATATTATACAATTTTTAATATTATATAATTTATTAGACACATAGTTTTTAATGGATTTTAATCTTTTTAATGAATTATAGGAGCTTTACTGCATCTGACTGACCATGGTAGTCAGCCATTTATGAAGGAATCGGAGCAGCAGTCTTAATAGGGCTATGGGAGATAGTTTTTGGCTACTGACTTGACAGCCCTGGTTCTAAAAGCCTCCTAATGCCTATAGAAAATTGATCAATGATAGATCCCAATTTAATTCAATGTGCAGGCTAAACCAAGACAAGAGACATAAGATAAGCGAGGAAAGTAGAAAAAGAAATAAGCAACCACAGGATGGGAGAATAATGAATTGTAATGTGTAAAGCAATAAAAGACTGTCTTGTACATGTGGGCAAAAGACCATAAGAAAACACAGAAATAGAGACTAGAGGCCAAGACGAAACCTGCATGCACCAATGAAATATTCCCCTGCACCAGTGAACAAGACAGTGGTACACCGCTATAAGTACATCTTAATAACCTGGCTCTGAAAACTAAATACCAATACAACATCATATGCCAGCACCAAAACATCATATGCTTCTACAGCAGCGAATTCATCTCCAGGCTGAACGCTGCCAAAAGACGACAAGGCTCGGCACGTTGAGATGAAAATAAAAATGACACGATGTCAACACACAGATCAGCTGTTCTCTACGGCATCTCCATCCACAACCAGAATACAGCTCATCCACACATACTCTCACCTCCACCACTAACTCTGTGTACAGAAAATACCGCAATCTGGCCAAAGTCCTGAGAAATTTTCCATTACTTTACAAAATCTTCTATGTGACATTAAAAAGGATGCAAGGAGAGAGTTAAAAATATTTTCTACCAGCAAGGGCACGCCGTCCTTCTAACATCTAACATCTCCCTGTGTTGCTGCAATTTCTGTTATTAAATTAATGACTTTTTTATTATTATTTCCCCCACACCAACTTAAGCGCGTATGAGAGCATGGGATCTGTGCCAGGAACCTTCTCCAAATTCTTGGCCCGCTGATAGCAGAGGTTGTAATGATGAAGGATCTTATGAGGAGTAGGAGCCTACTGGGCACGCAGGGTGCTTTTGGCCCACGGCACAATGGAAGGGTTTAGGATCAGAATGTCTGTCAACAATACTGCTAAAAAATACAAAATCTTACAAAATCCATTATCAATTCATACCCATAAAAAAATGAAAGAAAGTTATTTCTATTCACGTTCTTATCATTTCTTGAAACAATAAAAGCCTCCACTTTCGACTAAAATCAAAGACCAAAAAGTCCTGCATGCAAGACTTATTCATCCAGTGGAATGACGGACCCCATTATAGTCAACAAGGTGTCCTGCAATTCATTGGTGTCTGAGTCAACTCTTCTGTTTCTATAACAATGACACATAAAACACAGATGTGACCATAGCCTTAAAAAGTAACTGCGGTTTGGCAAGTCAGATTTAAAACTGGTTAAAGGAACGTATCCAGAGAGTTGTGGTCAAAGACTGCAGCACAGACTGGTCCTCTGTTATAAGTGGTGTACCCCAGGGTTCAGTGCTGGGTCCTCTGTTATAAGTGGTGTACCCCAGGGTTCAGTGCTGGGTCCTCTGTTATAAGTGGTGTACCCCAGGGGTCAGTGCTGTGTCCTCTGTTATAAGTGGTGTACCCCAGGGTTCAGTGCTGGGTCCTCTGGTATAAGTGGTGTACCCCAGGGTTCTGTGCTGGGTCCTCTGGTATAAGTGGTGTACCCCAGGGGTCAGTGCTGTGTCCTCTGTTATAAGTGGTGTACCCCAGGGTTCAGTGCTGGGTCCTCTGGTATAAGTGGTGTACCCCAGGGTTCAGTGCTGGGTCCTCTGGTATAAGTGGTGTACCCCAGGGATTAGTGCTGTGTCCTCTGTTATAAGTGATGTACCCCAGGGATCAGTGCTGGGTCCTCTGTTATAAGTGATGTACCCCAGGGTTCAGTGCTGGGTCCTCTGTTATAAGTGATGTACCCCAGGGGTCAGTGCTGTGTCCTCTGTTATAAGTGGTGTACCCCAGGGTTCAGTGCTGGGTCCTCTGTTATAAGTGGTGTACCCCAGGGTTCAGTGCTGGGTCCCCTGTTATAAGTGGTGTACCCCAGGGTTCAGTGCTGGGTCCTCTGGTATAAGTGGTGTACCCCAGGGTTCAGTGCTGGGTCCCCTGTTATAAGTGGTGTACCCCAGGGTTCAGTGCTGTGTCCTCTGTTATAAGTGGTGTACCCCAGGGCTCAGTGCTGGGTCCTCTGTTATAAGTGATGTACCCCAGGGGTCAGTGCTGGGTCCTCTGTTATAAGTGATGTACCCCAGGGTTCAGTGCTGGGTCCCCTGTTATAAGTGGTGTACCCCAGGGGTCAGTGCTGGGTCCTCTGTTATAAGTGGTGTACCCCAGGGTCAGTGCTGGGTCCCCTGTTATAAGTGGTGTACCCCAGGGTTCAGTGCTGGGTCCTCTGTTATAAGTGGTGTACCCCAGGGGTCAGTGCTGTGTCCTCTGTAATAAGTGGTGTACCCCAGGGGTCAGTGCTGGGTCCTCTGTTATAAGTGGTGTACCCCAGGGGTCAGTGCTGAGGCCTCTGTTATAAGTGATGTACCCCAGGGTTCTGTGCTGGGTCCTCTGTTATAAGTGGTGTACCCCGGGGTTCAGTGCTGGGTCCTCTGGTATAAGTGGTGTACCCCAGGGTTCAGTGCTGGGTCCTCTGGTATAAGTGGTGTACCCCAGGGATTAGTGCTGTGTCCTCTGTTATAAGTGATGTACCCCAGGGATCAGTGCTGGGTCCTCTGTTATAAGTGATGTACCCCAGGGTTCAGTGCTGGGTCCTCTGTTATAAGTGATGTACCCCAGGGGTCAGTGCTGTGTCCTCTGTTATAAGTGGTGTACCCCAGGGTTCAGTGCTGGGTCCTCTGTTATAAGTGGTGTACCCCAGGGTTCAGTGCTGGGTCCCCTGTTATAAGTGGTGTACCCCAGGGTTCAGTGCTGGGTCCTCTGGTATAAGTGGTGTACCCCAGGGTTCAGTGCTGGGTCCCCTGTTATAAGTGGTGTACCCAGGGGTTCAGTGCTGTGTCCTCTGTTATAAGTGGTGTACCCCAGGGCTCAGTGCTGGGTCCTCTGTTATAAGTGATGTACCCCAGGGGTCAGTGCTGGGTCCTCTGTTATAAGTGATGTACCCCAGGGTTCAGTGCTGGGTCCCCTGTTATAAGTGGTGTACCCCAGGGGTCAGTGCTGGGTCCTCTGTTATAAGTGGTGTACCCCAGGGTCAGTGCTGGGTCCCCTGTTATAAGTGGTGTACCCCAGGGTTCAGTGCTGGGTCCTCTGTTATAAGTGATGTACCCCAGGGGTCAGTGCTGAGGCCTCTGTTATAAGTGATGTACCCCAGGGTTCTGTGCTGGGTCCTCTGTTATAAGTGGTGTACCCCGGGGTTCAGTGCTGGGTCCTCTGGTATAAGTGGTGTACCCCAGGGTTCAGTGCTGGGTGCACTGTTATATGTGATGTACCCCAGGGTTCAGTGCTGGGTCCTCTGTTATAAGTGATGTACCCCAGGGTTCAGTGCTGGGTCCTCTGTTATAAGTGGTGTACCCCAGGGTTCAGTGCTGGGTCCCCTGTTATAAGTGATGTACCCCAGGGTTCAGTGCTGTGTCCTCTGTAATAAGTGGTGTACCCCGGGGTTCAGTGCTGGGTCCCCTGTTATAAGTGATGTACCCCAGGGTTCAGTGCTGGGTCCTCTGTTATAAGTGGTGTACCCCGGGGTTCAGTGCTGGGTCCCCTGTTATAAGTGATGTACCCCAGGGTTCAGTACTGGGTCCTCTGCTATAAGTGGTGTACCCCAGGGTTCAGTGCTGGGTCCCCTGTTATAAGTGATGTACCCCAGGGTTTAGTGCTGGGTCCTCTGTTATAAGTGATGTACCCCAGGGGTCAGTGCTGAGGCCTCTGTTATAAGTGATGTACCCCAGGGTCAGTGCTGGGTCCCCTGTTATAAGTGATGTACCCCAGGGTTCAGTGCTGTGTCCTCTGGTATAAGTGGTGTACCCCAGGGTTCAGTGCTGGGTCCCCTGTTATAAGTGGTGTACCCCAGGGGTCAGTGCTGGGTCTTCTGTTATAAGTGGTGTACCCCAGGGGTCAATGCTGTGTCCTCTGTTATAAGTGGTGTACCCCAGGGTTCAGTGCTGGGTCCCCTGTTATAAGTGGTGTACCCCAGGGTTCAGTGCTGGGTCCTCTGGTATAAGTGGTGTACCCAGGGATTAGTGCTGTGTCCTCTGTTATAAGTGATGTACCCCGGGGTCAGTGCTGTGTCCTCTGTATAAGTGGTGTACCCAGGGTTCAGTGCTGGGTCCTCTGTTATAAGTGATGTACCCCAGGGGTCAGTGCTGTGTCCTCTGTTATAAGTGGTGTACCCCGGGGTTCAGTGCTGGGTCCCCTGTTATAAGTGATGTACCCCAGGGTTCAGTGCTGGGTCCTCTGTTATAAGTGGTGTACCCAGGGTTCAGTGCTGTGTCCTCTGTTATAAGTGGTGTACCCCAGGGGTCAGTGCTGAGGCCTCTGTTATAAGTGGTGTACCCCAGGGATCAGTGCTGGGTCCTCTGGTATAAGTGGTGTACCCCAGGGTTCAGTGCTGGGTCCTCTGTTATAAGTGGTGTATCCCAGGGTTCAGTGCTGGGTCCTCTGTTATAAGTGGTGTACCCCAGGGGTCAATGCTGTGTCCTCTGTTATAAGTGGTGTACCCCAGGGTTCAGTGCTGGGTCCCCTGTTATAAGTGATGTACCCCAGGGTTCAGTGCTGGGTCCTCTGTTATAAGTGGTGTACCCCAGGGTTCAGTGCTGGGTCCTCTGTTATAAGTGATGTACCCCAGGGGTCAGTGCTGTGTCCTCTGTTATAAGTGGTGTACCCCGGGGTTCAGTGCTGGGTCCCCTGTTATAAGTGATGTACCCCAGGGGTCAGTGCTGGGTCCTCTGTTATAAGTGGTGTACCCCAGGGTTCTGTGCTGGGTCCTCTGCTATAAGTGATGTACCCCAGGGTTCAGTGCTGGGTCCTCTGTTATAAGTGGTGTACCCCAGGGTTTAGTGCTGGGTCCCCTGTTATAAGTGATGTACCCCAGGGTTCAGTGCTGGGTCCTCTGTTATAAGTGGTGTACCCCAGGGTTCAGTGCTGTGTCCTCTGTTATAAGTGGTGTACCCCAGGGGTCAGTGCTGAGGCCTCTGTTATAAGTGGTGTACCCCAGGGATCAGTGCTGGGTCCTCTGTTATAAGTGGTGTACCCCAGGGTTCAGTGCTGGGTCCTCTGTTATATGTGATGTACCCCAGGGGTCAGTGCTGGGTCCTCTGTTATATGTGGTGTACCCCAGGGTTCAGTGCTGGGTCCCCTGTTATAAGTGATGTACCCCAGGCTTCAGTGCTGGGTCCTCTGGTATAAGTGGTGTACCCCAGGGTTCAGTGCTGGGTCCTCTGGTATAAGTGGTGTACCCCAGGGTTTAGTGCTGGGTCCCCTGTTATAAGTGATGTACCCCAGGGATCAGTGCTGGGTCCTCTGTTATAAGTGGTGTACCACAGGGTTCAGTGCTGGGTCCCCTGTTATAAGTGATGTACCCCAGGGTTCATGCTGGGTCCTCTGTTATAAGTGATGTACCCCAGGGGTCAGTGCTGGGTCCCCTGTTATAAGTGATGTACCCCAGGGTCAGTGCTGGGTCCTCTGTTATAAGTGGTGTACCCCAGGGTTCAGTGCTGGGTCCTCTGTTATAAGTGGTGTATCCCAGGGTTCAGTGCTGGGTCCTCTGTTATAAGTGGTGTACCCCAGGTTCTGTGCTGGTCCTCTGTTATAAGTGGTGTACCCCAGGGTCAGTGCTGGTCCTCTGTATAAGTGGTGTACCCCAGGGGTCAGTGCTGTGTCCTCTGTAATAAGTGGTGTACCCCAGGGGTCAGTGCTGGGTCCTCTGTTATAAGTGGTGTACCCCAGGGTTCAGTGCTGGTCCTCTGTTATAAGTGGTGTACCCCAGGGTTCAGTGCTGGGTCCTCTGTTATAAGTCGTGTACCCCAGGGTTCAGTGCTGGGTCCTCTGTTATAAGTGGTGTACCCCAGGGTACAGTGCTGAGCCTGTGTTATAAGTGATGTACCCCAGGGTTCAGTGCTGGGTCCTCTGTTATAAGTGGTGTACCCCAGGGTTCATGCGGTCCTCTGTTATAAGTGGTGTATCCCAGGGTTCAGTGCTGGGTCCTCTGTTATAAGTCGTGTACCCCAGGGTTCAGTGCTGGGTCCTCTGTTATAAGTGGTGTACCCCAGGTACAGTGCTGAGCCTGTGTTATAAGTGATGTACCCCAGGGTTCATGCTGTCCTCTGTTATAAGTGGTGTACCCCAGGTTCTGTGCTGGGTCCTCTGTTATAAGTGGTGTACCCCAGGGTTCTTGCTGTCCTCTGTTATAAGTGGTGTACCCCAGGGGTCAGTGCTGTGTCCTCTGTAATAGTGGTGTACCCCAGGGGTCATGCTGTCCCTGTTATAAGTGGTGTACCCCAGGGTTCAGTGCTGGTCCTCTGTTATAGTGGTGTACCCCAGTTCTGTGCTGGTCCTCTAGTGGTGTACCCCAGGAGTCAGTGCTGTGTCCTCTGTTATAAGTGGTGTACCCCATCAGTGCTGGGTCCTCTGTAATAAGTGGTGTACCCCATCTGCTGTGCCTCTGTTATAAGTGGTGTACCCCAGGGTTCTGTTGGGTCTGCTGTTATGTGGTGTACCCCAGGGATCAATGCTGGGTCCTCTGCTATAAGTGGTGTACCCCAGGGATCAATTCTGGGTCCTCTGCTATAAGTGGTGTACCCCAGGGATCAATGCTGGTCCTCTGCTATGTGTGTCCCCGGGTTCTGCTGGTCCCCTGTTATAGTGGTGTACCCCAGGATCAATGCTGTCCTCTGCTATAGTGGTGTACCCCAGATCAATTCTGGGTCCTCTGCTATAAGTGGTGTACCCCAGGGATCAATGCTGGTCCTCTCTATAAGTGTGTCCCCAGGGATCAATGCTGGTCCTCTTATAAGTGGTGTACCCCATTCGTCTGTGTCCTCTTTATAAGTGGTGTCCCCAGGGGTCTGCTTCCTCTGTTATAAGTGGTGTACCCCAGGGTTCAGTGCTGGTCCCTATATGTGTACCCCAGATCATCTTGCCCGTTATAAGTGGTGTACCCCAGGTCTCTCCCTTTAGTTGTACCTTCCGTCCTCTGTTATGTGGTTCCCCAGGGGTCCTGGTCCTCTGTTATGTGGTGTCCCCAGGGTCTCGGTCCCCTTTGTGGTGTCCCCTTCTCGTCCTCTTTTGTGTGTCCCATCTCTTTCCCTTGTGTTCCCCGTCCCCCTTTAAGTGTTCCCCAGGGGTCTCACCTCTTTATAGTTGTCCCCAGTTCCGGTCCCTTATGTGTCCCCGGTTCGTCTGGTCCTCTTTTTCCCCAGGGTTCTGCGGTCCCGTTAGTGGTTCCCCAGATTAGTGCTTCCCTTTATAGTGATGTCCCCAATCCCCCTTATAATGATGTACCCCAGTTCCCCCTTTATAGTATGTCCCCAGGGTCCTTCCCTTATAAGTGTGTCCCCATTCCCCCTTTGTGGTGTCCCCATCTCTGCCCCTTGTGTTCCCCGCCCCCTGTTTCCCAGTCCCCCCTTTTCTCTCCCTTATCCCCACCTCCCCTTATTGTCCCCTCCCCCTTTCCCCGCCGCCCCTTTTCCCCGGTCCCCCATGTGTGTCCCTCCCCGCCCCACCCCCTTCCCCGGTCCCCCCCCCCCCCCCCCCCTCCCCCCCCCCCCCCTATGTTCCCCTTCCGCCCTAGTTCCCCGCCGGCCCTCCCCCCCCTTCCCCCCCCCCCCCCCCCCAGTGTGTCCCTTCTCCCCCTCCCCACCCCCTGCCCGCCCCCCCCCCCCCGTCCCCATCCCCCGTGTGTCCCCCCGGCCCCTGGTCCCCCCCCCTCCCCCCCCCTTGCCCACCCCCTTGTCCCCCCGGCCCCTTTTTCCCCCCCCGTGTGCCCGTCCCCCTTCCCCGGGCCGCCCTGTGTGTCCCCAGATCCCCCTGTGTGTCCCCATCCCCCGGTGTCCCCCCCCTTATGTGTCCCCAGTCCCCCTAGTGGTGTCCCCCCCCCCTCCCCCCCCCTTGTTCCCCGCCGCCCGTGTCCCATCTCTCCCTTTGTTGTCCCCGCCCCCCTGTTGCCCCGGGCCCCCGTTTGTGGTGTCCCCGGCTCGCCCCTTGTCCCCGGCCGGCCCCGTTCCCCGGCCCCCTGTGGTGTCCCCGGGCCCTCCCTGTGTCCCCGGCCCCCCTTTTTTCCCCGTCCGTCCCTTGTGGTGTCCCCCTGCTGTGCCCTGTTGTGGTGTCCCCAGGGTCGTGCTGGCCTCTGTTATAAGTGGTGTCCCCAGGGATCATGCTGGCCCTGTTATGTGGTGTACCCCAGGTTCGTGCTGCCCTGTTGTGTCCCCGGGCGTCTGCCCTGTTTTGTCCCCGTCTCTGCCCCTTTATGTTGCCCCCCGTCTGCCCTGTGTGGTGCCCCGGTCGTCTGGGCCCGTGTGGTCCCCTTTCTGGGCCCCTGTTAGTTGTCCCCAGGGATCGTGCTGGGCCCTGTTGTGGTGTCCACGGGTTCGTGCTGGGTCCCCTGTTTGTTGTCCCCAGGGTTCGTGCTGGGCCCTGTTTGTTGTCCCCGGGGTCGTGCTGGCCCCTTTTGTTGTCCCCAGGGTCGTCTGGGTCCCGTTATGTGGTGTCCCCAGGGTTCTCTGGGTCCTCTGTTATGTGGTGTCCCGGTCGTCTGGGTCCCGTTTGTGGTGTCCCCGGGTTCTGTGCTGGGCCCTGTTTGTGGTGTCCCCAGGTCGTGCTGGGTCCTCTGTATGTGTGTCCCCAGGGGTCAGTGCTTTCCCTGTATGTGGTGTCCCCAGGGGTCGTCTGGGTCCTCGTTATGTGTGTCCCCAGGGTTCGTGCTGGGTCCCTGTTATAGTGGTGTCCCCGGGTTCAGTGCTGGGTCCTCTGTTATAAGCGTGTCCCCAGGGTTCGTGCTGGGTCCCTGTTATAGTGGTGTCCCCAGGGTCGTGCTCCTGTTTCGTGTGTCCCCAGGGTTCAGTGCTGGGTCCTCTGTTATGTGGTGTCCCCAGGGTTCGTGCTGGGTCCTCTGTTAAGTGGTGTATCCCAGGGTTCAGTGCTGGGTCCCTGTTATAGTCTGTCCCCAGGGTTCGTGCTGGTCCTCTGTTATGTGGTGTCCCCAGGGTACAGTGCTGGGCCTGTGTTATAGTGTGTCCCCAGGTTCGTGCTGGGCCTCTGTTATAGTGGTGTCCCCAGGGTCTGTGCTGGGTCCCTGTTATGTGGTGTCCCCAGGGTTCTGTCTGGGTCCCTGTTATAGTGGTGTACCCCAGGGTCGTGCTGTGCCTCTGTTGTGGTGTCCCCAGGTCTGCTGTCCTCTGTTATAAGTGGTGTCCCCAGGGTTCGTGCTGGGTCCTCTGTTTAGTGGTGTACCCCAGGGTTCTGTGCTGGCCCTGTGGTGTCCCCAGGAGTCAGTGCTGTGCCTCTGTTATAGTGGTGTACCCCAGGGTCGTGCTGGGTCCCTGTTGTGGTGTCCCCAGGGGTCAGTGCTGTGCCTCTGTTATAGTGGTGTCCCCGGGTTCAGTGTTGGGTCTGCTGTTTAGTGGTGTACCCCAGGGATCAATGCTGGGTCCTCTGCTATAGTGGTGTCCCCAGGGATCAATTCTGGGTCCTCTGCTATAGTGGTGTACCCCAGGGATCAATGCTGGGTCCTCTGCTATAGTGGTGTCCCCGGGTTCGTGCTGGGTCCCCTGTTTAAGTGGTGTACCCCAGGGATCTGCTGGGTCCTCTGCTATAGTGGTGTACCCCAGGGATCAATTCTGGGTCCTCTGCTTAAGTGGTGTCCCCAGGGATCAATGCTGGGTCCTCTGCTTAGTGGTGTCCCCAGGGTCATGCTGGGTCCCTGTTATAAGTGGTGTCCCCAGGGTTCAGTGCGTGTCCTCTGTTATAGTGGTGTACCCCAGGGGTCAGTGCTGGGTCCCTGTTATAAGTGGTGTACCCAGGGTTCAGTGCTGGGTCCTCTGTTAGTGGTGTCCCCAGGAGTCGTGCTGGTCCTCTGTTATGTGGTGTCCCCAGGGGTCGTGCTGTGTCCTCTGTTATAGTGGTGTACCAGGGTTCTGTGCTGGTCCTCTGTTATAAGTGGTGTCCCCAGGGATCAATGCTGGGTCCTCTGTTATGTGTGTCCCCGGGTTCGTGTTGGGTCGCGTTATGTGGTGTCCCCGGGTCATGCTGGGTCCTCTGCGTGGTGTACCCCGGGTCTGCTGGGTCCTCTGCTTGTGGTGTCCCCGGGTTCTGCTGTCCCCTGTTTGTTCCCCGGGTCTGCTGGGTCCTCGCTTGTGGTGTCCCCAGGGTTCTCTTCCTCTGTTATAAGTGGTGTCCCCAGGGTTCAGTGCTGGTCCTCGTAATAGTGGTGTCCCCAGGGTCATGCTCCCTGTTTAGGTCCTTCCTCTAAAGTATAGGGTATCTCTAAAGTGGTGTACCCCAGGGTTCAGTGCTGGGTCCTCTGTTATAAGTGGTGTACCCCAGGGTTCAGTGCTGGTTTCCCTGTTATAAGTGGTGTACCCCAGGGTTCAGTGCTGGGTCCTCTGTTATAAATGGTGTACCCCAGGGTTCAGTGCTGGTTTCCCTGTTATAAGTGGTGTACCCCAGGGTTCAGTGCTGGGTCCTCTGTTATAAGTGGTGTACCCCAGGGTTCAGTGATGGTTTCCCTGGTATAAGTGGTGTACCCCAGGAGTCAGTGCTGGGTCCTCTGTTATATGTGATGTACCCAAGGGGTCAGTGCTGGGTTCTCTGTTATAAGTGGTGTACCCCAGGGTTCAGTGCTGGGTCCTCTGTTATATGTGATTTACCCCAAGGTTCAGTGCTGGTTTCCCTATTATCAGTGGGGTACCTCAGTCAGTGCTAGGTCCGCTGCTATTTAAATTATTTATTAATGATATAGAAGATGGGATTAATAGCAATGTCTCTATTTTTGCAAATGACACCAAGCTATGTAGTACAGTGCAGTCTATAGAGGATGTACGTAGGATACAAGCAGACTTGGACAGACTGAATGTTTTGGCATCCACAATGCAAATGAGGTGAATGTGGATAAATGTAAAGTTATGCATCTGGGTAAAAATAATCTGCATACAGCCTATGTCCTAAAGCTGGGAGAGTCACTGGACGAGAAGAACCTGGGAGTACTTGTAGATCATAGATTAAAGAGTACCTGTCAGATCGATTTGGTCCTTATTGACACGGGGTTTAGTGTCCCAAATTGCCCTATTTTAAATCCATCCGTGCCCGCAATAAAAAAATAAAATAAATAAAATAAATAAACCTTTATTTTTACCAAGAAATGAGTCCGATGACTCTCATCAGACTCCTCTCTGGTGCTCCGGACACCTGTGCGGTTCTTTAGTGAGATCGAGGACGTACACTCCACCTTCACTGAGCAGGTGCTGTAGGTACGGGGCATTCACACTAAAGTCAAAATTTACTTCTTTGGCTTCAGTGAAGAACTATGTCAGAGCAAAGAGCACAGCGGCAGGGTGAGTATAAAGCTTTTTTATTTTTATTGCGGGCACAGATGGCTTTATTACAGGGACACTAAACCTACAGTCCATAGGGGCCTGTGGGTGGTTTAGTGCCTGACCTGACAGGTTCCCTTTAAATTGCAGCGCAATGTCTATCAGCAGCTTCTAAGGTCAGCCGGATACTGTCATGTATTAAAAGGAGTATGAACTCGAGGGACAGGGATATTGCCACTTTAAAAATCATTGGTGTGGCCCCATCTGGATTCTGCACTTCAATTCTGGGCTTCAGTTAATAGAAAGGATGTCCTAGAGTTGGAAAAGGTTCAACGGAGGGCAACAAAACTGATGAAGGACATGGTGGACCTCAGTTATGAGGAGAGACTAGGAGTTAAATCTGTTTAGTCTGGAGAAGAGGCGTTTAAGAGGAGATATGATAAACCTATATAAATATATAAATGGCCCATACAAGAAATATGGGAAAAAGTTGTTCCATGTAAAATCCCCTCAAAAGACAAGGGGGCACTCCCTCAGTCTGGAGGAAAAAAAGGTTCCCATCCCTTGGCTGAATTTGAAGGAAAAATTTATTTTTTCAAGCATAGAAACTATGTTACTATGTATTTTAATATGAGGTTCCAATCAGTGAGGGTCCAGATGGTGGGACCCCCAGGATCAAAGAGGCAGAGGCACCCTTTGATCAACTGTGATCGACTCTGCTCAGAGAGGCGGGGTTAGTGGTGTCCAGTCTGATAGAAGTCTATGAGTCCTTCTTCAGATTGCCCCGCTTTTCAACCTGAGCCAATCATAATCATTGCAATATATATAGTATGTTATATATATATAACGTAATGGCGCTTCACCCCATAACAATATATGGAACAGCTTGGCTGAGGGATCCCTGGGTAGTGCTCGACTACCCAAAGGTCAAGTCTTCCCGCTAGTTTTTTTTAAGGCTAATCTATTCTGCCTGTCAAAACATTATTCCTAAGGTTAACTGAAATCAATAAAATTGTTAACCAAAATCCATATTTTTCTGGAAAAAGAACATTAGCATGAACAAAACCTTAGATAGCTCCGAGGGCTGTAATGGCAGCCGTATGGGTTATAACTCAACTTTACCAGAAAGAGATATATAAATATAAGAAGCAATGTCTGCTCGAAGACCGCATCCTAGTTTAGTCTATCGCCACAGGACATATCTTATACCGCAATATCACCCACTGAGACTTCGGGAAAATTCATACACATCCAGTATTTAGCCAGAACAGATTCTGCAATGTCTGTACAATGTCTACAGCCCTACTGGAAATCTAAGTCATTGGTAAATGCGAATCCTCCGGCTTTGTCTCTTTTATATACATTTTCCGCACACATACATAAAAGCCAATAGCGGTATAATTACCTCTCAATCCATTCAAATACAAACTCGCGGCACTTTGTTTTTTAATTTCGGTTTTAATTCCGCTGGTATTGATCTGTTTGCGGCCGGGAGAAGATTGGGCTGAAGGTCTTAATCAGGGGAGGGCGACGGAGCAAAAGAGAGAAAGAGATATTGGAAAAGATATATAGGGAGCGACAGGGAGGGTTAAATAGAGAGGTAGAGGAAGACGCACATACAGAGATAGAAGGAAACACACAGGAGTGGGTGAGAGCGACAACAGGGCACTGAGTGACAGACATGAAAGAAGCACCGAGAGAGCGAGACGCCGGCCGACTAACATTCCAGAACAAAAGACGCTCTGACCAGAAAGCAGCAAATTAAGTTCGCTGATTCTCTGTCATTGCTTATTATTATATCCCTCCCGCAGGCAAATCCGCATCACGCCAGAAGGATTATATCATTTACACATGCAAATGGGCTCTGTATCTTCATATGGATATCATGCAAGGGATTCATTCCCGCTCCATGCTGTACATTAGAGAATCTGCACCAATGTATACACCCTGCGTAGACTGGAGTGGTGAGGGGGTGTGGGGCACATAAGGAGGGAAAGAGAGGAGAGGATGAGATAGCTTTTCTACCGCTCACTCCTATCTCTTCTATAGACCAGCTTCTAGGAAAAGAATAGGGCTTGGATCATCTCCTTCATCAAACACAGATGTTCTTGTGGCAGCTTTCAATGTTCGGACACTCTCTTCTGCCAGACCAATACATATTACATATCTGCTGACAGGTCTGCCAGCTTTAGGTAGGAACTGCTAACAATCTGATATCTATGAAGGATATCAGACCCTTACTCAACTTCTGATGTTGGGAAGAGGGCTAATAATATGATTGTATTCTCCCTGGCCGATTATTGGTCGCCACTCATCTGCCCACACGGTGAACATACATGTTCGTCTGAGCATGTCAATGTGCACTGAGAGGGTCTCGACAGTCATTTTACACACCCTTTCCATAGATAATTGTTTTTTTGCGTCATGAACAAGGAATCTACAAAAATATTTGCAACCTATTTGATCCTACCATTACATACAGGTAAATTCAGGGCCATTTCATTAGCAGCCATTCACATAATCCATTGACAGAAAGGTCCGTCTTAGGCGACGACTCTGCCGTGTGCAGTGGCAGTAGCAAGGACTCTAGGTACCGCCATACCATGCTTCGTCAGGTTCCACATGAAAAAGATATTCTCCCCTAGGAGCTTTGCTTCTAGAGGTGAATAGTTCTGTAATATGACATGCGATGGAGCACGCCATGATTTATTTATTGTCAGATTTGTAAAGAATTTGACAGAATAGAAAACTCCATATGACTTTGCATGAAATCAGAAGCTTACAGAGTTACGGTGGAAATATCATGCACCTATATGGGTACCAATAATAAAAGAGAGTGCATGAGGCCTTTTAGTTATGACCCATACATATATGCAGAGTTGTCCTTTTTCGTGCTACTCTGTCATGAGTGGTGAGTAACAAAATGGGGCTTATTTATCATGGGCTGTGAACCAGAAAACTGGAATACAAGCCATGAAAATGATCACAATTTTTACTGCAAATTTTTGTGCAAAATTTCTGACTTAGGCCCAGTTCACATCTGTGCATGGGTTTCCATTCGGGGAGTCTGCTTGGGGACCCCTCGTACGGAAACCTAATCTGCATAAAAAGGCGGTTACCTTAGGAAACCGGCGGACCCCATAAACTATAATGGGGAATGGAATGACCCGAACGGAGATGTGAACCGGGCCTTATAGAAGTTGTCCAGGATCTGAAGATAATTGACGCTGATAACCTATCCACAGGACAGGTCATCTGTATCAGCTTGGTTGGGGTCCAACATCCGGACTCCGCACTGATCAGCTGAAGCCGGAGGCCATATATAAGGTATACAGCTGGAAGCAGCCCTGCTCCTATTCAACTGAATGGGGCTGCAGTTCCAGGCACCACCTCTACAGTGTACAAAGCTCCGTACACTGTATATAGTGTCCAACCTGTACACTGTAGTGGTGCAGTACCGCTTCAATTGACTTGAATAGGAGCAGGGCTGCTTCCGTCTGTATATCTTATATACGGCTTCCGCATCAGCTGATCAGTGTGGGGTCTAACAAAATCTGGTGACTTTCCTCAAATGGGGTGTGGCCATTGGCCCCCTCCGATTTATCACCATTACATCAGTTTTCTAGTATAAATGATGCCAGACATCTACACCTGTTTAGGCGCACTGACCCATGGAAAATCTTATCAAATTAGCCCCCAATTTTTTTTTTCAAAGTTGGTCATCTCACACCACTCAACTTGGAATATCTGGAGCCAAAAGGAAAGATAATGAAGAGCATATCAGTATATATCCCATATATTCTTATAAACCGGGGCTAGATAATGTAAAAATGTTCACCAGAGCTTTACAGTCAAGATGAAATTCTGCTACTTCCTTATACATTATGTATGCTCTGTATCAAGCCTAATATTGGAGAACATCAGCGGGATAACAGAAATATCACACTTTACAGATTTCAATGTTAATCAAGTTTAAAAGTAATTTTCTGGGAAATCTGAAATGAAAATAATCTGCAGCAAATTAAACTGCTGCCCCCGATTAGGTTTTTATTGTATACACTTTGTTCTCGAAAAACTCAGAACAAAGACGTCGAAAGCAAAACCACCTAAACCACAGTCTGTCCTATAACAACACTCAAAATAACCCAACCTTTACCAGCTAAAACACTACCGCTAACACATCCAGCTACTACTGAGAGGGTCTTACCACACACTACAACAAAGAGGGAACCTCAGATATTGGGCCACATGATGCCGGACCTGTCCAGGAGCAGGATCAAAAATATTATCTGAAGCAATTTTGTGTTAGGTTTCTTGACAAGTCCAGGCCAGTGTCTAAAAGGCAAGACACCACTGATCAAGGGGAATAAGACAATGAAAAAAGAATACTTAAGGTTAAGGCTCCACATTGTTGTAAATTTTGTTGCATTTTTTTGAGCCAAACTGAATGTCACCTCTGCGACCAGTTATTGGCTAAGCAGCGATTTATAGTCAATTCCTGTGTTGAGAGAAACCAGAAAGCAAAGTCCAGTGGGGACCAGGAGCATCCAAAGTGGAGCAGTAGGGTGATCAATAACGCTAGGTTCACACCTGAAGTTGGGTTTCCGTTCGGGGGGTTGCCCTGGGGACCACCCCGAATGGAAACCTAATCCGCTTAGAAAAGTGGTTACCCACAAAAACCCGAGAACCCCATAGACTATAATGGGGTCCGCCGGGCGAAAAACGCAGAGAGAAAAGCGCAGGTCTGTCCCATACCGATAACATATTTATGGCCTAAGGACAGGCAATAAAACAATTCCTGGCCAACCTCTCCAATATAAGTCTCAGTTATTATTTTTCAATTTTTTAAGGCAGCCATATACCAATATCTGTCGACTGAACACTTATTCGGCTGTCAGCACTTGGAGAAAGCTGTAGTACCAGCCCCTTTAACGTTGTAGAATATATGAGCTTTGTTTTTGTAAAGACATTTTGCAAAAGAGATAAAAAGCTGCTAAACCCCACCTAAAGTACTCACTCTCACAGAGTACGGGTTAGAAAATGATTTCTGAGTCTTAATATACTTCGTCTCTGTTGTCGAGTACAGCTCAGGAAGAAATGCCAACTTCATCCTAGTAGAATACACATGGCTCTGCCAATGGATGAGATACAGTATCAGCCTTCTTACTGCATCTTGCCAAGTCCACCCAAACACAAAGATCAAGTGTGAATTATAGACTAGACTGTGGTCTTATTCACGTAAGTACTGTCATTCATCCAACTTTTTTACAGTACCAAGAACTGTTTTTTTTTTACTTAATATAAGTAATGCCATTGCAGCTGCAAAACCGTCCCCCAAAAAGCGTAGAGCCGTTTTCTGTCGAAAAGAATCTGAACTACTACAGAATGACCATAACAATGAGCCCGAGAGAGACAGCTAGAGAATGAAACTGACCATACATGAGAATAATGTTGCCTAAACCCACCGATTTTGGCAAGACTGGCCGACCATGGAATGCGTCTTCGCTTTTCCCCGACTACAGATGTGAGGAGAAAGAAGGATTGGGCTGTTGGATTCCAACATGCCTGATCCTTTTATTCTCACAGACGTAAAGTGTCTGGAATCAGCTTTCTTTCCTCTTCACATCTAAAAACATATTTTTGCAGCTGATCGGTAGCAACTATCAGGAACAAGCCTTCCTAGAAATGACCCTAATTTTAGCGTCGTGTAATAGGCACTATAGTCAGTAGGTGGAGGGGAACCTATAAAACTGTCCCCATCCTCCATGAAGTGCAAATTAGGGGAGGCAAGCATAACTTGAGCTTTACAAAGATAAGACTCTCTCAGAGAATATTATATGTGCCATCATATAAAGTAGATTCGTTGGTGATGGATCCTATTCGGTAAAAAGATACAGTGATGTCCTAAGTAAATAAAAGGCCATAATGACATTACTCCACTTATTCCATGTAGCTCTTTCTTCCTATACATGGCGCTTCTTCCTGACGCTATACGCTGCATGTCTCTTACTCTTTCATTATCATTTTAGATTCTGATATCTGTTGGACTGTGATCGAAGGCCTGTGCATTAGTGCCCCTACATCAGCTCTTCACAGCCTCTCCCAACCACCTGACAGAACACTACAGAAGAACTGTGCTAAAGTACACCGCCTAATGGACTAATCTCTCCATATAAAAGGATGTCTCAAATGCATTGCTTGAAAAATGCTGCAAAATAAAGGAGATGCTGAAACGGGGAGGAAAAAAAAAGATAACGTTAATCTCTAAGATGTCCTCTTCCCTCTGTCTCATCTGGGATTCAAAGCTTTAGAGCAGAATGTCTGGTAAATACTTTTCATTCACATTGTTAAGAATATATCAGAATTAATTACATAGATATAGGAATTTAATAAGGCAGGCTTTTATAGCATTTATACACCATGTCGGAAAGGCAAAAATTGCTTCACTTTTCTCTCAGAAATTTTTGTAATGTCTGAAAATGTCTCTGGTCAAAAACCAGGATATGGTAATGGTAAAGGGGTTTCCAGGATTGAAAAAAAAAATGGCTAAAGGCAGAAAAAAACAGTATTCCCCTATTTACTGCTTGACTGCCACCCCCTGTGGTCCCTGATAGTCTCTTTGTAATTCCTTGCAGTGAAGAAACATCACAGATGCTAGTGCATGCCGCAGCCAATCTCTGGCCTGGTCTGGACAGTGACTGGCTGCAGCGGCCACATGAATGTACGTGATGTCATCAATGCAGGACAAGTAAACAAACCTAAAAAGTATATATAGTTGCAGGAGATTTGGCTCAGTCCTAGGACGGGGGTTAAACACCCAGTTTACCAAGGTAATTGTTGGTAATAATGCATTGGTATTGTCTGAGAGAGTGCCAAGACGTAGCCTCTGTCTATTACCATACCCCGGGTTAAGAGGGATACACAATGGTCAATAATCCTCTGATCAGACAGTAATATAATACTTTTACTAAAGAGAAGGTGATCATTTAAAGAACATAGTTGGCAAGACATCGACCGGAATAGAAAGTTTTACGTAAAAAAAATCTCCAAATTTAATTGATATGATTGTAGCATTTAAGGTGCCCATACACATTCAATAGCTATTGACTGAACAATAGCTATTCCTCCCCATACACATGCATGCTCGGTTCAGCCAAGCGAATATGTGCACTCAAAGGTGCAAAGCTATCAGACAGCTCTGGTGGTGAACATCCAATAAATATTCAATGGTCAACCAGTTCTGACAAAAGTGTCAGATTTGCTCAACATTACTATTATTTATTTATAGAGTACTATTAATTCCTGTCTAATGTGTAGGGCCAGTAAAGCCAAGAAAAATTTTAAGGAAGTCTTTAATCTGTTGCATTGGCATAGAACAATTGTTTAATGCTCCGTGAAATAGGCATACTGCCTTCAAAGGGGACCTTCAAGGTTTTTTTTGTTGTTTTCGATGGCAAGAATAGTGCTGCAGACTGCACTATTTTTACTCTCAAAAATACCATAAATGAGTCTAAATCCCTAAGAACCCCTGTATGAACCTAGCCTAAGAAAATATGCCCAGAATTGCCTTCTCCAGTCATATGGTCCACATTTACATTTATTTGTCTAGACCAGAGGTAGGCAACCTTCGGCACTCCAGCTGTTGTAAAACTACAACTCCCAGCATGCACACTTGTTCTGCTGTTTTTGGAAGAGAATGGAGTATGTTGGGAGTTGTAGTTTCACAGCAGCTGGAGTGTCGAAGGTTGCTGACCCCTGGTCTAGACACTACAATCAGAAATCATTTTTGTTTCCGTTTTTGATTTTATATGTCAAAATTAATCAGGAACGTGACTAAATTATTACACAAAAATTGCTCGTAAAAATGTATTAAATACTATTCAATGAAAATAATGGAATCTAAGGAACTCATACTTTCTACTTCAATGCCAAGCACCAAGGAGCTGACATGGTCATACACTGTTGTCTTTTCTACTCCAGCATGTTGAATAGTGAAGACCAATACATAAGCTGTATGTGTAAGCCAAAATCTTCCAATGCAGGACCTGATCCTGCACTCCACACGTCTCCGTTTGGCTCATTTCTATGGATTTATGCATAAACTGTTAGCTGGAACGATTACCGCTGAAGTAACTAGGAGGAGGTTGGGAAGCTTTTGACAGCCTTGTTCGTTTTCTTTTCCCCTTTTTTTTTTCCCTAACGACTTTATCAACGGAAATCCAGTGACTGTAGCCAGGTCTGAGGAGCTCTGGTGTGAGGAGCTCCGGAAACCCTGTAGAACAGATCTGTCAGGCAGACATCACTCCAAGAACAACCGAACAATATCAAAGGTATCGCTAGGATATGTCACCACTTTATGATGGGTGGGGGTCTGACCTCTGGCACCCTGACGGATACTGAGAATAAAGGGGACAAAGTCCTGATTAAGCACTGCATCTTCTTATAAGTTTTCCAGCCAGCTCCATTTACTTGAATGGAGCCACGCTATAGTTCCCGGCATAGCCAATTGGCCGGAGCACCCTGCGCGGGGCACAAATAATGATGGACACCCTCAATTGGTTAACAGGATAATTCTTATAAACCAATGTGTGTCCACAACATTTCTACCCTGTAAAGATGGCCACACACATTAGATGGGCATCAGCCGAATCTTCACCAAAATGGCCAACCATCTAATGTGCAATGTGGTGTCCCGAGTCTCCCTGCATGGCACATGTTCTAGGAAAGTCCGATGGGATTATATTTTAACATGCAAAATAATTTTTTTCTCAAGGGAAATACGCTTCTGCAAGTGTTTTACCAGTGGCTTACTTCTCATTCCTTACATTCATCATGCACAACACATGCTAAGCATGCAAGTGTATAAGGAAGTCATTAGGAATAGCTGTAAGCAAATGAGCGTTTAGTCAACTACTGAAGGGATATGGACTGCTTAAAGAAGTAAAAAAAAATAATTTTAGTCCCCCTGCTCATTTAAAAATGAGCCTGGGTGCATCGTTGTAACTTACTTACAGCTTTATTGTGAGGTTATGTGCTCCCTCCGGAGCACTGATCTCTTCTCTGCTCTTCTGATTCACACAGTGTTTCCTGTATGAACAGGAGCTCAAACTCACAATGTAAGTCTATTAAAGCCTCAAACTAACTCCCATAGACCTGAATTGATAGAGTAACAGGAGCATACAGGGAACACTGTGTGCATCAGAGGCGTAGAGAGGAAGTTAGTGCTCAGAAGGGAGCACATAACTTCACAATTAAACTGTCAGTAAATTATTCAATAATATTACACTATCAGGCTCATTTTACTGGGGGTGCTTCTTTAAGCCTCTGGCTGGTTTCCATCACAGCATTGTGCAAGGACGTATTTCCCTTACCTTAGTGAGAACACATACACACTCGGCCAAACCAAGCAAGTATGTGTATTAGGGAGGGGGAAGGAAGTAGGAAGGAATAGCTGTTAGCAGAATGAGCATTCGACTGACAGTCATCTAAAATGTACAGCAAGCTTAACTCTTTACAAGGCAAGATGACCGCCATTCCCCATCTAGAATGGTTTATAAGGGATATTACTTCTCTGTTTGATGTTTTAAGCTTTTGGGATGACTGATTACATTACGTCTCAAATCCACATTATCTCTGATCAGTATTCAAGGGGTTTTTGTTCTTTTTTTCTGATTTTCTAACAAACATTGCTACACAAAACTCCAAGGACACAATACCAGTAAAATTTTATAAAGATATCCCTGACTGTATGAGGCAGCTGCATACAGAGAAAGGTTAAACAGAGCGGCAGATCTTTCCTGGAGGATATCTATAAGACTATAATAAAATTTGCAGTCGGAGGGGCCTTTAACACATTGCACAGGGCTTCTGTAAATAAAAGTTAAACAAAAAAAAAAAAAAAGCACTTTTCCTTTACAAAGTGAATTTGAACTGTCTGAATACACAGCTTTTTCGCTTTTTTTTTTTCTGAATGAAAGGACATAGCAGATGAATGAGTGGGGAGATGCTAATTCCAGCTCTGTAACAAAGGGGCCTTTCTGCGAGCGGATTTCACACGCAACAATTAAACATATAATCATTCTGAGAAAATGCAAAATGCATGAAGTTTTGCTTTCTCAGAGCGCAAATTATATGCGAGGAGCGAGAAAATTATTCTACAAAGTCAAACAAGACCTGCTGATACGTAACAAGAAATTTAGATTTAAAGAGCACTGGGTATATTTACATATAAACACATGTAAGGATCTACCTATGTACATGTATGGCTACTTTTACTTCTTGGGGTACGTATTTTATGTTTTAACATACAACAGCTACATGATATCCTGAGAGTGAATTATTTCACATATATATGTTTCGGTGAGGGCCGTGAAGTCAGAGTGAGTTTTGGCTGTAGTCGTAGTCAGCAGAATTGTAGCGACTCCAACTCTGGATTCAAAATAAAAAATCTGATAAATTAATAATGTACATTTTTATGACTTATTTGTGTATATATTTTTGTTATTTTTGTTTTATTACAGAGGTAATACAGAATTATTGTTCCTAGGGTAGAATACACTGCCTCATTTGACACAGTGAGCTCTTACTGTTGGTTTGGGTTTTTGTGTAATTTTAGGTGGATATGCCCTTCAACATGTATCCTGTTAAGAAATATATACAGAACCCCCACTTTTTTTTTCTAAAGCTCCAAAGAAAATATAACTCTAGAAACGCTTACTGAGCAGTTAAAGAAATTGAGATACTTTGGTCAAAGCAGCTTTTTTGGTTCATAATAAACAGCGTGAATTTTCCCTAAAGAGATTCTCACAGAAAGATAATCCCTACCTATATCAGAGCAGGTGGACATCATGAAGAGTGGTCCTCCACCTGGGACCCTAGTCTATGTGCCAGAACCGATAGCCACACAGCATGAGCGTCCATTCATCTGACTAGCCACCATGTAATACCACATTTCTTTACCAGAGGCAAAAATATTTTTGGTTGGTTGCAAGTTCCCCCACCAAACTGGCATTGATGACTTTTCCTAACGATAGGACAAAAGGGTCTACTCCATGGACAACCACTTCCTTGGTTTGCATTTAAAAGCATCTACCTCACCACAGAATCCTAAGGTCATAGGTCTGGTGCCAAGACAGGGTCTAAAATGTGCTTGTATTACGGCCACCTGAAATCAGCTGTAAACTAAATAGCAAAAAATAAACTAATAAACCAGTAATACCTGTTGGTTCTCGGGACCATACAGCAGTGCACCACATTTAGTAGAGAAGGGGTTAAATAAAATCTCTCCTTAGCTACAACCTTTCAAATGCCAGAAGCCGAGCAGGCAGCGCGATTAAAGGGCATTAAATTAAAAGATCCCCCTCCTACAACTTCAATCAGAATTTCAGGCCGTGTGTTATTTAGCTTCAGCTCCTCAAGTGCAGCAGAATAACAAATTGCAACACTTTGATTTACTTTCTGCCGACACCAAATGGCGACAGGTGATAAAGAGAGCGCTGTGGCGCGGGGACGAGAAGCTTTCCCAGGAAATTAATTCCATCTTAAAGATTTCTATCCCGATATAAATATGTATGGACGTATTTACTTGTGACTCAGTCTTAAGATATATATATATATATATATATATATATGTATATATATTTGTGTGTGTGTATGCATTTAAGACATATACATTATAATACATATGGACATTTATTCATATCTTTAGGCCAAGTCAGGTGACAACTATAGTTACAGACTGCTCCTAAATTCACCTATGGAATGGTCTTGTTGATAGACTATCAGAAAAGGGTGTCCCATAAGGGCGTTCCCATAAGGAACGTTCCAGGAAGGTGTCCTCACAATGTAGTAAAAACAAGCATAACAACACATTGTAATACCTATACAGTATATACACATTATAATATATATGGACATTTATTAATCTCTTGATAACATAAAAATCATATATGCTACTATGGTGTCCGATTTAGTGAGCAATAATATTGATGCACAAATCTAAATCTAAATATATATCTATATATATATATAGATATATATGCGTGTGTGTATGTAGACAGTGTATAGTTACACTAAACTCCCATTTCATTCTGTAAAGAACAACTCACAAAATATTCACATGAGATTAAACCATGAAAATTTAGCCTCAAGTTTTGATGATTTGTAATGTATTTTAGATTCAGGTGTAAAAAAAAATGTGCAAATTTTCATTACAAACAGTAGCGTATAATTTTGGTGGGATTAGCTGATCATCTAAGACGTTCCTTCTCTTCCCAAAAGCAGATGTTTGGTAAAAGAAGGGTCGGTATCTCAAGATGCCCACTCCTTTGTTCTAACAAGAGATAAAAAACAGAAATACCTTATTACTTTTCACCATTTAAATAATATGAGCGCCTAGCCAAGCCAAGCATACGTGTGTATGAAGGGAGGTCAGGAGGAATACCTGTCACCTGAATTAGTGTTCAGAGAATAGCAATGTACGGCTGGGTCCACATCTGCATTGGAGCTCCCGACAGACACCCGGGCACAAGTGTGAACTTGGTGTTAGGGGAATGACCACCACTAAGTCAGCTCCCTTCTCTAACATGGCAGAGACAGCGAAGGAGTCTGGTTTAGCTAAAGAACCGACCCAAACAACCAGCCCTCTTTATTTTGTCACCGACACAGAGAGGGGTACAAAGCTTTCTGCACATGCTGAAACAAACTCGAGGTGAAAGAACTAAAATTGGGACATAAGAGAAGATTTCATAACTAAAGTATATTAGTAAGTTCCATTTATTTCTACTGATAAAAATTTTTTTTTATCCCCAAACATTCCCTTTGATTTATTCTCCTATTCTATCACTCAGTTATTATTGTTACTAGTGTTATGGGCTTGAGGTTGGGTCATACTGACAGTCCATATTGCCAAACCAGATTACTATTCGGCCACTGAAAATGTCACTTGTGGGTTTTCACACATTTCTGATTATTCACTCAAAAAACACATCTGCATTGGAGACTCGGATTGAAGAGCGCAGCGCTGCACACAAGACCACCGAAGACTGGGAACCAAGAGCATAACTGGTCTACAAGATCAAAGAAAGACAGACATGGGGGAGCCCCTTTAACACCAGCTATACAGACCAGGCCGGCCAGACGTCACATGTCCTTTTGAGGAAGGCAGTGTATCCTCTAATGCATTTATGATGGCAGGTCTGCCGCCAGGAGTGGAACTACTGCTAGGGCCCAGCATACAAGGTCCTGACACTGGCTACCATCAGAATGCATGGGGAAGTGAGGAAGACCTGAGAGCAGTAAGAAGAGATTTTTATTTTTCTGCCTGGTCTAGGGTCTGAATAATCTTTGGGGGCTGGGAGCTGGTCTGGTGGCAAGTAAATCATTTTAGGAATCTGATGTGAGGTCTGATTCATTTTCAGGCTCCTGTATGAATTAAGTTTATGGCTTGGCTTGGGGTCCCATTCATTTCAAGGATCTTGTCCAGGATCTAAATTAATTTTAAGAAGCTGGAGTTAGTTCTGGGTTCAAATTTTATTTTTAGAGGTCTGGTTTGGGGTCTGAATGAAATCAGAAGAGGATCTGAGGTCTTTAGGGGGCTATTTTCATCTTAGCCAAACATTGTCAAGATGGGAATATGCAACTCCATCTACCGAGGTTATTCAGAGCTCCAATCAGAGGCCGCCAGTGTCAGAGCTCAGAATCGCACCCCTTACCTGCTCCTGCCTGACACCGCCCACCTGACAGTACAGAGCATAAATAGTATGTCAGGCACCAAAACTAACGGGATTGCTCAGGAATGGTGGGGGCTAGAGAACAAATTCCAACTGTGCCAGATTCAGTGGAGCAGCTCCAGATAAATGATGCTGATCTTTATGGAGGTCATGAAAAGTCCTCTTTAAAAGCCATACCCACCTATGCAGTATGGATGCTCCAAGGGACTGCCCCATTATGTACCAACCATACTATGCCGTGTACCATTTTGTGATTTCCCCTATGGTCATCCTTCAATACGCTTATGCTAGTATCTTTAAGAAACTGTTAGAAGTAATCATTAAAGTTTCATTAGTGAGGTCCCTTTGTTAAACCATTTGCAGAATATAAGGAGTCTATAAAAATGGTAGAACAGAATCCATGTTATAACCCAGAGCAACCAATCACCTGTTGCTACATGGGTCTAAATGCAGCAGATCGCTAGAAGCTGATAACTAGTTGCCATGGACGTGGTCCTCTGCATTATGCTATTACAGAAGCCTCTGTGCGGGACACTTCCTATGAAATTCCTAAACAGTAGACTTGCAAGTACATGGCAACCAATTAGACACTCGCACTACATGCCCAATGTTAATTGCTGATAGTTATCCAGGGCATACTGCACTGCCGCACCATCTAGGAATGCGATTTTTACAAGACCGAAAGACATTTTCTGCTTTCTAAATTATAAAGATATTAGTGCTCATGACCTTCAAAGCTAAAGTGTTGCAAATGAAAAATCCTTGGTCGCACCAAATCTTCTCGAATGATGCTAATAAACATCTCGTAAAGAGGGTATAAACTCATAATGCACAGTAGGTTTTACTGCCCCCTTGGGTTGGTACAGGTACTGCACCCATGTCATTGGAACCACATAAGCCTGCACAATATTTGTTATGCAAAAGAGCATTTGTGCAAGATATCTGTATGAGGAAAGAGCAGTACAAATGATTATTGTTTTATTCAATTGATATGAATAGTCATATAAAAATAACAATAGATTATATCTATAATAATTGCATACACACATTACACGTAGATGGGTGTAAATCATTAGAAATAAAAAAAATTGCACAGATGTGCTAGTGGAACTAAAGGGAAAAAGATCCAGATATACTAGAAAGAAGGGAGTGAGAACATGTTTTACAAGGAGCAGCCAATGAGCTCTGAACTTGCAGTTTCACAATCAAGGAAGTCAGAAAATACAAAAAACAATACTAAAATGAGTCAGAGATAAGCAGACAATAATTCTCTTCACATAACCACCTAAAACTTTTACACAGTACTATATGTTCATATACTGCATGCGCTTACTTATTTAGCTATTATATTTTTAATTCTATTTACGCTAGGTTTACACTAGCGTCACCTCTCCGTTATTCTGGTCTGTCAGTAATGCACATAGTCCGATGGACCCCTTTGACTATATTTTCCTTATTTTTACTCTGCTGATTTTCAGATGGACACAACAAGTCTCTACCGTAGACTCCAGTGCAGATGTGAACAGAGCCTTACTTTGTATGATTATGAAGGGAAGCCATCTTCCGACTGAGTGGCTGCAACTGCAGCAGTTTGCTTTACAGCAGATATTGAGATGTAACAAAACAACTCACTTATTGAAGAAACATGTAAGAGAACATGCTTTACAAGGAACATCAACTGAGCACTGAACTTTTAGTTCCACCAGCACGCAAGAAAAAAACATGACTGTTCAGAGACTAAGAGGCAACACAAAGTCATATATTTTCAAGTAAGAATGTAAAGTTCTCCCGCCTTCTTCTAATGGGATCTGCTCCTATTTCTGCAAGAAATACATGGATGTAGCAGGGACCTAAGCTATGACTGGGTATCTACCAGCACTATGTCTCTTCTGACATCTATAGGCAATACTATATACATAATACATATTTATGTTTATTAGCATGGCGGTATAATTGTGTGGCAGAAAGAGCAGTTTACAGAAAATATAGGGCTTATAATCTAAAGCCATAGTGAACACGATGTTCATTATAACCCTATAAATAATACACGATGAGTGTCGGATACACATAAGGAATCATCCCACAGAGCTGGCAGTGGCAAATGCAATAAAAAACTGAAATGGAAATATGCCGGGGAAGACCTGGGATCAGAGACTGTCGTTTCCAATAAGAAAAATTCAGGACGTGGTTATAGGATTCATCTGTAGACACTGTTTACTAAGAGGTAGCTCTTCCCAATTCTGTTTTATGGATGAAGCCTCTGAATACTGATCTCCTCACAGGTAGTGCTGAAACGTCACCATTCGTGCAACAGGAAACATTAATCTCCATTTACAAAGTTTCTGACACCTTCAAGTGTCTCCAGACAAGAAGTTATTGAGCCAATCTATAATGGCACGACACAAGTGTGATGAAAGATGCTCAGACTTCACCACAGGCAGTGTTCATAAGCTATGAGGGAACCGCACTTCTACCGCAAAACGCCAAATAACCGCAATAGTGCATGGTGAGAGGACAGTTATAGTTGCTGCATTGTTTCCCTAAAGATACGTTCACACCTGCATCCAAGTTTCTGTTCTGAGGCTCCAGTGCAGAAATCTCATCCGAAAAAAATCCTGCAAGTCCAATTTTTCCATCCCACGATTTCCTTATAAAAGTAATGGACACCAGCCAGACCCCATTATAGACAATGGGGTTCCCGGGATCTGTTGCTGAACGTTATTAGGCAGACCGTTTTTCCATTCTTCTGCTCCTGCGACGGAGCAGAAGAACAGACGGCAAGACACTGATGTGAATGCAGCACAAGTAACTGAAAGCTTTCTCCACCCAAGTGCTATCAAAAAAGTGCACAAGGATTCGGTCTATCACAAGCCCTTGTCAACCCTCTGAGCCAGAAGGTCCTGCGGTCACTAGGCAGGAAGGTTGAACTAGGATTGTAGGAAAGCTGAGGAAAGTGATCACCACACACACCCCATTAGACCTCCAGGAGGTCCTGTGATATGTAAAGTCCACACTGTGAACACACAGTGAGACATAAATGTAGATGTGTACTGTGTCATGACGGTCATCTCACCGGAAATATAAAAATTCCTTGTGTCCCAGCTGGGCAAAAAGAGATGGGTACCCTCAAAGGTGCATCTACATGTGCCAACGCCAAGTTCAGGGGCCCAAGTGTCACATCTTCTAGAACACTTCTTTACCTTGGGCTTTCAGACTACCCAACCTGATGGCTTTTGTCAAGCAGCTCAGGATTGCCTACAGAAAGTCACTGAGTCATCCTGCGTACACCCAAAATCTACATCTCCCTTGTGTATAGTGTACCCATTACCAACAGCCCAGGCCCAACCATGGATAAGAAAAGATACTGCACTTCATCTTAGCCAAAAGCAGAATGGAATTGTATCCGCTACTTCGGCTGTTTTTGGAAATAAAAAAAATGTATTTAAGAGGGTCTCACATAAATTCTTGGCTATCCTGGCTATCCACAGATTACCACAGTCTACCCAGGACAGCCATTTATTTTCACCACAGGAAAAGTAGCATGTATGTACATGGACAAGCCAAATCCACCATAGTGAGAGCCACAGTCTACAGCTGCCCTGGCTCTGGCCCAAGAGAAGGGTCCCACTGGGCAGACGTATCCAAACAAGGGCAGATGTATCTGAGCACAGGGCATCCATTTATATGGATAATTATCACACTATATATGTAAGTATCTATAAAACACCTTATACACACGTCTTCATATCTAGTGTGTAGACATATTAGGGGCCATTTATAGAAGTGTTTTGGACACTGGTGCAGACATCTGTGCCACACCTTGCCATAAGGACATATCTGGATTTGTCTCACTAAAAACAATAGCCATCTTGTCTGAGTTTCAGCAACTGCAAAAATTTGCTTTACAGCAGACACCTGAGTGTAAGAAAACAGCTGATTTTCTGACGCCTATGAGAGAGTGCCGAGGGCATGCGCTGTGACCTGCGCAGAGGTCAATGTGCAGTGAGGGGAAGGAGGTGAGCTGTGCCCATTACCTATTGTGAATGATGGATCCTGTGCTATCTACTGTATCTATAGGTGCTATCTGTCATTGTAATCCTATTTATGATAATGAGATGAATGTGATCTCTCAGTGCAGATAGTCTCAGTCTTGTGAGCGCCCATGGCCAATGTGAATACAGCAATATTTTTGGATGTTTTTTAAAGATACAATCAGATACATAGAAAATGAAAAACACAGAAGATAACAAAATCATGATAAATAACATTTTTCCGACCATACATTCCTTTTATCCCAAGATTAAAACTCATCACCTCTCCATAGGATAGGTTATCGGTGGGGGTCGGATAGCTAGGACATCTATTATTCACGAGAAAAGAGGTCCAATATCTTCTGAAGGCTACACCGAGCAGTCTCAGAGAGACTGAATGGGGTGGCAGCGGGGAAGGTCAGCCACTACTCCATTCAATTGGATGACTCAGGACCCCTGTTCTCGTGACCGATGGGGTTCCTCTGACAATTACAGTAGAAGGGTCCTGGGTTTCTTGACTGCAGTGAGGATAAGTCTGAATGAGGCGGTGGGCGAGCAGGTACACTGTCAATGACTATAGATGAGGACAGCGGACATAGTTGAGGACAGTGCTCGGCCATCTACATTGGCCTCTGAATGTGGCGGCAGTGTGCATGCCCTACCACTGCTACATTCAGACCCCTCCTCACACGATGTCTGCACACAACCCTTGTCCTAGTGGTCAGCAGAGCCCCCAGCCCTTGAAGAATGACGGAATTTTTTTTTTTACATGTACTCTAAGTAACGCTAGCCTGGATATGGACAGACCACTGCTTAATAACCGAGACCACAGCCTGTAAGCGACACCACCCGCTTATTAGGCTAGGCTCACACGGCTGAACATTTGTGACGCAAAAATGCCACCTCCTATTCATGTCAACAGGAGTCAGACGTTTCATTTTTCGCACGCGCCCTCCTTAATCTTTAGTTGATTCCGCCCAAACCTCCCATTGTAGTGAATGGGAGTAGGAAATCTTACTGCCGTCAGCAGGAATATTTCCGTGGGGGATTTAGCCAAAAAATCTGCCATGTGAACCTAGCATTAAAAGCATAATGTACCTATATACTATATATGACCTGTATACATGTACCTGCTAGGGCCTCGTACATGACACTTTATTTTAGCAGCAGATTTGCAAAAATGCCTGCGATTGTCTCATCCATCCTGATGGGGCTTACACATTCTGCTGAAAAAACCCTGTGGAAAGCATGTCACTGCAACTAATGTGAACTAGCGCTTAGACGCTGTGACTGTCACCTCTGCTACAATGGATATAAAACTTTAACAACCTTGGTCAGAAAAGTTCCTAAATGTATGGAGGAAAGACTAGACGCTGGATTTGGGGTGTACGTGACCATCGATATGACAAACCGTAAATCTTCGGATATGTGGCGATACCCATATCCGATCAGACGCGCAGATCCAATCGTCTATATGATCGGTACAGGGTGACATGTGGTGACAACTTGTCAATCACATGATTACCAGAACCAATGGAAACTCAGGCTATACATTATCCTAAAGACTGGAGGCACTGACAGGCTCAGTCCTGGGACCCAGTGCAGACCCTGCGGTTGTGAGGGCTTGCACTAGCCCAGTGCATGGCTGCAGTTGTGTGACACATGTGCCGCATCCCCCCCCCCCCCCCGGCAGCGTTGTGTGTGCCCCTGCTCCATGTCATGTGTGTGCAGCGGCCGGAGCACACGTCATGTGTCACATACACACAGCCGCACGTACACCGCTATCCGCAGACACTCGGGCCTGCCCCATCCGCGGCCTCTCTTACCGTTCTCTGCGGGAAGGGTCCTGCTGAAAGCCGGGCTTGGTGGGCGCCATGTTCCGGGCAGCGGCCCCGTGATGTCCGTATGGTCATTCCGCGCCCGGTGTGGGGGAAGCCGTCATCGTCCGCTCACACACACACACAGCCCCCGACCCTCAGCCTCCTCCTCCCCGAGGGGTGACAGCGGCTCTAGCTACCGCGGCTGCATCCCTCCATCAGTGCGCTCCATCACACTGCCCTCCCCCCTCTCCTCCTCTCCCCTCCTTCTCCTCTGTACCTTTCCCTCTCTCCTGTCTCCCCTTCACCTATCCCTAATATCTGCTCAGTCACACCAAGCCTCCTCTATTGTCCTGCGGTACCCGTCCTCCTATACTGTATATACTGTGGACATTCCCTTCTCCCCTCAGCATCTTTCTCCCTCAGCCCAGTGACTTGTGACAGACACCTGTTGTGTTCCTCTCTCATAGCACACATGTAAGGATAACACCCAGGAGAAGAGACAGAGCTTGTCACCATACTTATTACAGGCTGTACCTGACAACTTCTGAGAGGGGGCATCAGGGGGGGTTCTAGAGAGTGGGGACAGAAAAGCATTGTCCGCAGCGTGTCATGCAAAATTTTGAACGTGCCCCCGACATATGGTATTTTAATCACAAATCGTACATATGACCCCCTTCTGGATCTCAAATCGTATATATGACACCCTTCAGAGTCATTTGTACTACTTATGACCCCTTTCAGAATCACAAATAATATACATGACCCTCTTCAGAATCACAACTAGTACATATAACCCCCTTCTGAATCTCAAATCGTACATATGACGCCCTTCAGTTACTAGTAGTACATATGACCACCTTCAGAACCACAAATAATACATATAACCCCCATCACAATCTCAAATAGTACATATGACCCCCTTCAGAGTCACAAATAGTACATATGACTACCTTTAGTCACTTGTAGTACATATGACCCCCTTCAGAGTCACAAATAGTACATATGACCCCCTTCTGAGTCACAAATAGTACATATGACTACCTTCAGAGTCACTTGTAGTACATATGACCCCTTCAGAATCACAAATAGTACATATGACCACCGTCAGCACACCCAAAAATGAATATAGATCCCCTAAACACATGCAGACACAAAAATAAATAGCAACCCCCTAAAATTATAGGAAACCAAGATCAGAGTCCCTAAAAAAAAGCTCCCCTAAATAAGTACAGGCCTCAGACCTGCAAACAATATACACAAGAGCCCCCAATAGTTCAGATCCCAGACCAGAACTCCTACTACAGATCCCCTAAAACTGTAGAGAACGAATATCAGATTCCCTAAAAAAAAAAGCCCCCCTAAATAAGTATGGACCTCATAAAAATACAGACACCAGACCTCCCCCCCAAAAAAAAAATACAGATCCAAAGACCAGAACTCAGATCCCCTAAAAAGATCCTGTAAACAGTACAGACCCCAGACTAAGCCCCCCAAAATGACTACAGACCCTAGCTTACAATAAATAAAAAAATAACTGCAAGACCCAGACGAGACTCCCAGTAAATAATTTCACATTAGAAAACATCACCAAAATCTCACATGTCCAGGTTTCCACTGACTGTATTCAGCTTTTTGCTCAGATTAGCTAATTCTGAGAAGTAGCCTGCCCCCACTGAAGATGTCTGTGGCAGAAGCATAGCTGTGGGCGCCACATGTAACCCCGTGACCTGTGTTGTATACCTCCAAGAGCAGTGGTTCTCAACATTTTCTCCCCTGGTGCGAAAATGTCCCAACCATGTACCCCCCAAGTAGCAATCACTTATAAATGGTAATAAAATAAGGCTTTCCTTGGAACTTTCATTAACAATTATGTAATGGACCCCTCAGTATCCCCACATGTAATATAATGGCTCCCACAGTGTCCCCTACATGTAATATAATGGCCTCCTCAAGTAAAATAACTAAAATAACAAACCCCACAGTGCCATAGTGGCCCCCGTACAATATAATGTCCCATAGTGGCCCATCCATACAGTATAATATCCCATAGTGACCTCCATACAGTATAATGTCCCTTAGTGGCCCCCATAAGTATAATGTCCCATAGTGGTCCCCATGCAGTATAATGTCCCATAGTGGCTCCATACAGTATAATGACCCATAGTGGCCCCATACAGTGTAATGTCTTATAGTGGCCCCTCCATGTAGTATAATGTCCCATAGTGGCTCCATACAGTATAATGACCCATAGTGGCCCCATACAGTGTAATGTACCATAGTGGCCCCTCCATACAGTATAATGTCCCATAGTGGCCCCATACAGTGTAATGTACCATAGTGGCCCATCCATACAGTATAATGTCCCATAGTGGCCCCATACAGTGTAATGTACCATAGTGGCCCCATACAGTATAATGACCCATAGTGGCCCCATACAGTGTAATGTACCATAGTGGCCCCTCCATACAGTATAATGTACCATAGTGGCCCATCCATACAGTATAATGTCCCATAGTGACCCCATACTGTGTAATGTCCCATAGTGGCCCCCAAACAGTATAATGTCTCTGAGTGGCCCCTAAATTATCAAAATCCTATATACATAGGCATTTTCATACAATATCGGGTTCAACCAAATCCACATTTTTTCTAGGGGTTCGTCACCATTAGGGGCGGGGGGAACTCTCGCCGTTATGCGTTCCCTGGGGATAGTTGGACATACCCCTAGAGGTACACATACAGTGCCTTCAGAACCACTATCCTAGAGCACATACTTCACAGGCTGAGTATTATGGGCTATGAGGGGATAAATAATTTAACATCCGCTGAGTATAATCAATGTGAACATAATAAACCTTAGATTACACACCACCGTGGTGTCCCAATCTATGAAGATACAGTAAATAAATCAAAAGCAGATTGTTATCTCCTCCCTGGAAAGGGTGAAAGCACATACAAATCCTCAATGGCTATAAAATCTACAGTGGCTGGGTTCACATCTCCATAGGTAGGAACAGAAAACAGAACGCTATATGCAGACATATGTCAGATGCAACCACATCCTGATGGACCCCATTGACTATAATGAGGTCCTTTGGGTTTCCATTATAGTGTCCATTACTTTGGTGGACTACCAGAGCCACTGACACCGATAAAGGGATGCTGAACTGCATGGACCTGATGCAGTGGACCGAGCCATCTGCTTTCTGCTCAGTCCACTGTATAGTTTCCATGCTGGTGACTCCCCTTATCAGCTGACAGGTGAGGGTGCCAGTTGTTCTAAGGATAGGTTATCAATATGAACAAACCTTTTAAGAGTTAGCACCTGATTACAAGTCAGTTACACTCATATGTTCCAATAACATCAACAGGGATAAAATGAGTCTGTTATGGAGGACTCATTCTTAAGACCTCCAACGTATCCTCTTGACAAGAAAACACTGCATTGGAAAACCCCTTTAAAGAGTCATTTTCATCTCAACAAGCTTTCGACCATGAGGTATGGGTGCAGAGAAGCACTGTGCCCCTTCAGGTGTGATCGGCTCTGCATGGCTCTCCATCTCACCTCTTCAAAGAGAGCTGATCCTAGTCAAAGAGGCACAGCACTACCCTGACCATTCTGCCCCTTTGTTTCAGCACCTTTTGACAAGTACTCTATGTCAAGTCAAAAGTTTTATGGTAGGGCAAGCACTCTTTTAGGTGTGAAATGCACTACTACGTATAGCAATGGTTGAGACGCATAGAATAATTTTCCTCCTCCCACAAGTAAATGGGGGGCTACAGTCCATTCAAGACCAGAGAGTCAGCTGATGTTCTGTCCAGACGATCATACAGTTAGCGTAAGTTCACACAGCGTATCCTGCAATGGGACCCACCATGCAAAATACACTTTACAAATCTTTCTACCGTCAGCAGAAATATTTCCTACTCCTATTTACTTGCACGGGAACTTCAGGAATCCGCCCATAGATTGGGCAGGACAATTTTTTTTTCCACTAGCTGATTTTTTCAATGTCTGCCTCCCACTGAAATGACTGGGAGGTGGAGTTTTTGCGGCAAACTTCAGCTCGAAAATTCTGCCATGTAAACTTACCCTTATAGTATAATACATCGCTACTAGCAATATGGCTGCTGTCACTTTTAGAAAACTAGCCACTACAGCAAAACACAAAACATATGTACAAAAATTCTAACTTATGATTTATTAAAATACGGGAATTTTTTTTTTTTTTAATTAGGTACAAAAAGATGTTTCTCTACAATTCTGTTTATCTTTTTACCGAAGGCAACTAAGGAAACATTTTGTCAATTTTGGTGTAACTGCGAAGCCACTGCAACATGATGTGACACTTGTAACCCCAACCTTAGGGTCAAGATAAATTCAGATGTCAATAATATTAATGAAGAAGTCAATGGTAATTAGTAGGGCTGTTACCCTGGACTCCTGAACTGTCCTGTTCTAACCAGCAGTTCACACATATAATCAGCAGAGACTGCTTTTAGGACAAGTCAATTTTTATGATTTCAGCAAGATCACTGAGGTATGAAGCCATGATGAATACTGAATTCTTAGGTTACCTTATGGCCCCAACATTTCTTTTCCGCACTGCTCCTACCAGATAAATACAAAGGTTCTTCTGGTTTTATGTAAAGTTTAATCACCATATAATGATTTCTATATTTCTGATATACTTTAGGGTACGTTCACATCAGTGTCAACGTTATCAGCTCTTCTGTACCATCACAGGAACAAGAAGAATAGACTAGACAGTAAAGATGGATCCATCTAATAACAGGCACTGACTATAATGGGGTCCATCAGGTATCCGCTATGTTCTTCGTCATTTTGCCGGACAAAAAAGCTCAGCATGCAGTTTTAGACAGACTCTATGATAGAGGCTCCTAAAAGCACCTTCAAGCAGATGTGAACATAGCTTAAGATTCAGTGGATGGAAACGTTCATAGCCTAAATTCAGAATCGCAGAGTCCGTCTAAAATCAGAGACAGAAAAGTCCTGCATGGAGGACTTTTTCATCTGTCAAAATGACAGTAACCATAATAGTTACCTGACGAACCCCATTATAGTCAGGATCTGTTGGTGTCCGTAATTAGGTGGATCTGTCTTTACGGTTTAGTCTGTTCTTCTTTTCCTGTGACAACCCTGATGTGAACTTATCCTTAGTTTAATCCAGAGGCTGAAAACTCTTCCTGAACTAATAGGTCTCAGCTCAATTGCTACAATCTCCAACATTTATTAATGTCATTACTTCAGGTTTTTTTGGCATTCTTTTGACCTTTTTTTTTTTTTTTTGGGGACATCTGGCTTTGGACATGTTTATTATGAGTTTGGACAAGAACCAATGACATGGTGCACCATCCCATTTCTTTTTGCTTGGTCGAATATGCATAATTAAGAGCACCAAATTTTCTTCTGCCACAAATTATTGGCACAAAATACTGGTCTACAGCCAACCAAGAAATGAGTTAAAGGGTTATGCCATGAAAAATATTTATCCTCTATTCATAGGATAAGGGATCAATTGCTGATTGTAGGGTTCTGACCTCTACTGTTCCTGAGAACGAGGGGGTGTTTTCATGCAGCCGAACCCCAGCTGGACGCTTACATACCCCGCTCCCATTTACTTTAATGGGAGAAGTAGAGATAGCAGAAGTACAACAGTTGGCTATCTCGGGCGCTCCCATTGAAGTGAATGGGGGTGCGCTGTCATCCACCATGGGTTCGGCTGTCTTCACATCAGCTGCAAAACACCCCACATTCTCAGGATCAGTGGGGGTCTCAACAGTCAGACCTCAACCGATCAGCAATTTAGGATAGAAGATAAATATTTTTCATGACTTAACCCCTTGATTACCACCTAATACCATGGAAATCTATCACAAAGCGTGTGGCACTGGGATGAAACTCTCAAATCTTGTGACTATCTACCTTCTAGATAGCTTTAGTAAGTGTGGACCAATGTGTCCAGCCTGGATCATCCTATATGTCTGAATTAAACCTGCACATGTGAGTTATATTGGTTAATATGTCAAAGAGTAGAGAGAGAAAATATTACATGCTCAAAATATGCCAAAATATCCAACCATTAAAAATGTACAGCTATTTCACTGGGTATAAAAGATGTGCTAAGAATGTATATGTTATGGTAATGAGATGCGTTGCTGTACACGCCAACTGAGAAACTATTATTTTCCTATTATAAGGAGAGAGGGCTGTATTGCACATGCCACAATACCAAGGTAATCCTAGCAAAGAAGGAGGCGCCAATTAGAAGATGACTGAACTGGAACTTCTACGGTATTATCTTGTATTCCTACACTAAAAGATCTTTTTTTTCCATAATATATTACTATAATCTTAGTATATTATTTTTCACATTAAATTACAGCGCATATTACTGTAGCATAAACTACTAATAAACCCAAAGTGAGATTTATATGCAAACCACTAGAAAGTGTAGAGATTACACATTTCTCCAAAATGGGCTATATACTGCATGATGTACTGGCCAATAAAGGGGTATTCCAGTCATTTAACCCTTCCCACTGCAGCCAATATTCAATTTTGAGTTTTCATTTTTTACTCCCCACCTTCCAAAAGCCATAATTTTTTTTTTTCTTTCTACGGACCCATATGAGGGCTTATTTTTTGTGGGTCAAAGTGTACTCCCTAATGGCACCATATATAATTATGTACAATGTACGGGGAAGCAATACAAAAATTCTAAAGACTAAAATAAAAAAAAAAAACACTTGCTTGTGCCACTTTCTTATGGGTTTTGTTTTTAGCGTTTTCAATAAAAGTGACAGGATAGCTATATTCTGCAGATCTTTACGATCATGGAAATACTATGTTTTAATATCTTTAAAAATATTTAAAATTATTTTCAAAACATTTTCTTTGCATCGGCATATTCTGACCACCATAATCTTTTTATATTTCTGTCTACGGAGTTCTGTAACAGGTTTTTTTTTTTTTTCAATACATGCTGAAATTTGTATTTGTGCCACTATGGAGTACATATGGCTTTTTGGTCACTTTTTATCCATTTTTTTAGTGGGGAGACGCAACCAAGAAAAGTTGATTTGCACATTTCAATTTTCCGTTACATTGTTCACCATACAGAATAAATACTTTTTTATTTTGATAGTTCAGGCATTTTCAGACATGCGGGATACCTAATATTTTGTTTGTTATTTTTGAATTTTTTTTTTATATTATTTTACAGAGTAAAGTGTGCAATGAAAATGAAAGGTTACCTTTATTCTGCATATCAGTATGATCATGGCAATACCAAATTTATTAAGTTTTTGTTATGTACAAAATAAAATTTACCTTGCATCACCATATTCTGACCCCCATAATTTTTTTTTAAATTCTTCTGCCTACAGAGCTATGTAAGGGCATTTTATTTATTTTTTTTCCAGGGCAAGCTGACAATTTTATGGGTGCCATTTTTTTAACAACCTCAATCGGTTCTGGCACTACTTGTAGCTGTTACCATATAATACAAATAATACAGACAGCTCCCAACGAATATGTAGAGGTCTCAGCTCCTAGGCCCTATCCAAATCCTCCATATGACATTATGAAATACCTACATCAGTGTTGGGAACGGGTTAAAGACCATGCTATACTTGGGTAGCTCTGGCAGTCCCATAGTACTGAATTGAGTGGCAGTGTGCATGGTCAACCTGCCACTCCACTCAGACAGGGAAACAGGGCCCCTGTTCTTATGATGAGGGGTCCCAGCAGTAGGACCTCTAAAGATCTCACAGGTAGGGGATAACTTTAAATAAACAGAATACCCTTTTAAGTCTTTCCTATTGTTTTCAATCATACCTTAGGCAGCTGTGGATAGTATATTAGTATAACCAGACTATATTTTGGGTTCTTTACCTTTTATTTTTTTTATTGTAAATTTATCTAGTGTAATATAATAGCTGTTCTGTGTACTGTAAGCCAATCTAATGTCTGCTTTCTGCTGTTCCCCTTCACCTCGCCCCCTCCTGTTCTTTCAAATGAAACACAGAGCGAGAAACTGCAGCTGCCTCTCCCTCCACCCCCCTCCTCACTGTTTTCATTTATGTTTTACAGTAGACAAACTTCTTTGGCCACTGAAAAGAGAGTGTGCATGCTTTAGAAACCACTTCCAGAGCAAATACTGATTTTACCATGTAATACAAATTGTAAAGCTGAAAAAAGACATATGGCCATCAAGTTCAGCCTCTTCTCCTGCAATGTTGATCCAGAAGAAGGCAAAAATCCTTAAGAGGCAGAAGTCGAATTTCTTTATCATAGAGAAAAAAATATGTATTGCAGTTATTAAGATGCTCCTCTTTTTTCTAAACTAAACAACCCTAATTTTGATCATTTTTGACAACCCACCATTTAATTTTTTCTTTTATTTCCTTCTTTTGAACCCTCTCAAGCTCTATTATCTTTCTTTTGCACTGGTGTCCAAAACTGTACACAATATTCCATGTGCAAACTACTGACTAGTGATTTTTAAAGCGGTAGAACTTTGTTTACATCATCTAATTTTTCCCAAATTTTAAAAGTCTAGGGAAATTCCTTGGAAATTTCAAATACCTTATCAAATACCTTTCGCAAATCAGGTTAACCTGCAGCGGCATATAACTTTATATGTGTCCTACTATGACAGATGACATTGTCACTCTGATGTAATTAGATGATAAATAGTTAACATTTCTAGATTGTTTTAAGGTAGTCAAGTAGATTCAAAATCTGCTATTCCTGATGCTGTCCCCCATGTCTAGTTCCTTTACCCATGTTTATTCCCTGTATCTACAAAACACTGCAGAGCTAATATTAAAATGCACCTTCCAGGGTCTTACACTGTGATGATGATGTCACTAAAAGTCCTGAAAGCTGTACCAACTCCTGCCGACAACAGTGAGGAAGGTAATGAGGGCGTGATAACCTTAATGTGAGAGGGGGGGCTATGGGTAGTATGTGAGAGAGGGAGCAGAGCTATAAGGAGAAAATAGTGTAAGAAGCAGAGGAGGAGCAGGGAACAGAATAGTAGGCCAGAAAAACAGGGGGCCGGGACTCTGAGGAATCTGAGGTCACAAGGTGGATCTCAATACTATCTGCAAGGAGCAGACAGAGACCTCCTGTTTGCACAGCAATCCATGCTAGAAAAAAACAGGTCACTGTAATCATGTGACTTATTGAAGAGGGTGAAACCAGGATAAGGAAATAAACTGTGAGTAGACAACTATTACTATTGAGGGGATGGTCTTCCAGTGAAAAAATCACTGGAGTGCCCCTTTAAATTAAAAATCCTTTTGAAATTCTCCAATGTATGTCCTGTTACTGTCTCCATTGTCTTTCCTGCCTCTTTGCAATTAAAGCAGTTGGTTTATTCTACAGAAACATTGTAATGACAAACGGTGATGCCTAATGTTTCTGTACTAAGGTAAGTAAATATGAAATATTATATGTAATACATTTGGTTTATCCACATGCCTATAAACTTAGAGGATCTGTAATTTCTTATGTCTGTTTGTATTCTCTATGAAATAACAATTCTGGAGCATCTTTTCACATAACTCTACACTGTGCTGTACCTCTGTTATTCCTCCTAAAAATGTAAGAATACATTGACATCTGGGTGTTACCTGTTGGGGGCATGTTCCTGCACACTCTGACATTGTCCAATCAGTGCTGAAGGTATCAGACACACCTCTTTAACATGAAAAAATTGTAACGCCCAGTTGTCATTTTATTCATACATTTCTAAGAGGAATAACAGAGGGGCAGCACAACACAGAGCAATAAGAAAAAATATGTTATAGAATTACTTCAGGATGAATATAAGTATTTACTAAAACAGACATGTCGGGAATGGTGACAGATCCTCTTTGAACACTGGTAGAACCGCACTAAATGCAAGTTTATCTAGACATTCTGAAAAGAACGGCAGATGATATGTCAGTCATTTATCCATGCATATCCATGATATACAGACATGAAATTCCTACTGTATGAAGTATATAGACATGTAATAAGATTAGATTGTTATAACCAGCATTGCAGGAATGCATATACATCTGTACAAGGAAAACGTGATGGGCCAGCATAGTCCTCTGCCCTAGACATTCTGAAAAACCGGCAGATGACAGACATGTCAGTCATTTATCCATGATATACAGACATGAAATTCCCACTATATGAAGTATATAGACATGTAATAAGATTAGACTATTATAACCAGCATTGGAGGAATGCATATACATCTGTACAAGGAAAACGTGATGGGCCAGCATAGTCCTCTGCTCTAGATATTCTGAAAAACCGGCAGATGACAGACATATCAGTCATTTATCCATGCATATCCATGATATACAGACATGAAATTCCCACTGTATGAAGTATATATACATGTAATAAGATTAGGGTGTTATAACCAGCGTTGGAAGAATGCATGTTCATCTGCACAAGGGAAACTTGATGGGCCAGCATAGTCCTCTGATCTCACAATCAACAATGCAATCCATCATAATGTAAAGCATCTACAGAGACCTGCTATAGTCCATCTCCTGTGCAATCCAAGTGTAATCACCTTAGTCTTGTCATTGCTGCTCCCCCGTGTGCCGTGCTGATTGGCATTTCCTGGTATCGGCGGGATTGAACTGATATTAGAGCTTATACTACATGGAATACCCTGATCTTTCTGTACTGTAGAGTGGTATTACATTTTCTTGCTGCATAAACTGAGACGACAGTGACAATGACACCAAAAAATGGCGGCCGAGTGTAAAAGGGAGACACCAATATTATATACCCCCCATGTGTTTTCAGCCATAAATCTAGTAACACCTATACAATTATTATTATTTAGTTTTTTTTTCATGTGTGTTATCTGTTACGGTAGGTATATTAGATTGTCAGCTCCACTGGAGCAGGAACTCATGGGATCGAATGCAATTACTATACATAGCTAGGGACATATCAGCAGTATATATATATATATATATATATATATATATATATATATATATAATAAATAGGATAGCACATCCATAGACAGTCTTGGCTGCAGGCAGCCGTGAATAGTGTTTCTTCACGTCCTATGGTTTCTTAGTGTCCTCAGCTTCCAATATAGAGAATTGTGAGTCAACTATGTACGTAGACATGTGCACTTTATATCCTTACCCTCATATGTCATATATATGATATATTACATTTATGAATCATACTTTTGTGTTCATCTGACAGCAAAAAAAAAAACAAACCCCGAATAAATAGGAGGTCACAATAGAAGCTGAAATCCTTGGACATGTCAATAAACCAATACTGATCACACAGTGTTTTACATCTTCCAATTACAGGGGCTGACGTCCCCCTTGCTCAGGCCCAGGGTAACCCCTCCCCTCTCTAGCTTATCGAGCAGAGTTGATAGGTGATGCTGGAAGCTATGTCTGCCAAGATACAGGGCAATGCCATTGATGGGTTAACTCTTCATGCACCAGGTGAATCTGCGGTACTACATTGTTCTGCAAAGAGCCGGGGGCCACTTTGACAGCAAAAGGCTTGGACAGCTGGCTTCTAAAGTAATGGTAGTACAAGTAGATTGCCTGAAGAATAATTGAATTTCGGGGCTCTTCTGAAAGCAAACACTGGCTGCGCTGCCTCCTTTCTGTGCTGTACAGGGTGGCAAACTCACTGATTCAATTATTTGCTAGTAATTCAATGTATACTGTGTGCAGCATTTTACTATTGTGCGCTTTAAAGGGCTAGACACTATTTAATATAGTCATGCCAACCTGTAAAGGATTCCAGATGTCTGTGTATTGCACTGAAGTCACCCGGCGGAAAATAGTGATATACCTAATGCTATACATTATTATAATTAGCCGACTGCTACGGCTACTTTATGTAGCCTATGACTTCTGCTTTTACATGGCAGCGCCTCATATATACTGTTTTGTAAAACGGCCATAATGAATTCAAGGCTCCAGTCATCTTCAGAAATGGTATATGAGCACGACTAATACAGTCTCATTGTGCAATATACACATTTAGTCCCAATGTCCTATCTATGCCACCCCCAATAACCTGTTCCATTACCTGTGCCCATTATAAGAATCCATAGCTGGCAGCCTATGGCAGCAGCAGCAGAAGCTGAATTTATTCTCTTCATTTCATAGGGAGGCTATCCTGGGTTTAGTAGCTATCCGTCATACGTTATAATTGCAGAGTTAAAAAATATTAGGTTTATAAAAAGTATAATTACCTAACGCATTGATATTTGTGTGCGTCTTTGTGGAGGCTCGTAAAATAGAGCCATATATTGATCTTAACATAAATGATATATATATATAACGTACAGCTTGTCTGCACACCACTCTCTGCACTATATCCCTCTCCCATTTGCTTTTTACAGATTCAGTGAATTAACCCATGTTCTGACCCGGGTGACACGGTCAAGGTCATCATTTCCATAAGATATGGGGATTTTATAGAAATGGTTGCATAAACTATTTGACGGTGCAGAGTAAATGGAGCAACTACTGTTTATAGTGTGCTCAGATACTATGAGTGTGGTGACACATGGCCCAGGGATGGATATGTAAAAACTTCATGCATCAGTTCAGGTAACAGTGTACATATTACCGACATGTGATCATATTGTGGCAGGTTTAGGTGTAGGAGGAAGATACCAAATATATTGTTGCCGGATGTAAATCCATTACGGAAATAATCAATACTTATAGGACATACATCCATTGCTAATGGCAGTAGTGTGACTGCTGCAATTCACCTCTATTTCCCAATGTGCCATCTAATTTTAGGTAAGATGTAATACATACGCTGAGTAAATGGAAGAAATGAACATATGTATTGGGACAATGGCCTGACGGCATGGACGCCAACGACTATGCTATCAGGGTTTTATATGGAAATGCAAAGTATATGAGACGGAGCAACATATAATCTTTATAAAGACATGAAAAATATAGCATCCCTGCCTGTCTCATGTTTGCTAGTAGCTAGACATCTACACAGTCTGCTTGGCCTTTTCTCCACAGTCAGTGTGCTCACTTTGTGATCCTATCTGCGGCAGGCCGTAAAAGGGTTAATGTAATCAGGATTATGATCGCTTCTGTAATCAGCGTTAGCGAAAAGAGTATTGCTATTTTCCTTTGAAAAGATGCTGCAGTGATGTGTGAAGAAGCCTTGCCTGCTGTAGAAATGCCTTTAAACCCATAGCATATGCTAAAAAAAGGAATAAAAAAAAGAGAACTAATATAAAACACGACAATACAAGTTGCCTTGGTGAAAATTTATAAGCCAAAAATCCGAAATGAACGGTCTCTATCTTTGGCGTGCTGCTTATTCACTTGCAGCAAAAAGTTTATCATGAAATGATATAGAGCTTTTACTTAAACTGGAAAAAACTGCATAGAACCTATATAAAATACTGCATAAATAAAGTTAGAACATGCGATATATGATATGATATTTTGTGTTATAGAAAAGAAAGTAGTGACTAACTCCTAGCAAAAGACAGAACATAAAGTAATATTGGCTGACAGCAAAAAAATATTCCTGTTTGATATCAGACCTTTAGTCACCTGGATTTACAGTACCGTGTAGAACTTACGAGCCTTTGTAATACATTTTTATTGTGTGATTTTTGGGGTTTTAGTGAGATATATTCCAATGTTCGATTGCAAGCTCTGCGTCGAAATCAATGTCTCATTGTCTTTCCTGCCTGACCTCTGCTCCCCCCTCCTTCCCTCGTCCCAATCCTGTGACTGATCCCTAGCACTTTGGGGAGTGACAGGCCATTTCCATATGTTCTGATAAACAAGGTGCGGGTAGAGAGAGGAATATGATTAACCCCTGCTGATTTCCAATTCTCATCCACCTCTGAAGGACACGGCTTGCAAAGTATTAGAGCTTCAATCACATCCACAGATTGGGATGGAGAGATATTCGCAATGCCTTAGAAATTGCTCATAATAGGCCAACAACTAGGAATCAGATAGAAAGCTCTAATAGAAATGTACAGCCGAAGCTCTTGCGGGAGAAAGGGAGAAAGCTACAATTGAAATGTGAATGTGTGTTTGCAAATATAAGATATATATGTGTGTTGCGTATAGTATATATATATGTGTATATAAATACATATGTGTATATATATATATATATATATATATATATATATGTGTGTGTGTTGTATATATGTTTATGTGTATATATAAATACATATTTGTATGTGTGTATATATATATATATATATAAAGATATAAAAGTGTGTGTGTTTGTATGTGTATATGGATGGATAGATAAATAGTTATGTAGATGGACAGATAGATAGTTCTGATAGTATACATATATGTATGTATATAAATATGTGTGTATACATATGTGTATGAATGGATAGATAAATAGATAGATAGATAGTTCTGAAAGTCTACATACATACAATAGTCTATATAGATAGATAGCTAGTGATAGATCTCTAGAGATATTCTCAGATATTTTATATATATATATATATATATATAATACATATACTACAAATACTTTCTCTGTTAAAACAATATTAAAATGATGCACTTCACATATGATTTTCCAGTTTTGTAATATATCCAGAACACTCAAATATCTTCTCTATACTATATTATATTACTAACATTATACCCATCTTATAATACATTCAATAGGTAGTGGTTGACAAAGTTTGTAGCCTTATGGCAGTGATAAATACATCCTTACATTTATATTCCTACCCACATCTATAATTCATTTGTCCAGTAAAATATAACAGAATAGAATATACAGCACATGCAATATATGTAAAGTAAATACAATGTATATACAAGCACAATATCAATGACACCAGCATAGCAAACCCCTTCTATTAAACTTAGTGCCAAACTTTGTGTAACTAGTTATATTAATATTCACATAATAGAAATAAAAGTATCATAAAACATAAATATAGGATAAGTAGCACAACCTACACAGCTTCATGCAATACATATAGCTATATGGGTACTATATATGGGTACTAGGGGGCTGCATGTGCACACACTCCTCATAACTTACACAGACTATGAAGACATGTCACCTATGTTATAATGGGACATATACAAAGTGCTTTGCAGCTGTACTCTCCTATAATGGTCCAGGAAGAAATGGCTTTACTGACACTCACAGACAACCACCTATAGTGATGGCTAAAGCTTACTGACAGGTGCAGAAACTTTAATATAGATGCTATTCTATTCAGTCAGCTCTGCTACATATACAGTGCCTATGAAGAGATTATATTATGGGCAATTCCAATGCATTTGCTACATTTTAACTAGAGGTATGAATGGAAATTGTTCTAATAAAAACTAGTGAGGAACTGCAAAGCTCTTACTGAATGAATGGCAGATTAACCCCACTTTATAGAATACATACAGAAATATATATAAAATATATATATATATAGTATAGTATATAGCATAGTATAGTATATATAACCAGTTTATGTTTCTGCAATAAAATAATTGCATGACATATAGTTCTGATCCAAAGACTACTTATCATAGTGTGTTTGTATATATATATATATATATATATATATATAATAATATGTAATATATATATACATCCCATAGAGTTACATTCATCAGGACCTGCTGCTAAACAACTTTTAAAGTCCTCCTAACCCTACACCCCTGCCCTGTAGCTATGTGCCCAGACCTGCCTAATAATGGGCATTATCTGTAATAAACTTGTCCTGCCAGCTACAGGCTCTTTCCTGAGCCATGGTGCCCCCAGTGATGGTACCCTTCCCCCGGCACAGGTTCTGCTATCACTACCTCATTTCCCATTTACTTAGTTCTTACTAAACCTTTTTTTTTGCCTCCAAATGACTTTGGTTTTGCTGTTGTAGAGGACAATGCACCCCCCAGGACCCCCCCAAAGAACTCACCATAGCCAAGTGCCTGCCATCCCCCCCAGATTGAGCTTCACCAGACCTGTCAGTAGGAGGTTTCCTTAAGAAATGGCACTGAGCAATGTATATACCAGGCAGGCGGTGATGCCAGGGATGCAGGATGGGGGGTGTAGTGACTGAGGTACCACATTACAAGTAGGCAGAAGCCCCCAAACCCCAACCCCTGAGAGGAAGAACTCATCAGCAGCTCCAGCAGGAACAATACAGGAGGCTGCCACATGATGCCAGCGCTGCCACCTACTCACCGCTGCTGGTAAGAGCTGACCCCGGGCACATTGTGCGGGTGGCTCCCGTTGGCTCCCCCGCTCCTGGCCGCCCCGGGCTCGGGAGGAGCCCCTCCAGCTCCTGGAGCCGCCGTCACCTGCACGCTGAAGTCCGGGAAGATCCTGATCATTGCGGCGACCGCTGAGTGACTGAACCCGGGCAGATCACATCCCCTGCCCGGGGAGCCCCGCACACCATCCGGCACTGAGACCCCGGGGAAAGAGGGGAGGGGGGGGAGACAGACAGACAGAGACTGAGACAGAGAGAGGAGGAGAAAGAGAGAGAGAGAGAGAGCGGGGGCTGCTGCACTCACTACTCACACCATCCTCCTAGTGATCAGCTGCCGCTACTACTGAGCCGCCTGCAACTAGTGACAGCCAGGGACACACTGCACTCCATCCACGGGGCTACACTGCACTGCACTCCATCCACATCAGGGGCTACACTACACTGGCACACCAGGGCACGCACTCCACCACGGGGCACACTGCCCCCCCCCGGCACTGCACTCCAGCCACACACTGCACGGGGCTACACTACACTGCACTCCATCCACGGGGCTACACTACACTGCACTCCATCCACGGGGCTACACTACACTGCACTCCAGCCACACACTGCAGGGGGCCACCACTGCACTCCATCCACGGGGCTACACTACACTGCACTCCATCCACGGGGCTACACTACACTGCACTCCATCCACGGGGCTACACTGCACTGCACTCCACAGGGGCCACACACTGCACGGCAGCCACGGGCTCACTACACTGCACTCCAGCCCCCCGGGCCCCTGCCCCATCCACGGGGCTACACTGCACTGCACTCCATCCACGGGGCTACACTACACTGCACTCCAGCCACACACTGCATGGGGCTACACCCACCCCAGCCACACACTGCAGGGGGCCACACTGCACTCCATCCACGGGACTACACTACACTGCACTCCATTCACGGGGCTACACTACACTGCACTCCAGCCACACACTGCAGGGGGCTACACTACACTGCACTCCATCCACGGGGCTACACTGCACTGCACTCCATCCACGGGGCTACACTGCACTGCACTCCATCCACGGGGCTACACTGCACTGCACTCCAGCCACACGCACGGGGCTACACTACACTGCACTCCATCCACGGGGCTACACTACACTGCACTCCAGCCACGGGCACACTGCACCGGGGGCCACACTGCACTCCATCCACGGTGCTACACTGCACTGCACTCCATCCTCGGGGCTACACTGCACTGCACTCCAGCCACACACTGCACGGGGCTACACTACACTGCACTCCATCCATGGGGCTACACTACACTGCACTCCAGCCACACACTGCACAGGCTACACTACACTGCAGTCCAGCCACACACTGCACGGGGTTACACTACACTGCACTCCAGCCATGCACTGCACGGGGCTACACTATACTGCACTCCAGCCACACACTGCATGGGGTTACACTACACTGCACTCCAGCCACACATTGCACGGGACTACACTTCACTGCACTCCAGCAACACACTGCATGGGGCTACACTATACTGTACTCCAGCTACACACTGCACAGGGCTACACTACGCTGCACTCCAGCCACACACTGCACAGGGCTACACTGCACTGCACGCCAACCACAAACTGCATGGGGCTACATTGCACTACAGCCACACACTGCACGGGGCTACACTACACTGCACTCCATCCATGGGGCTACACTACACTGTACTCCAGCCACACACTGCACGGGGCTACACTACACTGCACTCCATCCATGGGGCTACACTGCACTGCACTCCAGCCACACACTACATGGGGCCACACTACACTGCACTCCAGCCACACACTGCACGGGGCTACACTACACTGCATTACAGCTACACACTGCACGGGGCTACATTATACTGCACTTCATCCATGCGGCTACACTGCACTCCATCCATATACTGCATGGAGCTGCACACACTGCACTTCACACACACTGCATGGGGTTACACTATACTGCACTCCAGCCACACACTGCACGGGGCTACACGACACTGCACTTCATCCATGGGGATACACTGCACTCCATCCATATACTGAATGGGGCTACACACACTGCACTTCACACACACTGTATGGGACTACATACTCCACTCCAGATACACACTGTATGGGGCCCCACACTGCACTCCACACACATTGTGTGGTGTTTCATTCTTCTCTCCATCCATATGCTGCATAGGGCTTCACACTGCAGTCAAGATACACACTGCATGGGGCTTCACGTTGCGTTGCATACTTGCACTGCATGGGGCTTTATACTCCACTCCATCCACAGACTACTTGACACTGAGCTTCAGCTGCACTGCTTCACACTGTTCTCCATTCACATTAACCCACACTGTATTCCATCCACACACTTTATCACACTGCACTCCAGTGACAAGCTAAATGGTACTTTACACCATCCACATGGATTCACACTGCAGTTCGTCCACACATTGCATAGTGCTTCATTCTGCCCTCCACCCACACACAGCACTTCGGTCACACACTGCCTCACACTGCACTCCATCGAAATACTGAATGGTGATCAGACAACACTTTATATACAGTATTATAATACTTCCTTACATTGTTCTATGTCTCATACTACATGGTGCCTCACCCTGCCTTTTATCTACACACAGTGTAGTTCCCCACACTGCACTGCATCCATATTCCCCACAAACTTTATACTCCACTCACAAGCTACAACATGCCTCACACTGTGCGCCGTCTACAGTGTGTATAGTACATCAGACTGCATTCCACCCACACAATACACCATGGCTCAAACTGTATTCCACCCACATTATACCACATCTCACCTTATACTCCACCCATATACCACACTGCTATACAGTTCTGCATTACTCTGCACACTGCATTACATCTCCAAATTACATCTCTCCATAGGCACTGTATATGTAGCAGAGCTGATTGAATAAAATAGCATCTATATTAAAGTTTCTGCACCTGTCAGTAAGCTTTAGCCAACACTATAGGTGGTTGTCTGTGAGAATGAAACCCATCCTCACACATTACTCTGCTTTCCATTGCTCTCTATGCATACAAACGAAGAATTGTGTTATAGATTGCACATTACATCACACACACATACAGTGCATTAACTACATATTTATTCTACTTGTCCGTGAACTGTGCTAACTCCTATATTCTACACATACCATCTTTTTATATGTCTCAGCTCTATAAATTAAACAGAGATGCTGTAAGACTTTCACTAGCTTTCGCCTCAGTTAAATAGGGAGAATTTACTAATGTGGTCTCATTAATTTGCAGTCTCAAAAGTGGCACATTTTTGAAGCATAATTGGTTGTGCCAAACAATGCTTCATTTTGTCCACTTCCTGACCTGCTCACTACTTTTGAGAAAAGTGGACAGAGCAGGGCAGAGGTCAAGACAGGCGGCAACTCCTTGGCCCAACAGATCAATGGGAGTGTAATGTCGTGTCCTATGGATCACGTGCAGTCTGAAAGGTACTGTAGTATATAGATGGAGTGCAGTGTGAATCATCATGCAGTGTTATAACTGAAATCTATGCCAGTTCCTGACATTGCACTTCATATACATGCACATCACATTGGAGAAATTTATTAAGATTGGTGTTCATATTGTGAGCACTGACACCAGAAGCGCCAGAATCTTAATAACACGGAGGCATGGCGCGAGGTCCTGTATATAGATTACAGGTATTACACAAGTCAATTTTCTGTCGTGAGTTATACTAAATCTGCCTGGCAAGGTGTCCCCATCCCAGACAACTTTGATCCCTAACCTTCTCTACCCACTTTTCTGAAAAGTGTCAAACAGGTCAAAAAATCAACAAAGTTTCGTACTTATGCAAAACACTTTGGGGAATATTTTTATGTATCCCAATTTTCTGGCGTACAATGCATAAAAAGTTAAATTTTTAATTTTTTTATTTTTTTTTGCGCAAACCATCAATTTGCACAAAAAATTGGCGTAAATGAAGTGGGAACATTTCCCCTCCCGATGTACAGCCCCACGGAGGGTGCGGATCATTTATGAGGAGTCGTGCGCCTTGTCATAAATGAGACACGCCCTCCAACACGCCCCCCAAAGAATGGCATTGATAACACTAATCTTCAAAAATCTGTCCCATTAGGGGTTATCTGTTAACTGCGCCTTTTTTATCTAAAATTTTCACAGTTGCGCCTTGTATTCTCTACTTTTTTGTTAGTGGATATTTATAAACTAGGTGCAGTTCCTTGATAAATGTTGAGCACATGTTAGTTATTTTAGGCCATGTGCACTTTGCGCCTATTTTTCTAAAAAGTCGTGCTTGCGTAATAAATTTTGCACAAAATGTGCCACATGTAATTGTGATTCCAATACTGGGTGATATGACAGGCTTTATTACGCTGCCCATTTAATGGAGTGCATTTACACTTTTTTTGCACCTTTTTAAATAGGCACAAGTTATAAATACAGTGAGATAAGAAACTTCACTTTGACCATGTCCTTTCCTCACCAAAAAGCAAAAGTGGCCAGGGAAGAAAAACATCTGGAAAATAATAAGCGCAAATGCTTTATAAATAAAGCTCAGTAAGTGAACAAACCCCCGAAAAGGTGCAAGTTGATAAATGTGCCCCATTGAAGCTTCTGACAAAATTTCTTGTACATTCATACAATTCACATTTTGCAATAAATCTGTATGTCAATACTTGCAGTGTGTTTTATATACAGCCGGGACACAAACATTTTATGACTATAAGAAATAGATACCCCAACCAAATATTGTGATACTTGAAAGCTACACAATACATATGAAAGACAATTCAGACTATAATGATGCTAGGTTCACACTAGCATTAGGGTCTTCGTCATTCAGGTCCACATGGGGACCTGAAAGCCAGAGACCCTGTCTGCTTAAAAAAGCAGTTACCTGCAGAAACCTGCGGACCCCATAAACTATAATGGGGTCTGCTGGGTTTCCGCCAGTTTTTTACGGAAACCAGCAGAGGGAAAAGTCTTCCTTGCAGGACTTTTCTCTCTGCCGATTTTAAGTGGAATCTGCGGTGAAGTTTCGTATGGTTACTCAGTTAATGGGATGGAAAAAAGACCATCAAGTTCAACCGTTTTATACTCATAAACCCAAGATGATCCAGAGGAAGGCAAAAACCACTCTGTTAATGACACGGACCCAATTCACTACAAAGTGGAAAAAATCCCTTCCTGACCCCTACTGGCAGTCACACAGATCTCTGGATCAACATTCTACAATGGGCCCTCTTCTTATGAACTTTGGTGACATATAACAGAAAATTGCTGGAAAATGGATTAGATATGATGGATAATTGTGACCTCTGAGGATATTGACTGCACTTGGGTTTGTCAGATTACTAACTTCATTAGAATTTGCATGTACAACCAGAAATGGGTGGATAATCATGTATGCCATAGCCTCCTAGATCCAGGATAGGAAGAAGTGGGAAGCAAAATAGATTCTCTATGTGTGATTTTATGTAGCTTCTATCATTGCATTCCATTGGATATATCACAATCCCCTATAGACATACCTAAATCATGTTCTTTACAAATAGGGTCCATCTGCAGTTCCAGCCACCAACGCTACAGTGTACAGAACTTCCAGTCCCGTAGATTGTAGCAATGACGCCTATTCAGATCCTGGACAACCTCTCTAATTGTGAATGCTATCCTTCACTGATCAGTTCAGCAGAAAACATTGAGATACTGTTTTTTTACAGCTAAGAAAAATTGAGAAAAATACTTACAGAAAAATACAGTACACAGTATATGTGTGAATAGGTAATGCTAACATGGTTCAGAAGAAGTTATTGTTATGCTCATTATCTTGCCTAGCTCTGTGCTACACATTTGTTTCGATGCTGTCAGGTCTTGCAGTGCACAAGATTAGCAAATAAAGGGTTACAGTTCCCATAATTTCTCTCCTCTCTCACACATATTGCCGCTGTTTACAGCTGCTTACATCCATCTCTAATTCCTCGCTAGTACAAAAATTACTCCCCACATTATCCCAACATCTCACTTGTGGGACCCTCTTTTCTCACAGCTTTGGTTTGGCCCTCGGTATTTTGCAGACCCCATAACTTTAGTGTTAGATGGGATCAAAATGGAGGTGTACTGTATTTTATTATTGTTTATTTATATAGCACCATTAATTCCATGGTGCTTTACATTTACTGTAGTCAAAATGTAGAACAAAGTGGCACAATTTAGAGATGACGTGTCATATCCTCTGACTATTTGAGTTCTATATATTGCTGGAAAGTGGAGGACCACTCACATCGTACTACACTTCTATTGGTTGCTGAAAGTAATGGCACCAGTATCTTTGGAACCAGGCATGCTACATAAAAAACAGTGGGGAATGCAGTCTATGAGTACATAAAACTCAGTGGGCACGACAGATCCTGTTTAAATTATAAAGTCAGACTAGCCAAGGTAAAAGGTATTGTTGCAGCCTCTATCCTGTGCCAATGACGTCATGTTCTTTGGTCACATGGTACAATGTTTTAAATGAATAGGACAGAGCCACACAACCAAGAACAGGCCCTATAGAGCAGTGTATGGAGCTTTGTTTGGTATTTAGTGAAGAGGCTGCAGCACTTACCTAAATGCTGCAGGCTCTTCAAAAAAGTTCAGATCTCAATGATCTATCCTAAGCATAGGACATTAATAGCTCAGCCACGGAAAATGAATTTAAAGCACACCTAAACTTTCACAGAACTTATGATTTTGACCCCTTAACATGAAGTCCTGCACTGAAATCCACTTATTTTTCCATCTGTATTGTTTCATGTTTCTCTGTTGGCAGCAGAAATCCTCACTTTTTCTTACTGTAAGTACAAGTATTGTTGTAATACAGAGAAGCTGAGGCTGGAGGGGGGTCCTTTAAACATTTATATAAATAGAACCATGATTCTGATGTTATAAGAAAGATGAAATTCTCAGCCACCAATATACATACTGTATGTACAGCACCCATAGCCAAACTGTTTTTTCAATAACCTCTTCCTGACAATGTAATTTTTCATGTTTTATGTCTTTGCCTTCCAAGAACCTTCTTTACTTTTGCATTAGGGCTTATTTTTTGTGGGTTAAGACGTATTTGGAAATGGCACCTTTTCATGTTATATAATGTATTGTGGAGCTGTAAAAAAATGACTGTTTTACGGGTTTAGCTTTTATGGCATTCTCTGTGGGTCAGTATAATTATAGCTATAACAAATTTATATAGTTTTTTAGGCTTTACTACTTAAAAAAATAAATTACCATATTCTGACACTCATAACCTCTTTATATTTCCATTTATGGAGCAAGTAAGGACTCAGTAATGGCAGGACTATCTTCAGTTTTTATTGGTACCATTATGGAGTTTTTTTAGGAGGAGAGATGATAAAAAAACAGCAATAATTTAATATTGCAGTGTATTGGGACTGCAGTGTTTTCCTATTAAGCCCTGCCAGAGACAATGACAACTGATCAGCACCCCATGATCTCACTGGGGGGAGATTTGAATTTGGAATGAGCCCCCTCCCGCTAACTGATCTTTCAGATGCTGTGGTCGCAATGTCCATGATCATAGTTATCTGTGTATTATCTGTGTAACCCAGCTGGCACCTGCCCTGTATTTTGCAGGGCGATGGTGGGATGGTTAACATCCCTGGTCCACTAGGAGGCAGTAGTATTTAGAGCTGCCATTAATTAATAGAGAGTGGGGCCACATAAAGGAGGTTCATGAACCATATGTAGCTCTTGGACCACTGGTTGGGGACACTGATCTATAGTTGATAAAGAACTGAATAATAGATTAAATATCTAAATGTGGTGCATTGATCAAAATCTTTAAAGTAGCACTCTAGGAAAAGATTGTAGGCATATAATGCTAATTCCTTAGCAATATTCTAGTATTTGTATAGAGAGACTTTTAATACAGATATGTTTACAATGCTAAATCACAGCAGTATAACCAAATGCTGCTGGCTAAGTATATGATAAGCTACTGACAGGTTATCTTTAACCACTAAGGCTCCATGCGCATGATCAGGGGCGCACCGCTATTGAGGCGAATTGAGGCGGCCGCCTCAGGCGGCACTGTCCGGGGGGCGGCATTTTTACTATTTCATGTAAACCAGCCAACCAGCCCAGGACAGGCCGCTTTAAAAAAAAAAAAAAAAACAGAGCTGAGCGGGGCCTGTCCTGGGCTGGTTTACAAGACGTCGCATCTCAGCGCAGGCGGCGATACAATGACGTCATCACGCCGCCTACGCTGAGACACAGACGTCACGGACAAGAAGAGGAGGCGGCGGTGGCTGCATCAAGGCATCGCAGGTGAGTATAACTTTTTTTTATATATATAAATAGGCCGTAACCTGTTTGAGCATCCCCGGCAGGTAACGGCCTATTTATTTACCTACCCCACGTCTGCTCGTGGCCGCCCGCCCTTCCCCTTCTGCTATGGGACGCAGAAAGGGAAGTGGATGCCACTGTGAGCGGCCGTGGGTATCGGTAAGTGAGGCCGCGGGCCGCAAATACTACTATTATTATACTCCGGGGTCTATTCAGACCCCGGAGTATAATAATCGGAGGCCTAGGGTTGGTGAGGGAACATAAAAACCAATGTTACTCACCTCCTGCGATCCGATGTAACTCCGAGCAGGCTTGAGGCCTCTGGTGACGTCATCAGGTCACGTCGCCGGCCTGATCACGTGACGTGTGTGCGCAATTAAACAGGGCCGAAAGCTGCAAGGAGTGCACCGGTGTCCAGGATAGGTAAGTAACTCTGGTTTTTATGTTTGTATTCTCCCCTGGGTCTCCAATCATTATACTCTGGGGTCTGAAAAGACCCCAGAGTATAATAATAGTTCATGGGTGGTCCACTATGGGGCATAATACCCTGTGCAGGGACCACTGTAGAGCATAATACCCTGTACAGGGGCCACTATGGAGCATAATACCGAGTGCAGGGGCCACTATAGAGCATAATACGGAGTGCAGGGGCCACTATAGAGCATAATACCCTGTGCAGGGACCACTGTAGAGCATAATACCCTGTGCAGGGGCCACTCTGGAGCATAATACAAGTGCAGGGGCCACTATAGAGCATAATACCGAGTGCAGGGGCCACTATAGAGCATAATACCGGGTGCAGGGGTCTCTATGGAGCATAATACAAGTGCAGGGGCCACTATGGAGCATAATACCAGTGCAAGGGCCACTATGGAGGATAATACCAGTGCAGGGGCCACTATGGAGCATAATACCAGTGCAAGGGCCACTATAGAGCATAATACCAGTGCAGGGGCCACTATGCAGCATAATACCGTGTGCTGGGGCCACTGTGGAGCATAATACTGTGTGCAGGGGCCAATATGGGGCATAAAACTGTGTGCAGGAGTTGCTGTGGAACATAATACCGTGTGCAGTGGCCAATGTGGGGCATAATACCCTGTGCAGGGGCCACTATGGAGCATAATACTGTGTGCAGGGGCCGCTGGGAGGCATAATACAGTGTGCAGGGGCCGCTGCGGGCCATAACACTGTGTAATACTGTGTGCAGGGGCTGTTGTGGAATATTATAGTGTGTGTAAATGGGGTGCTATAAACATGGGCTATGGCACCTGTTTATATTATACGCTGTCTGTTTATAGTGGCCGTGTGATGTAATTGTAGCCTTGTCACATACTGTAGACATGTACAGGACGAGGCTGTAGTTACATTACATGGCCGCTATGAGATGAATGACACTATGTAAACAGAGAAGCGGTCATGGCGCTTACACAGGTACCATTCAAACAGCTGATCAGTGGGGGTCCTGGGTTTTTGAACGCCACTGATTAGTTTATTAATGACCTGGAAAACCTTTTAATTAGTTAACACCTGGGGCATTATTAATAAGGGGCACTATTTATACAGGGTACACACGGATGTTATTAATATAAAGATGCACTTGGGGGTATTATTCATTATGGGGGGTTATATCATATATTTTATAATTGGGGGTAGCAGCAGGATGGGGGCTTTGTGTAGGTGAGGACAATGTGGGTTGGATGCCTGGAAAAGTGAGGAGCCAAAGATGACTTTACAGAGACAAGTCACAGCTGGAAGAAGTGGTCATGGCGGTCCAGAGGGAAGAGAAGGGAAATGTGACCGATTAGTTAGAGACGTCACCTGTAAGTCACAAAATGTTACTGCCCTGTATTCACCTAAATGATAGAGGATAAATACCTGAGTGATGGGGGTCTGTCTGCTGAGACCCCCACTGAGCCTGAGAATTGGGGTTTTCCCCCACTGGGTGGGAATCCAGCCTGACCGCAGCCATATATATAGGTGTCACTTGGTGGATGGATGAACCCGCGTGGCTCTCATTCACTTTAATGGGAGAGCCAAAGATAGCCGAAGTCCAGTCCTCAGCTATCTGCGGGGCTCCTATTATAGAGAATGGGGGCCACGTGGCCTCGTCCATCCACTAAGCAGAAGATGTGTGAAGTTACTTTCATTGTTAATGCCGTGTTGTTGATCTGATACTGAAGTAATACAGGAAGAAGAATTCTTAAAAACTGTTTTATAACTTTGTGTATTGTGTATATTGTGCGACGATAACAGTGTGTTAAACTAGTAGCATGGAAACTCAGTTTTGTTTTTTTTTTTTTTTGGGGGGGGGCGTCTTTCTATAGTCCACCTCAGGCAGTAAAGAGGCTAGGTTCACCACTGCGCACGATCGTAGTTTTTATCCGCAATTGCGGATAAAGTATGGTCTCATTCATTTCTATGGGCGCATACACACAACCATAGTTTTTGCAGCTGTGTGTCCAGGCTGTAGTGAAGATACCTGTCTGTATTTGTAGCTCTGCCTATGGGGATGAACTGGTTAAAGAGGTCCTGCCACCTCTGTTGTTGTAAATGATGATGTTCCCCATAATATAACAATTTCGGATCATCATTTATCATAGTTCTGCGTTGCGCCGTCCCTCTGAGAAGAGATCTGGACTCTTCTGATTATTTTTAGATAGTCAAATGTCAAGGATTTTGTTGCTTTGTTGCTTCTTCTCCCCTTAAAGCAATATCTTACGACTTCGCATATGCCAAATATGATTTCTCTGTACTGGAACTGCCAATACGTTTTCTCAATACTTTTGTAAACTGAACTATGCTATGTATTGAGGCTGGGTGTTTGTGAAGACCCAACGGAGGACCTAAGAGGAAATTTGTATACGCGGGGCATAACATAATAATGCCGCAGCTCTACTGAGCAGAATGTTTATTATGGATTAACTAAACTTTGCAAATAAATCATTCCAAATTTCACAGTCTTCCAAAGGGGCATGAAAGTTCCTAAAACTGAGATCTGTAAGGTCTAAAAACTATAAAATCCCTAAGAAATATTTCTATACTGAACATAAACACAACAATCAGCCAAAAAAGGTGAAATGAATAACATTGACTATTTCATGGCTTGGGGTGGGATATGTGAGGCAGCAATTGAACAGTTATTGAAGATGATCTGTTGTAAGCAAGAAAATAGGCAAATATAGCGATCTGACAAGGGTTGAATTGTGATGGTCAGACAACCCAGTCAGAGCATCTCCTGGGGTGTTCCCATATGCAGTGGTTAGTACCTATCAAAAGTTATCCAAGGAAGGGTAACCAGTGAACTGGCATCATGGTCATTGATACACACAGGGACTGTCCTATCTGGTTATGACTAAAAAGTATTACAACACATAATGAATTGCAGCATACTGGATATGTACTGTAGCTGCATAGCCACTGACTGCCAAAGCAGTGCTAAGCCATGGGAGTCCAGAGTGTTAGACCCCTGTCGATCTTTAGTTCCTTCACTATCCTAAGGATAGCTCATCAATTAATATGTCCTGGAAAAAAATCGGGGAAGTTTGATGGCCCCATAAGCATTAGAGTGTCCACAGATCCCCCAAAATGTTTTCATATAGTCCTGACTACTGTTGTATTAATAGGAAAAAAAGGCAATCCTATCCTTAAATGCAATGTGTTAAAATGCAAACAGCATGTGACAGAGCAAAAGGATAGCAAGGTGCATGTCCACCTAATGAGCTCAGTACTGGTGGACGCACATGCTCAGTCTCTCTCACCACAGCCAGGTTTCTGCATGGGGTTCCTTTGTTCAATGCAGAGCTGCCAATAAAATTAGATTTTTGCCCAGCTTGTCAGGGAAGAAGCAGAGTCTCTGCAGTAGCATGGTAGTATAGCCAAGAAGATCCTTCTAAAAGAGAAGTAAGAAGGGATTATATTGTTAGGTACCAGAGGGGGAAGGAGACTGATTTTGTCCAGAGCGTGTCCTCATCAAAGGGTGACACATGGAAGCGAAATGTGATTACCAAGAGTATTTTTATGTTAGAAACACTACAAATTACTTTACAGCAGCTAATAACCGCATTTCTGGACTTATTGTAAGAAAATGATTAATGGAATAACAACTTTATTAGAAAATGTATTCTTTGTTCTGATTATAAGCTGATTAAGGTGTCTGTATAGTCCTTGTAGCAATTGTATGTCTAATAATCAGGAATATAAAAATTCAACAAAAAGAGTTAAAACACATGATACTCCGTAATCACTAATTTATGTATTTATAGTAATGCCTAGCTATATGCCCTACATGAATTGTTATTCCTATTTGGTAAAATGACGGCATATTTCTTGGAAATGCCACCACTTTATGATTGGTAGGGGTCCAGTGTCTGCGACCACCTGCAATCTCGAGAATGAAAGGTCTGCACCACTGATTTATCGTTGTATCCCACATGACTATGACTATGCTGTAGTTCCTTGCTCATTGCCCTGGGTGCTGCTGTTCAGGTAAAAAACAGCTATTGTAAGGGTTGAAATGTTGCATTTTTTGCACATAGTGGAGTACAGAAGACTGTTTTTGCATCAGGTGCTGTTGCTGCCTAGAAGTATTTTTTGGGGTTACGATTTAGAACCTTAGTTTACTCTCTTCAGACCCTAGAGTATAATGAACATAGGCCGTGGGGAAGTGATCAAACACAACAAACAGTGTTACTCACCTCCCCTGGGCTCCTGCACTGCTCAAACTGCTCCTCTGGCCTCTAGAAATGAAGTCAGGGACCACTGAGGCCTGTGATTAGGCTGAGGCTGAAGTCATAGGCCAGAAGAGCACAGGGAGTACAGCCGAAGCCCAGGGGAGGTGAGTAACATTCTTTGTTTTGTTTATTCACCTCAGAAGAGGTCTCAGAAGTGTCCCCAGAGTATAATTATAGATTGTGGGTGATGAACCCCCAAAACTTTGGGTTTGGTCAAATCCCTGGAAAAAAAAAACTGTGAGTCAAACCCAAATTTGTTAGAAAATCCTATGTATGTGTAATTATTTAATTTTACTAATATAGGGGCCACTTGGGGACATTATACTGCATAAGGGCCACTAAGGGACATTCTGCTGCCTGGAGGGGACACTATGGGACATTATACTGCATGGGGGTCGCTATGGCACTGTGGGGGTTGTTATATTACACGTAGGCGTGGGCATTTACATGGACATTCTACTAAGTCTGGGGGTGCTAAGGGGGCCATTACATATTTGTTAATGATGGCTCCAAAGGAAGCCTTATTTTATTAATATTTATAAGTGATAGCTACTTTGCGGGTACTCAGTTGGGGCATTTTCTCACTAAGGAGTACTTTGCTTGAAAAGGTTGAGAACCACTGCTGTAGAACAATCTCTAGCTCTTCAAGGCAAACACATCTGAAGTTATGTCAAAGTGAAAGTGACATTATTATACTCTGGGGTCTCTTCTAGGTGGAGGCCCAGACAAGGTGTAAGAAATAAAAAAACATTCATACTCACCTTCCCTTACATCTTTTGGGCCTCTTCACGGCGTCCGGCATAATGAAACAAAACTCCATTTGTTCAGTTTCATTACAGAAAGCAAACAAATTGGAGTATTCAGGTCGAACCTGGCTCGGTACAAGTCAGTTTGACCATCTCTAATAGTTATACGCTGTATTCTTTAACCCCTTCCCGATATCCCCCATAATAGTACAGCAGATGTCGATTATCTAAATATGGCAGCTGCTCAGGAGCCATAGCCACCGGGTCTTTGCTGTATTATACAGCAAAGACCCGGTGCTAATGCCCACGATCAGTGCCTGCACTGATTGCAAGCATTAAGGCCCCCGACACCTCCGTCAAAGCTGAACAAGGTGCCAGACTACTGGTGGCGCATGGGCGCTGCCATTTTGGGGAGGATCTCTGGCGATCCATTGCCATGACAGCCTGAAGTCTATTGAAGGCTCCCAGGCTTGTCTGGCATTCATTTGAAGCCTGTCAGACAAATGCCGGTATTTTACAATGCATTACATAGTGATCAAACCTCTAGGGGGTCTAATAAATAAAGTATTTATAAAAAAAAAAAAAATCTATAAATAAATAAAAAGAATTAAAATTTCAAATCACCCCCCCCTTTCCCTAGAATACATGTAAAAGTAGAAATTTACTGTAAAACACATACACATTAGGTATCTGTATCCGAAAATACTCGGTCTACAAGCTTATAAAAATATTTTTCCAATACGGTGAACACCGTAGAGGAAAAAAAAAAACAGCAGTGCCAAACCGTCGTTTTTTCACTGTTTTGCCTCTGATGAAAATTTGAATAAAAAGTGATCAAAGCAATAGATATTTCCCAAAATGGTATAACTAATAACCTGGCCCCGCAAAAAAAAATACACCTTATGCATTCCCTTACGTGGAAATATAAAAAAGTTACCAGTGTCAGAATATGGCGACTTTAAGGCCGGGACCCCACGTGATGTAAATGCTGCGGCCTAGTGAATCCCATCCCCACTTTGCGGGAAAATATGCAGTTCGGACACGCAGCGATTTCCAAAATCGTCATGGTTTTGGAAATCGCAGCATGTCAATTATATCTACGGAAACGCCGGCGGTTTCCCTATAGATATAATTGAAGAACCGCGATGCTTTCCCTCCGCGGCTTTTCCGGCTGTGCTTTTTTGCTGGGGCACGCCACATGGAGCCTTAGCCTAAGAAAACTTTTTTTTGCAAAGTTTTGGATTTTGGTTAAGGGGTTAAAATGTAAATAAAACCATATGAATTTGGTATCCCTGAAATTGTACCAAAACATACAATACAGGTGACACGTCATTTTGGCTGCACAGTGAGCGCCGTAGAAACAAAGACCATAAGAAAGTCACACAAATGCACTTTTTTCTCCAATTCCCCCCATTCTGAATTTTTTTCAGTACATTGTTCAGAATAATAAATGGTACCATTATGAAGAACAATTTGTCTCACAAACATTAAGCCCTCATATGGCTCTGTGAACGGAAAAATAAAAAAGTTATGAGGCTTGGAAGGTGGGGAGTCAAAACCGAAAATTGAAAAATGCCACCAGCAGGAAGGGGTTAATGGTCACTTTGAAGTCTCTAGAACATAAGAAATGTAGTATATAGCGCTTGTGATGTGATATCACAAGACAATGAACATTTTTCTATGACTTTTCATTGACTTTTGTTGTCTCTGTGAAAAGATATCATTCTGCGGCAATTCATCCAGCTGCAGAAAGTTGGGTTAACTCTGCTACATCTGTAGGCAATACTATATTAAAATGCATTTATTTTAAATGTTTTCCAATTGAGCATAGTTAAAATGAAAGATCTGTAAGGAAATTCCTGTTCTTTTTTGGCGGTGTCTTACAGGAGACTTGGCTCAAGGGAGCAATCAGTCAGAGTTCAGAGGTTACACTACAATATGCAGAATGATATGCCTTTGACCTTACAGAACGGAGGCATGTGTGGTGTGGAGTCCTGACATCCACTCATTTTAAGGTGTCATTAAGGGAGAGACACTCATCGATAGAGTACAAGATGTTGCGGTTAGAGTCAGAATACATTAATGTCAAGCTGGAAACGACATGCAAACAACATTGCGTCTCCTATTCCTAGCATCAGTTTAGCACAGGCTAATGTCTACTACAGGAGAGATTTACACCATACTGCGTATTTAGGTAGGAATATTTTTCCTTGGTAAAAATAAAACAAATAATTCTAGTTAATTTTTCGTTCTGAATAAACCAAGCAGCACACATGGTAGTGGCAGGTGTTTTGCCAGAACATCTACTGTATACACATTGATCTGTTGGGATCGCTAATGTAAATCACAGATTAAATGAAGGTGCACAAACTGGTAAACACTTGTGTAAACAGATGCACGATCACAGCATAATAACCATGCTACATGAGGGATATCACATAAAATACGGCAGAAAGGAAGGATGCTTTACAAAAGAAATGTAAAAGGGAACATGTCTTGGTGCTGTCCTATCTGCAACATGCTATGGAGTTGGGATAGCAAAGCAGATTGATATATAGTTTTCTAGGGAAAGATTCCATTCGGACTGGCCCACAGGGAAACAGGCAAGTCCCTCAGTGGTAGCCCTCTAACACCTGCAAGACTAGTGCATGGCACAGTACACCCACTGTGCTAAATACATCTCATGCAGAGTATGCTACCCTATGATAAACTTGTTACAAAATTTAACAAACTACCCAGTTTATTATATATGGATATATTGGGTGGCTGAGATGACATCTAGTCACAGTGACAGACCAACCACTATCCTCCCTGTCCCTGTGGAGCTCCTTTCAACCATCATCTTGCTCACAGAACTAAAGGGGCCCTAATCTAAGGCAAGGGGTAGGTAATAGTCTAATACTGAAACAATGGGATCAGGTAATATTCCCATTTATCTTTATAGTGGGCCCTCAGAATGAATTCCAATGGTGGGCCCTAGGCACCCCAGTCCAACACTAGTATAACTTGTCATTTAATCATTTTAACCCCTTTTCATTCAATGGTTAGGTGTCCAGTGGGCGGTCCTACTCTCTGTATGCACAGGGGAAGGAGATCAGTGACTAAACAGAACCGCCCACTGGACTCCAAAACATAGCAAGAGCAGGAAATACAATTTTTATTTTTCTCACCAAACTATATATTAGTTTGCTTGGCTCCAAATGTCTAACCTGTGCAGCTGCACAAAGGCCAAGGAAGTAAATAATCATATGAAGAAAATAATAGTCATTTCTATTGTCTATTGGATTGTATGTAAGGGATGCAGCTAATAAATCTCATGATTCACAATCACTGGTAGATTACAATTGGCTTATTGGTGAGAAATTCACTTGAGTTGCATGAGGGAGATGCTACAGCTGTAACAAAGTTTAACTTCACACTGACACTTGCATGCAGCATGATATATTATTACATAACAGATCAAAGGCCATTGAAAGAGTCAAGTTTCCATTCTGTGCCCCAGTGTACTTACGCTAGGTTCACACCAGTGCTGTGGTCTCCGTTGTTCTAGTCCGCCGATTACACACAGACTCTGGTGGACCCCATTGACTATAGAGGGGTCCACTGGGTGTCCGCCGTATTAAAACTGAAAGTGGCTGAGAAAAAAGTCCTCCATGCAGGACTTTTCTATCCAGTGATTTTCGCCGGTTTCTGCGACAGAGGGAGAGTCCGGTGCAGATGTGAACCCAGTCTTAGCATGTTAAATGTGAAGTTAAACTTTGTTATATCTGTATATGATAAGCCCATATTTGGTTCTTCCACAGAGGGACAACCTCCTGAATACTGCATGTACCTGATAACTCAGTGCACTGTGATAACTCACAATGAAAAGCAATGGAGAAAAATCGAGTTAAAGTGGTTAGCAACTCTTTGCTTAAAACATTAAAAGTGGTAAACTTGGCTACATCTGTATTAGCAGGGCATATCAAGTAACTATGGGGCCCCATAGCAAAACAGTACCAGGAAATGTACACAATGATATCACAGTACAGGATAATGCACACCAAGATGTCACAGTACAGGGATAATGCACACAGTGATGTCACAGTACCGGGACAATGATCACAGATATGTCACAGTACCAGGACAATGTACACAATGATATCACAATAGAGGATAATGCACACAGAGATGTCACAGTACAGGTGAAAAAGCACACAGTGATGTCACAGTACAGGGATAATACACAGAGATGTCACAGTACAGGGATAATGAACATAGTGATGTCACAGTACAGGGATAATGCACACAGTGATGTCACAGTACAGGGATAATAAACAGTGATATCACAGTACAGGGATAATAAACAGTGATGTCACAGTACAGGGATAATATACACAGAGATGTCACAGTACAGGGATAATATACACAGAGATGTCACAGTACAGGGATAATGCATGCAGTGATGTCACAGTACAGGGATAATATACACAGTGATGTCACAGTACAGGGATAATATACACAGTAATGTCACAGTACAGGAATAATGCACACAGTGATGTCACAGTACAGGGATAATGCACACAGTGATGTCACAGTACAGGGATAATATACAGTGATATCACAGTACAGGGATAATAAACAGTAATGTCACAGTACAGGGATAATGCATACAGTGATGTCACAGTACAGGGATAATATACACAGTGATGTCACAGTACAGGGATAATATACACAGTAATGTCACAGTACAGGAATAATGCACACAGTGATGTCACAGTACAGGGATAATATATACAGATATCCCAGTTCTCCACCCCATATAGGACTTCTACTCGCTGCTGGTTTCCCCTCTTCCTGGTCACAGACCTGCTTTTTTAAACAAATGGGAAACTGACTTGAATCTTGTCTTGTCTGACTTGCAGTGTTCCAGAATTCTGGAGTTTGCCCATAAGGGCTCCATTCTGAGCAAATACCAAGAGGCGGGATACAAACTATTGACCACATGGTACCATGCGCCGTCTGCCTCCCCGAGATTTTGGCGCTGTGGCTTGGAGGAGGGGACACTATTACACATTTTCTGGGAGTGTGTTGGGCCGAGTGACTTCTGTGAAGGGGGTCCACCAGGTGATCTCCAAAGTATTCCAGACCAGCCCTCCTTGATCTCCTCTACTTCTCCCCCCACCCCCCCTTTTTTTTTTCTTTCCCTCCATCCCTTTTACCCCACACCTCGCCTGCCCTTACTACTGGCTCCTCTTCCCCTGCACCCCCTCTCCTTGTTATGAACCTTATATTGTTACTTTGGTGTTCATACACCGATCCCCTGCAGTTTTGGTGGCCTCTTTTGTTCTTGCTGTTTATTTGTATTTAAGTCAATACTTCTTAAATAAAGAATTTATATATAATATATCTATATATATATATATATATATATATATATATAGTTCTTTATTTAACCACTTCAGTACCAGGCCAATTTCTGGTTCAGGACCAGACACATTTTCAGGTTTTTTGTATGTGCGGTTTTGATTTTTATCATTTGGGTTATTCAACTAATTTCTGTGTCTTTTTTCGGTGACACACAGGGCTTTATTTTTATGTTGTTTTTATTTTTCATGTGTTTTAATTTTTTTTATATCTGGGAAAATATAAACAAAACAGGGCATCCACCTTCCCAGTGGGCGGTCTGGTAGTGGTTAAGAAGTATTGACTCAAATACAGGGATAATACACATAGTGATGTCACAGTACAGGGATTATACACATAGTGATGTCACAGTACAGGAATAATACATAGTGATGTCACAGTACAGGGATAATGCACATAGTGATGTCACAGTACAGGGATAATGCACATAGTGATGTCACAGTCCATGGATAGTAAACACAATGATGTCACAGTACAGGGATAATCTCATCCACTTTGCATGTAATATACAACACAGCATTTTTTGCCATAGCATTTCCTCCATGGCTAAAATGTTTTTTTGCAACGTGGGGGCTCTGCCTAAAAAATAATTTCCCCCTAAAACTAATTACTTAGTTATCAGCGATAAATGCAATCAAAAGCTTGCTATAATTTAATATTAGTTTGTTCTTTACGGTCAAAAGTCAAGATTGTGACTAGGACAAAGATAATTGTATTTTCAGATATTTAGATGTAGTATTATTCTAGATTCACATTAGTGCCCATCCTTCTGTTCTGACAAGAACAATGGACAAATATACCACTAAAATAGCAGTCACCAATGAAGCCGAAGGACTTCACTGACTATAATGGGGTCCATCAGTTGTCCATTCTTTTTTACTGAAATCACCAGATGAAAAAATCGGGCTTCCAGGCGAGAGACACTGCAAAAGTACTTGTCACTATGAAAATGCTATCAAATTTTACTGGCATCATATTATAGAGCTGAACAAATTGATGTAGAAAAATATTTAGTATCACTTGGAATTTATTTATAGAAATCCTTGCTTATTCTGGGATTAGGACTCCAGTGGGCGGTAAAGTTGGGACAACCCCATACACACCAGATAGTCTTCCAGCTCTACCAAAATCGTCAGGTTCAGCCAACAATAATGTATATGTTGATTCTACATGCCTGATCCATTTTTCCCAACATATGCCAAATGAGTGTCAGCTGAACATTTGATAAAACATTAGATGGTTGGACGTTTCTGCCAAAATCTGCAGTTCTGACCACCTTTAAATTGGCTATACACATTAGATGTATATCAGCTGAACACTGGGGGATATGAATTGGATATTTGGATATTTCAACATTATTTTGTTCTCATGGAGATAAGTTGCTGACTTGCTGTCAGAGGAGTCTGAGGAAGACAAAGGAGTCTGGAGAGGACAGGGGACTCTGGGGAAGACAGACAAGTCTGGAAAGGACAGAGGAGTCTGGAGAGTATAGAAGAGTCTGGAAAGGACAGGGGAATCTGGAGAGGACAGAAGAGCCCTAAAGGAGACAAAGAAGTCTAGAGAGGAGTCTGGAGAGTACAGAAGAGTCTGGAGAGGACAGAGGAGTCTGGAGAAGACAGAGGAGTCTGGAGAGGACAGAAGGGTCTGGAGAGGACAGAGGAGTCTGGAGAAGACAGAGGAGTCTGGAGAGGACAGAAGGGTCTGGAGAGGACAGAGGAGTCTGGAGAAGACAACAGAGTCTGGAGAAGACAGAGGAGTCTGGAGATGACAAAAGGGTTTGGAGAGGACAGAGGAGTCTGGAGAAGACAACAGAGTCTGGAGAAAACAGAGGAGTCTGGAGAGGACAGAAGAGCCCTGGAGGGTACAAAGAAGTCTGGAAGGACAAAGAGATCTAGGAGACAACAGAGAAGTCTAGAGAGAATATAGAAGACTGGAGAAGACAGTGAAGTCCAGCTGCAACTTTCTCCTCTCTCCCAGTTCAGTACACAAGCATCTCTCATATGAGCAGAGCATGCATGTGTATGGGGGAATCATGTGAGATAACAGTTTGGTGGACAGTTAACTTAAAGTGTAGACAGCCTTGGTCCACTGTGTATGTCCACTTTTAGGTCAAGGTCATGATCATGCTTGAGTAGACTGATGCAAGATTCCATCTGGTTCTTACATCACCAGAAGATAGTATGAACTACTGGAGGTTGATAGCTTCATTGTGTCAAGATAAAGTAGAAGATAATAGACATGAGAAAATATATGTACACTGCTTGAAAGAAGCTACTACATGATGCTAGCCTTTCCCAGAACACACCTGACACTTTGCACTAGGCTAGGAAGTGCAGTCAGACAGCGGTAACACACACAAGTCTGGCTCTAAATTCTGCAGCTAAATAATGTGTCTTAATTTGTTTAGAGCCAAAGAGTGAAGGTAAAGGTTAAGACTGATAGAACAGAGCCAGGACAAAGCGTGCACGGAATGTGATACAAGATGTATGTCTTAAATTATTTATCTTTTTCAGGCTTTGTCAATACTGGTATAATTCAGACCTCAAAAGAGCCCCAGGAATCCACAAGCAGATCAATTCCTGCTGATAAAATCCCTGCGGAATCACAAAGTTTCAGATAGTAAGGAGGTTGCGGGGAGAGTGAGGGGGGATTGGAAATAGCTGTTTTTATTTTCTTTTAATAGATTTTTCTTACCCCTGAGGTGAGCAAGATGTTCATTTTTTTTAACTCCGATACTGCCAGAGGGATTGAAGGAGGAGGAGTGGTGAAATAGTCTGCATTGTGTTGACAACCACTTCAGCATGCATTAACCCCTGAGTTCCGGGATTTTTTATATTTTTTTTTTAAGAATGAAATCATTGACAGTATTGTTTTTGGGCCTTGATGTGTATATAAATTTTTATGACAGGTGACTTTATAGGAGCATGCTTCGTGCTTTTTTTTATTGATGCCGCTTTGTAATGAAAGGATTTTTTTTATGTCAAAGCAAGAAGTGTATAGTAAAGAGAAAGAATTATCTAGGAAAGATACTGCTTCTTTTTAATGCATTGCTAGTTTTGGCTTTATGGATTTAGGGTCGTGGGGTTGAGCCACTTTCAGCTGGAGCTGGAGTTGGTGTCAGAGTTACTGACTCTGAATTTGGCTTCAAAAGTAAAATTATTAATTATTTTAAATTTTATTATACAATTATTACTATTGTACAATTAATTAGATGTATAGTTTGTTACATATTTACTTTCATAGGAATATAATCGCTGAGTTTTTAATGAATTAGAACTGCTTTTGTCCGATCATGCCTGTCAGCCATTTATGAAGGACTTGGAGCAGGAGTTGAGCTAGAGATGGAGTCGTGGTTTGTCCTACTGTGTCCACATCATATTCTCACCCTCATTAAACCCGAGTACATTAAATTAATCTTGGCTGAACCTATCATTTTCTGTGGGCTGGCAGATGATGTCAGAGAAAAGAAAGATGAGGCATGTTAACTTTTACATGTCCAATCCTTTAGTTTTAGTATAAGTCACCACCAAAAGTGTTGGGAAGAAGCATACTCCCCTTTCATCATTCAGAACACATGCATGCTTGGCTGAGTGATTTCATCGGGATCTGGGGTTGCCCTGACTCTCTCCTAAAGGAGAGAGAAAAAAGGAATCACCATGTTTTCTCAGTAACATAATAAAAACCCAACTACTGCAAGTAAAAAGCAATAAAATTTAAAATAACAAAAAAAAATAAAATGCAATAAAATTACATTTGTAGATTTACCCTTATACCTCCATCCAGGTTTGTATTGTGTTTCAGTGATTTCCTCTCTTATTTATAACATCACACCGTGTTTTATATGGCGCAAACCTATTAACGTCTTCATGCTATCTTCAATTATTACTTGGACTAGGAAGAAATCGTTTGTGCACTTGTGGTGAATGCAGCAATTGTTGCTTGTGAGAGACAAATTGATGATAAGGACAGACAGTGTGATGAATGACTTTGTGTAGAACATTTAATTGTTCGCCTTTTCTTTTGAAGACTCTTTATGCGTCTTTGTTTGTACACAGCGTGGGTACACTGCGGGCAGGTGTGGTGCCATCCTTCTGCCTTTCTTCTCTATAGCTGAGTTGTACACTGTTTAGGGGCTCCTTTCATATCTGCACAAATTATCCTATATTATTTCATACACGTTCATATGCAAATAACCAGGTTGGTATTCAATAGTGCATCTTTGTGGATCCACCAATAGATTTGATTGTATAGAATTTTCCTTTATACTTTATGCTACATAATATTGGCAGAAGTTGTGTAATGGGGTATGAACCTGTCCATCATTGTCATGGGCCACATGGGCGCGGGAATACAGCTCCCTCTGCATACCAGCCTACTAGAGGATGGGGTATCTGGGTCCCGCTTATTTTGGTGCTTGGGAAAGTTCCTTACTGACACATAGGTGTTGCGCTCAGCTCACATAGGTTCCATAAAGATTGTTGGCAGGAAAAAGACCACATGGTCCATCTAGTCTGCCCTTATATTATTTCCATGTTATCTTAGCATAGACATGTGTTTATCCCAGGCAGGATTACATTCACTTACTGTAGAATTCCCAACTACATCTGCTGGAATTTTGTTCCACACCTTCACAATTTCTCTAGATGCATGCTAATGTTTGTAACACCAGGTTTGGTATAGGAAAATCCCTTTTCACTGGAGACTTTCCCATCCGATGTGACTACAAGGAATCAAGCTGTAGCATGCGAAGGCTGTACCTTGAACGGTGTGAAAACATCACTGCCTGCTACACAGCCAATAGCCGCAATTGCACATATACAGTACATACAACACACCCAACCTATGGCGAGTGAGGACCTAATCACAGTACACCACCTAAGGCCATATTTGTGGAAGGTGTGGCTTCCACCACCTTACAGTTAATCAAATATAGAGAGGTTTATCATTTCTTTGTCATTGTATGAACTCAGAGGCCAAACAAGTATTTATGGTGCTCCCATTGGGGATATCATTGCCCCATGGCCATTATCACCAAGTTAGTTGAAGAAAGGTACAGATGTTTTTCACAGTGTCCCTTGTTACTATTGCATGGCCTCCCATGTATACAGCCCACTTAACTAGTAGACCCTAATTTACATCAACATTAAAAGGGCTTATATCTTTGGAATGGCTGAACAGATTTGGATAAACAAAGCAAATTGTTCAGGGTGACAGCGCCCAGATGAGGCATATCATTGGGCTTTTCAGACCCGGTGACAGGTCCTCTTTAATTATATACTATAAAGATATACAAGTGTATATCAGACATGTATAAATTCCTTGACTATTGTTTCTAACTTTACTTTAGTTGAACATTCAGGTGATATGTCTACTTACCCGACATCTGTAAGAAATTCTGTAATGAACACTCCTTAAAAAGAAAAGGAGAACTGGAGACATTCTTCTGCTCTTGTGTATTACTATGTTACTGACAAAAATACATCTCAGGCACAGATCCATCTTAGACTACGGTGTCTTATGGCAGTAAATCTTACATTTATTGTCTATTTAATAAGAAAGGGGTTCCATTCACAGATATGAGAGCTGACGTGTATGCACCATATATATAATTGGGTGCAGCACTTTCTTCATTCTTCTTCCTATGGCACTCTTTATTCATTTAAGTCTATTCCACTATACTGCACCAGCCTTCACAAGGGTACAGAGTAGATTGAAACCTCCAAGCTGATTTATTTTCTGATTAAATAGTCAAGCCATAAGCATATACTGCAGCTTTTTGACCTTCACGTATGAAAGGTTAACATTACATTTATATAAACCTTATTCTTACCAGACGGACAACATGCAAATGTGATCTAAAACGTATTTCTGCTTCACAACATTCAATAGATAGACTCTGTACTGTTAATGATGGGTAAGGGATGCAGAGTGTTAATGGGATTTCCCAGTAGTAATCTCAGGCCCATTGCATTAAAAGGGAAGCAAACCTATGTCATGTAATAGGTTCGCCAGAGTGAGAGTTGCTTCTTGTTAGTAGCATTCATTATTGGCTAAATGAGAGTATACCTAAAGAGGACTAATAGGATACATGAAAAAGAGGTTGCCAGGTTCATTATGAATTTTCAGAAAATCGTGGGTACGTCCACACCTGAGATTTTTGGGGTTCATCACCCACGAATTACTATTATACACCGGGGTCTCCTCAGATCCCAAACTATAATAAGCAAAGGCCCAGGGGAGGTGTAGTAAAATAATAAACCCTGATACTCTTCTTCCCCCACCTCTCCTGGGCTCCCTTGAGGCATCACGGGCCCCAGGGGCCATGGAGGCCTGTGATTGGGCATCAGTGGTCATAGGCTCACCAATGCCTGTGATATCACTAAGGAGGCCAAAGATGATGGAAGAGAACCGTGATGGAGCACAATCCACTGTGAGGGAGTCCAGAAGAGGTGAGGGAAGGTGAGTATTACTGTTTATTATTTTATGGCCTCCGCTTATTATACTTTGGGGCCAAAAGTACAGTATTATAAGCACTTTCATGTGGTCTAAAACAAAACTGATGGGAGAATCTTGCAAATATTTCCTAAACAAATCTCTAGTTGTCAGGGCAGAGGCAGGTGGCAGTGGAAGAGACAGAAAATGTCATTTACAGAGGATCTATCAGTTCTCTGGACATGGCTAGTTTAGCAAATATTTCTGTTTTTAAAGAAATAATTCCTCTGTTATTCCCCCTAGAACTGTAAAAGCAAATTGACAACTGGGTGTTACCAGTAGGGGGCATGTCCTTGCTCTGACATTGTCCAATCAGTGCTGCCAGTATCAAACTGTGCAGGGACACACCCCTCTGATAAGGGGAATGGTAACACCCAGTTGTCAATTTGTTCATAACAGAGGAACAACTAAATTCAGAATTATGAGTAAAGTTGTTCCAGAGTTGCTATTATAACAAGAATTTACTAAAACAGATAGGTCAGGAGAGACGACGTGCCCTGTTTAATCCAACAGAGAACATATATTCTGTATACATATACTGTAGTTTTAGTCTAATACATGGTCCAGAGTTTAAGGGATTGTTATTCACCAAACATATTGAATTCTTCCATACTGATATGTGAATTATTAATAACATTACTAACAATTATCACACTTTCCATCAACAAACATACAAGTATCTATCGTCTCTTACACATAATACACAAAATGGGCATCTCCATTAATTAACACAGTAGACAAGACATGGTGGTTTTCTTAGCGTTTATTACTGAAGTTCCCATGCATATTAATGAATTTAAGGCCAATATCCCCCCCACAAGGTCACACTACAGACACTGAAGCTTTTGCCACTGATATAATACATCCATGTATATACAGAAAATATTCACACATTCCTCATCCATGGATCTCACGCTTCTCCTGTGCAAAAAAAAAAATAAAATAAAACATCCGCTAACCGTATTTATCAAACTATTGAATTAATAAGACATATGGCAAGGCACCCTTTCCTGTGAATTTACCCCTTACTGTAAAATGTGCATGAAAGTCGCAGTAATTGAAATTAATTCCGAGTAAGACTTATGTATTATCATTGAATAAAAGGGAATGAAAGAGCCCATAAAAGACAATTCTTTATTATCGACTCCACATGTCATAATGGAAAAGTCTCAGACTGTATTATGTAGTGTATGTATCTGAGCAGACCAGACAATTAGAATATTGTACCATAGTAGTATGGTTATCATGTATTACACAGTATAATATCTTTTTATACTATGTTCTTGTGTTATGTTGAAGGTTTTCTCACATCCTAATGACTTATCACCTACAGGGTAGGTGGTAAGAGTCTGATCGCTGGGGTCCCATTGCTCATGAGAACCATCATGAGATCCACCATTTGAATGCAATCAAAAGGGGTTGACAAGGCATTAAAGGAAACTCAGGAGAGGCCTGGGTGGGCAAAAAATAAAAAAAAAGTCATGCTCACCTATCCCCTGCACTGTACATTGTATGCTGGGACTCACTGAGTCAGAAGCAGAGAGGGTCACATGACTGCTGAGACCAATACGTGGGCTCAGAAGTTGCTAGTAAGGATTCGGTGACGTATCTGAGTGATGTCACTGGTCCCTCACCAGCAACTGCTGATGTGAGACTCTCCGCTTGAGAGTTTCGGCACAGAAGTGAAAGGGGACCAGGATTGTAAAATGTAGTGTTGGGGATAGGTGAATATGACTTTTTTTTTGTTTTATACACACCCCAACTACCCCTGAGTTTCCTTTAATTCATGGGCAACCTTTTTAAAGTTGCACTTGCGCGCGGCAGGTCCATTCGCTGGACTCGCCAATCTCCCTCAATCCCATAGAGTCACTGGGACATAGGATCACCATTCTTATGATTGTTGGAGGTCCTAGCAGTGAAGCCTCCAGCAGTCAGACACTACCAGTGATCGCCTAGATGTTATGGTGGACAACCCCTTTGTAACATTCTTATATTGCTTTCCCAACACCATGATCTTGAATACTATTTTTTTATTGGTCACTCTACATAAAGATACATGCAACAAATGCAAAAATAATCTTAACCAAGCGTTTTTTCCTCCCATTTTTAATGCATATATTAAGACACCTCCCATTGTGTAGGTTTAGCTTTATTTCTGACTGCTAGTTAGAAAGGTCAATTTTATGATGAATCTGAATTCCAATTTACTAAAGTGACAATTTAAGAAGTACTGACAATTTTGTTACAATGAATATATTTTAATAGAGTAGGCAAAGATATTTTGCATAATGTGAATATTCTTTGATACAACATAGGTTTAACATTTAGCTCAGGAGATGTCCTATAACCTGGAGTCCATAGTAGCACCAAACAAAATGACTTTTTTTTTTCTTGTACAAGTTAGGTCTTAAAAGGAACCCAATGCTGTCCAAACTGAAGGCACCAGGTTTTTGAGCAAAATGAGCTGAACAGATTTATATACGTTTGTGAGAAAAGATTCAGCATATCTAGTCATTTATTCTTTGAAATTTCTACTCATTCTGCTTAGGAGTCCAGTGGGCAGTGGCTGTCTGACACTAAGACCGCCCACTGGACAATGCCAGAAAGCAAAGAGTTGGATAAATCACTAGTTATACCAAATCTTTCCCTACAAATATGTATATCAATCTGCTCAGCTCCTCCTGCTGTATAACATTACTTTACAGTATTTTCGACATAGTGGGTTCCCTCAGCCTCAGCACCACCAGAGCTTACCATTTACTTTGGATCTTGGATCTATACCCCAATGTGGAGAATATCTCCATAATATGATGGCAATAATGTACGGTATAGTATGGAGGTACCATAGAGTAGCACAGGGAGTGCCTAAAACTGCTGAATTATACATTTCTGATCCTGTTTTTCTAAAGAAATGTAGCCAGGGTGTGACAACAGATTACTCCTTCCTATTCAGAAAACATGCATGCTTGGCTGAACCATGTGTGCATGTGTATTAGGGAGTCTGGAGGAATAACAGTCAGTCACATGAGTATTTGTCAACAGCTAAAGAAAGTGGAGTGAAATTTGTCTTCTCTTCCTCAGTATACAGTCATGGCCAAAAGTTTTGAGAATGACACAAATATTATATTTTCACATGATCTGCTGCCCTCTGGTTTTTATGTGTGTTTGTCAGATGTTTTTATCACATACAGAAATATAATTGCATTCATATTATGAGTAACAGAAGCTTATATTGACAGTTAGAATGAGTTAATGCAGCAAGTCAATATTTGCAGTGTTGACCCTTCTTCTTCAGGACCTCTGCAATTCTCCCTGGCATGCTCTCAATCAACTTCTGGACCAAATCCTGACTGATAGCAGTCCATTCTTGCAGAATCAATGCTTTAATTTTGTCTGAATTTGTTGGTTTTTGTTTGTCCACCCGTCTCTTGATGATTGACCACAAGTTCTCAATGGGATTAAGATCTGGGGAGTTTCCAGGCCATGGACCCAAAATCTCTATGTTTTGTTCCCTGAGCCATTTAGTTATCACCTTTGCTTTATGGCAAGGTGCTCCATCATGCTGGAAAAGGCATTGTTGAGTGCCAAACTGCTCTTGGATGGTTGTTAGAAGTTGCTCTTGGAGGACATTCTGGTACCATTCTTTATTCATGGCTGTGTTTTTAGGCAAGACTGTGAGAGAGCCGATTCCCTTGGCTGAGAAGCAACCCCACACATGAATGGTTTCAGGATGCTTTACAGTTGGCATGAGACAAGACTGGTGGTAGCGCTCACCTCTTCTTCTCCGAATAAGCTGTTTTCCAGATGTTCCAAACAATCGAAAAGGGGATTCATCAGAGAAAATGACTTTACCCCAGTCCTCAGCAGTCCACTCCCTGTACCTTTTGCAGAATATCAGTCTCTCCCTGATGTTTTTTCTGGAGAGAAGTGGCTTCTTTGCTGCCCTCCTTGAGACCAGGCCTTGCTCCAAGAGTCTCCGCCTCACAGTGCGTGCAGATGCACTCACACCTGCCTGCTGCCATTCCTCAGCAAGCTCTGCACTGCTGGTAGCCCGATCCCGCAGCTGAAACACTTTTAAGAGACGGTCCTGCCGCTTGCTGGTCTTTCTTGGGCGCCCTGGAGCCTTTTTGGCACCAATGGAACCTCTCTCCTTGAAGTTCTTGATTATGCGATAGATTGTTGACTGAGGTGCAATCTTTCTAGCTGCAATACTCTTCCCAGTTAGGCCATTTTTGTGCAGTGCAATGATGACTGCACGTGTTTCTTTAGAGATAACCATGGTTAACAGAAGAGAAACAATGATGGCAAGCACCAGCCTCCTTTTAAAGTGTCCAGTGGTGTCATTCTTACTTAATCATGACAGAGTGATCTCCAGCCCTGTCCTCATCAACACCCACACCTGTGTTAATGGAGCAATCACTGAAACGATGTTAGGTGGTCCTTTTAAGGCAGGGCTGCAATGATGTTGAAATGTGTTTTGGGGGATAAAGTTCATTTTCTAGGCAAATATTGACTTTGCAAGTAATTGCTGTTAAGCTGATCACTCTTTATAACATTCTGGAGTATATGCAAATTGCCATTAGAAAAACTGAAGCAGTAGACTTTGTAAAAATTAATATTTGTATCATTCTCAAAACTTTTGGCCATGACTGTACTATGACCATTCTATTCCATTCTAATTCCTTTTTCCTGATAGACTGGATGGCCAAAATATACCCAATATTACACATTTCATATCCCCATATACATTCCAAATTTGTCTTGAAAATCAATGTGCTTATCTGTGTATATTTAAGGTACCATCATTACTCTCATACTAACACTACCAATCTTTTTGATGGGATCAGTTATAGTTCTTAGTGTTCCATCCCTTGTGACCGTTACCATGTTATATGGAAATAACCTGACAGGTCTACAGAACAAAAAGTTCTTTCTCGCGTCATGTAATGTGATGTTCATTGAGATGTTTCTGAAAGTGAACCAGACAGTGTTCTGCACCGAAGGGAAGCGGCTAATTTACACCTAAGACGTTCCTTCAAGTCCCTATTGGGAAAGTCATTAAAGACAACAGAAATTAACACATGAAGCAAATTCTGACCCGCTTTGTTGTGTACTTTCAATTACTAAATACAGTTGGCACAATCCTAATGTCTATGTTATGGATGATAGAGTCACATTGTAGCATGACGGTAATTACAGAATGCAGAAAGTAATAACTCCATATTTATGTATATTGGCAATGCGATATGAAGTTTTATGGTAAGTTAAGAAGTACTTTTCTTCATCAGAAAACTATGGGATAGTCTAACTTTAGAATTATAATTTAGCAAGGGATATTGAGAAGGGCAATATGTCATTGTAAGAGGTCATTAAGTTGTTGAAGAGAGGGGAGTAAAACATTGCCAGACATCTTTGGAGGTGGCTTTCCTCCCTGAGAACAAAAGGATCAGACATTGAAATTCGGCATGCCCGATCCATCTTTTCTCAGGCATCATCTGTCCAGGGAGATTCAAGAGGCCATCATAGACGTCAGATTGTTGGCCAGTTCCATCAAAATTGGTGAATTTGTGTGACTTTGCTCTAATAGACTTGTGTTGACTTAACCTACTGATTTAATTGGGAATGGTAGACATTCAGGTAATATGGTTAGGTTAGGATCCATTCTAAATCCATGGCAGAGGTGTCTGGTAGTGACTTACTCCCCCTCTCTCTAGTCAGAACACATGCAAAAATGGGGAGTTCCAATGGAACAGCTGTTGACTGGAGCTTGCTTGGCCAACAGATATTGAAAGCATATGGTCTCCTTTAGACCTACTGGACTCTACCTGAACGAGTCTTTATGGTACCAAGCAGTTGAGAAAATTTGCATTAAGTACTGTAGCCTAAGGGTATATTCACACATAGGAATTTGGCTCTGATCTTGAAGCAGATTCAGCGCCAAATTCTGCTCTGAAAAAGATGCATAAAAATAAGTGTCCTGCTTGATCTTGCCATGAATTTCCTGGCTTGAGACACTCTGCTGATCAGCCCCAGATGAATGCAAGTAAAAGCTGTGGCAGAGGGCTGATCCAGTATGAACTGTCCCTAGGTATGCAATGTACTAAATGTGGCCCTCCTGATACATAGCTTAGGAGAAAATCAATGTATTGCTCCCAATAGTTCTACTGAAATGGATGAGAACAATGGACATTAAATAATGGTTGTGAGAAAAGGAGAGGAAATACTGAAAGCTGCCATCACACTGATGTTGATCATCCCCAAAATTTTCATGAAATTAATAATAATACTTAATAGAAAAATGTCATTACAAATTATAGTAATTTAGTGTCAGAATGGAATATAACTTCCATATTAATATAGAATCTGTAGTGAACGTCTAGCTCACAAATCACCACTGGAGCTTTAAAACGATCCCTAAAAAACTTTCTCAAGAAAGTCCAACTATAACACCCGTAAAAGTAATCCTGTGATGTTAATATGACAAATGTCTAGAACAGCTGTAAAAATGTTGCGCAAGAACATAACTCAATTTTATGTTGGAAATCTGTCAGCACAAGCTTTAAGTGACAGCAGTTGTTACATATGTGGGAGAGTGTCATTACTTTTCAATTTTAAGGCTGATAATATCTTCTGATCACCTTGTAAGAAGTGATAAAATAGAAAAAAATAGAGTTGTCCACAATAGTTTTATTGAACATTAACTTCTGCCATGTTCTGGTGTAGACAGAGCTGCGATATTGAAGAAAAACTCCAGTTATTATATAATATTATGTATATAAGTAGCACACCAGGGATGAACAGCTTTAGAAAATATAACATGGAATCATATACATGTTTTAAAAAATTTAGCCAGATCACATGATTCATTTCAATAGGACATCTTAAAAGTTTTTCTACCTTGGGTTGGGCTTGTTTTACTGTTCCATCATAGGATCACACATGATGGACACTATTGGGCTCAACAACCCACACTGAGTTATAATTGTTCATTGTTTCAATGGAAAAAAGTGCAACATGCTGTGCTATGTTTTCAGACAAATATGATGGTGGCTCCAATGCAGATGTGAACCGAACCTTAAGCTGGTCATATTTGCCAATTCTGATGGGATAGGACGACCATCTAATGTGTATAGTTGCCCTGTGATTCTCCCCTGGAGAAATAAGGATCAGGCAGTTGGATTTTAACCAGGATACTTTTGTTCTTGTGAAGAATGGCCGCTGTGAGAGTAGTCTGGCAGCCGCTTTCTCCCTGCTACCACTTCAGTTCACATGTACTACTCAGCTAATCCAAACATGCATGTTAATAAAGGAGATGGATGAGATAGCTATTGGCCAAATGGAGAAAGTGTATGGCTAGCTTTAGGGTGTTGCATGATTGTTTGTGTCTGTCAACTATACTAACTGTAAAGTGTGAGGCTACGTTCACACCTACGTTCGGTTGCTGTTCGGGGATTTCGTCCCCCTTTCTGCTTGAAAAATGCAGAGAGAAAAGTCCTGTAAGCAAGACAGGTTTCCGTGGGTAACCGCTTTTTAAGCGGATTGGGTTTTGTTTTTCGGTTCCCCATGCAGACCCGAAGAACAGAAACCCCAACGCAGGTGTGAACCTAGTGAAAGATAGTTAATATGTGACTGACTTTGTCAGGAAGACAACAGCCACAAACTGATACAACGTAGAAACCATACCGCTACAGCAAAGAGAGATATTTTGGGCTTTATTTGCTAGGGAAATTAGTCTGCCTCTGTTTTAATTTGCCTTCTGATTGACTTAAAAGAATTTTTTTTGTTAGAAAAACAGTTATATTTTTCTATACCTTTAGGTAGAACGATGCTATTCAGTAGATATATGGATCAAAAGTGGTACAGCCAACAGCTGTTTCTCCCAATCCCACATACACATGCATACTAGGCTTGGCCAAGCATGCAAATGTTCTCAGTGGGGAGAGGACACAGCTGGTGATGGTTTACCTTCCTTGAGAACAAAAGGATCAGGCATGTTGGATTCTTCCCTTAACAACTTTCATCTAGGGAGAGTCGGGACACGATCAAACACATTAGATGGTTGGCTCATCTGGTCTGTCCTCTCATAAAATTTTATATTAATCTAAGTTGAGTCCAGCTGAACTGCTGGAGATCCAGTTTTTGTGGTAGTGATACAGATGCCTATGTCTATGAGCAACCTGGTTAAAGGGGTTTTCCGAGCCTATCAATTGAGGACCTATCCTTTAGAATAGGTCATCAACTGAAGATCAGTGGGAGTCCGGCTTACAGGTCCTCCATGTAACACCTGTCTGAAGCAACAGCTGTATGAGGGCCGCTTCCATTTCAAACACAATGTGACATCACATTCATCAGTCACACTGCCTGTTTGCAGCTCAGTCCCATTCAAGTGAATTGGGCTGAGATGCAATACCAATCATAGCTGCTGTAAAACGTATGGTGTGCTAGGTTTTCTGCGTGGAGGCTGCAGCACACATCTGAACACTGCCGGATTATCAATTGATAAAAAGTCATCAATTAATAAAAGCACCTTTAATACAGCAGAAAGGCTGGGTTCACATGTTATAGGTGTCTGCGCATATCTTCCTGTCATACAGGTGAAATCTACGTCATATACAGCATACTGTAGATGTGAAAATCTCCGATGCACATTTTTACTGTGGAAATTTCACTTGATCCAGAACATGTAAGACAGCTATAGAGAAAGGTGTAATTTCAGTCCTGACAAACATTCTTGTCTTTTCTCTGCCCTCAGTTAAAAAGCAATTCTGCCGTGAGCTGAGATCCAAAGTTGATAAGGAGGTGATTTTTAATGCTGATTAAACAAAGGGTTACAGGGTGAATGACTCCCAAGTAACCAGACTGTAAAATCCGACTGCTCAAAGATTGCAATTTACTAATGGTAGAGAAAGAGAATTGTGGCATCTAAGAGGTATTCCTATCTCAGGACTGTGAATATGCCATAAATACCTGCAAAGGGAATATCTCTTTAAACTCTGCCAGTATCCTTTCCATAATTACCTATTTAGAGCATGGTAATTTTAGTGCCATGGACAAGATTGGATTTTTCATCTTTCAATGTTTTCCATATCTCTCAGGACAGGATCCTGTCCTTGTCAATATATGTATCTACGGCTAAAAATGGATCCATAATATGGCCATGTGCAGAAGCTATTAGGCAGTGAACCTCTAAAGTTTCCCATAAACATTCAAATAGTTGATGGATGAATGCTAGTTTGGCTGACAGCTACTTCCATTGACCCTCAATATACATGTATATATACATATACATGTGTTTTTGGCTCAACCCAGTGTGCATGAGTTCTGAATGTGGAAAAGGGAGTATGACCTTGTCAAGATAACTCTGGTGGTGGCTTATCTCCACTGAAAAAACAGATTTGTCATTGAAATTTTACATGCTTGATCCTTCATTCACTCAACATCATGGGTTGAGGGAAAGTTTGCAGTCTTACACATAGGATAGTCCACCAGTGCCCCCAAAATTGGTGGGCTTGGCCTGACTTTGTTGGGGTCCATTAAAATATAGCTCTGGTGTAGAATCCAGTAACTTAGTTGACGTCTTTTGTGTAGCTCTGTGTTTACAACTGACCTTGACAAAGACTAGCTTAAGTAGCAGCCATTGATACAGGAGTATGTCTTTACTTAGCAAATGGATTCACACAATCTAAAAAAAAACAGTCTGTAATGGAATGTGACATTGAAGTTGGCTTTCGGCCAGACAATCGTTCAGCCAACAGCTGTTCCTCCCAAGTCTCCAATACACATACATGCTCGGTTTGGTTGAGTGTGCATGTGTTCACAATGAGGAGAGGGAAGTAAGCTGCAGCAAGGCACTTCTGGTGGCAGCTTATCTCCCATGAAATTCAACATGCCGACTCTTGTTACTCTCCAAAATCTGCCTTTGAGGGAGAGTTGAGACACACCATGAACATCAGATGGTCAACTGCTACTGCTAAAATTGGTGGCTTCAGCCAACAATCATCTGTGGATGACCATTCTAAAACTGGCCATACATGGTATACTTTCATTAGCTGAAAAATACTGCACATATCCATTTGCAGTGCCCGAAAATAGATTGGCTGTTTTGGAAATTTTTGGCCAGCAGTTGGCCAAAAATGAGAGTGTTTGCCAAAGAGTGTTTGATCTGCCACTTTAGTTGTTAATGTTGATAGTAGGCTCGTTCATAGAAATTCATAAAAAGCTACCATGTATAGACAGCTTTGGTCATTATGTCATTGATGCAAACTGTATTGAGACAAGAATTTTTCTAATAAAAAAACTTAGTCTAATGGGTTTTCCCACAAACATAGCCATATTTAAATTTGTAGACCATGAAAAGTTAAAATTTTAGCAAATATAATTGATTACAAATTTTTCAGTGTTTTAAAGATCTTATAACCAACTTAGTGGTGAAGTCTTTTGTCTCAATCGGTTGCCAATGGGTACGGCCATGAATGCAGGAACTTTCTATGGTCAGACACTTGTCAGAAATCCAGCTATGATTTCCAAATAGTGGTTGGGTTATGTTCTCATGCAGGAACACAAAACAGACAGATAACCCAGTCACAATAAGGAAGTCATACCTGGATTTCTGGCAATTGCCAGACCATAGAAAGTTCCTGCATTGATGGTCATATATCCATTGGCAAGCTGTGAAGAAAACAGACTGTCACCACTAAGATGATTAGAGAAAATCTGTAAAACATTGTAAATTTTAAATTATTTATATTTTTGAAAAATTGTCTAATTTTTAATACTCTATACATTAAAATATAGTTACCTTTGTGGGAAAACTGCTTTAGTAAGAATGAGCTGCTCATGAGCCTTGTGCTATGCTCAAAGAAATCGACAAATATGATCTGTTGGTCTACCTGAGAAAGCAATCACTGTTTTAGTCACTGTGTATAGTAAGGTTGTTGTATACAGGAGATTGAGATTCTGCCACAATGATAGGGTGTCATTATTGAACTGGTAATAAGTGACTTATCTGGAACATGGGATCCCTGTGGAGTTGAGTTATAAAAGTATTGAAGACATGTGGAGCATTCAGAAAAATTCCTATTAAAAAGTGTAAAATGAGAAAATTGCTTAATTTGGCATTCATAAGATTTAACACACTTAACTGGATCTGTAATGCGGAGACCTTAGCACGCTGTGACGCATTAGGTCATAATAAGTATGTGTAATTGATTATATTATTTTATTTTCCATTAGGTCCCTATCAGCACGTTACATCCTACCTCTTAATTGTCATTAACAACCATTGTGAAAGTAAATGAATATCTTCTTTTGTGTAGAGGGGACTGAATACTGCAATGAAGGATGCCCTCTTAGGCAGACAAGGAGTTAATCCAACACAGACCCTGCCATAGCTCCTATCCTAACCTTCGTTTTGGTAGGATGAACAACATGACAACTTGGTCAGCTCTCCTCTGTGCGGTGTGCATGTGTCATAAAATATCACATAGCAAAAAGTATTCCAAAAAGCGAAGAAGACTGGCACCAACTGAGTCCTAAAAATGATCATTTTTATTGTATCCAATTTATCCATATCAAATGAAGACTGTCGTGTTTCATGTTTTCACTGAGACTATGGTTGAGGATCTGGATAGCATGAAATGTGACAGTTTATTGTTTGTTTGGTTTTTTTGTGAGGCTATGAATAAGAATCTGAAAGGTCTGAAACACATCAGTCCAGGGGTGTTTCTCTTTGTTTGATATGCTGCTGCGATGTTGCAGACCATTCAGGTCCTTATCTCATAGCCTTAGTGAATACTTGTGTTTACACTGAGGCAATGCGAAAGGACCTGCATAGTCTGAAATTCATCAGTATAGTGTTCTCATTGTAGCTAAGAATATGGGCCTTAATGGTCTAAAACAAATTTGTCTACTGGTTTTACTGAAGCCATGAAGAAGGACCTGAATGGTCTAAAACGAGTCAGTATAGTGTTTTCACTGCGGCTATAAGGAAGGACCAGAAAGGTCTGAAATGTGTCTGTACAGTATTTTCACTGAGGCTAAGAGTAAGGATCTGAAAGTTCTGAAACGCGTCTGTATAGTCTTTTTTACTGAGGCTAAGAGTAAAGACCTGAAATGCCTGAAACGCATCTATCTAATGTTTTCGCTAAGGCTAAGAATAAGGACCTGAAAGGTCTGAAACGCATCTGTCTTCTGGTGTTTTTTTGTCTGATACACTACTGCAATGTTTCTACCCGGATATAATAAAGAAGATTATTTTTAGAATTCACTTGATGCCGGTCCTCTTTGCTTTGCCAATACTAACCTCCGTTTTCACCTTTGCACTTTCCACTTTTTTAACCCTTTAGCACTTACATTCTAGGCTTTCTCAGTTCTCAAACCTGACTTTCCCGTTGTTCACATGCTTATTTATCTGCTCTCTGGTCAAACCATCTTTACCTTCCTAGCACCTTACATATTATATTTCCTCCATTATTATATGATAGGTAAAATGTTATCACTTTTGATTCTCCCTCCACTTAACCGCGTCCATTGTCAATAACACATTTTCATCTACTGCCTCAGAAATAAATTGGTATAAAGCCCTGGAACTTGTATCTTAATAGTTTCTCCCGAGAACCAACATTTGAGGCCTTTTCTGTCTTCTTATTACCAACAAATGCAAGGCTCATACTCAGTGGCGATACTGAATGCCAGGCATAGGGCAATTTATTATCTATACCCTGTTTTATACCCAAGGAGTCAAAGGGTTTATCCGTTTATAGTTTCTCACAAAAAGCAAATGGATGAAGACCCAAGATGCTGTGTGAGAGGAAGCATAGACAGGAGGGCAGTGCCTATGACACCGCCACCTTCACCTTTGTAGAGGATGCACCCTAGCAAAGAGAAGGCAATTACACGTCCTTGTTGGTTTTGGATCCATTTAATGGTCTCTGAAAAAGAAGACAAAAAAAAGTTATTGTAACTTCAATGTACACAAAAAACTTAAAAGGTTTGTGCCAACTTTAGAATATTTATCCTATTGATAGGGGATAACTTCATAAGCAGTCGAACCCCCACCGACTCCCGAGACCAGGGGTCCAGTTCCTCCATCCTGATGGAGCGACAGGCTAAGCATGTGTCATGGTGCTCCATCATCTCTGGTTCTCCCATAGAAAATGAGTGGAGCAGAAGGGCATGCTCGGCCTGCCACTTCATCAGTGTAGCGGAATCAGACCCCCATTCTCAGGATAGGTAGGGGTCCGAGAGGTTGAACTCTTACCAATCATGAAGTTATCCCCTACCCTATTGATAGCTGGTAGTTGGTAAAACCCCTTCAAAAGTCTGACATTTATGATATATATATTCATATGATATAGGAATCTGGTTTATAAGGTTTTCCACTTTTACAGATGTAGCAATGTTCAACTTGACACTGCTAACTTGCTGCAGTGTGAATATTATCACATAACAATGTCAACTTTGATACATCTCAATGTAAATGCACCTTAGCTATTGCTTAATAAAAAAAAAGGTTACTGTATGTAAATTTCTAAAGTACTATAGTTTCCGTAATTCTGTCAGTGAAAGGAGACATCCTTCTCAGAGGGATTTTCTGGGACTTTACTATTGATGACCCATTCTGAGGACTGGGGTCCGACTCCTGGCACACCCACCGATCTGGAATCACCAGAGCTCTCTGAATAGAGAAACCAGCTACATAGTTTATCAGCCAGAAGAACAGTGCCATACACTGTGTACTGGCCATGCCTAGTTACTGCAGCTATCTCACTTGCATGGGACTAGGCTGGGCCACAACACAAACTACAGTGCTGTGCATCTGGCCAGTACACTGTGTAGCTGGTTCAGCTGTGGAGTGAGCCCTGAAGTCAGTTATGCTGCAGGTCACCACTGTTCTGATGACCGATAGTCACCCCCTTCATCTTGCAAAAGTTGAAGACTCTTGTTTCCTACACATCAGATACAATAGTAAAAAACCATTGGCACAGTATTGTATCTTCTTTGTGAGGAATTGAAACACGAATAATTGTAAAGCTGCAGAATATTTTAAAGGGGTATCCTCATCTTAGATCATTATGATATACCCACATATACCTACACATAACTTAGCAATAACTACTGTACTTATGCACTGGCTTGAGAAAGGTTCCTGTGAGGACCGAAACGACGCCTGTCTTGGATTAAAAAGTCACTAGTTTTTGAATTTATCTAGAGTGCTGCCATTTTTTCTTTACTATTTAACCTTTTATCAAAGGTATTGCCACCCTCTTTTTAGACTTGCATCTAATCTTTGCTTTTTCTATGCTGCTTTAAAATTTTCATCTCTACTTATGCACTAGATTATATAAGCTACAGACAGCAAAAAAATGATGTCATTTTTTACTATTTTTTACTATTTTATAAACTTGGATGGTTGAGTGATTTTGTATCTCTTATAGCAATATTATTTATTATAACGTAAAGTAAAGTTTACACATAAAAATATTGTAATGTTTGTAGAATAAAGTTTATAAATGTACACTGTCTTGGTATTCCGATTATTTATAAATGGTACTTTTTGTGCCAGTACTGTTAACAACAGTAATGCTATTCTAATTATAACTGCTAATGAGCAATTGCATATTCATGCTTTGCTTTACTTACTGTGTCTATCATTAGATGATATTTAGACGAGCATTTATCTTTTTGTCACATATGCAGATGGTATATTCTAACATAGGAGCTAATCCTTAATTACAGTACAAAAGTTGGGGGTATGAGCCAATGGCTATTAATCTTTCTTCTCGGTGATTTGGAGCTTTAGTGAATTGTGGAGAAGTTCTAAGTTTCTAATATGACTCATAACCATCATGTATTGTTAGCTAAATATACTATTTGGGTTGCTGTTGCTTAGGAATATAATAATCGAAACAAATTCATAGCAATGACTACTTCACACACACACAAAATATATATATATATATATATATATATATATATATATATATATATAAACTACCTTTTGATGCCCTGCGCCAAGATTTGCACCACTTGTTGCCATTGTCCTTTGGTCTCTGACCCTTTTGTGCAGTATAGGCAGGTTCGAGACTGCAGGCTTTACAGAACTTTTGCCTTTAGGCTCTGGACGCACTTCTTTACTGGAAGGCAGTTTCTTGAAGGAGATTTTGTTGTTGGCTCCTTTTGCAGCAACAGTTGAATGATCCAGAAATTTCCGGGCAGAAACTCTACTTGTAGATTGTTGCCCTGAGATGGTGGGTTTGCTCTGAGAGCTCCTAGCAGCAGTATCTTTCACTTGCAAGGCTTTTAATGTTGGTTGTGAGGATGTCAACTTGGAAGAGCCTTTAAGTTCAAAAGACTCATCTTTTGTCTGTTCTTTTGTCTGGACATCTGGACATGCCTCGAACATACTCTCTATTTGATCTTCTGTGGATCCCTCTACTGTTATCAGTGGTGTGGCAGCCCTGGCCGATCCACTAAGCTCTCCACAATCACTGTCATGAGAAGAAAGAGATAAGTAAGAGTAGAAGTCACCTCTTTCAAGCTGCTTGCGAGAATGTTCTATAACTTTTTCCCTGATCTGTGCCCCAGTCCCTTGCTTCTGGCCATCTTGTGGTGATGATCTGTGGAGTGCATTAGATGTCATGCCCAGAATTTCCTTTACAAAGTCCTGTACAGAACAATCTGGACTATTAGATCTTTCATGTGCAGAGCTATGACAAGAACAAGACCCCTCATCTGCCGATCCCGAAACAGCAGAAGGTTGATCTTTTTCAAGTGGCAATGAACTATTATCGAGCATATCCACATCAGCCACTGAATCACTTGTAACCCGTAAGTTGCTCTTCCCTTTAGAAGATGGTCCTAGCTCACGGGGCTTGTGGAAAGCCAATGCAGGCATGCATTGAGGATGCAGCTTTTCAGTTTTGGTGATTGATATTGATGGATATGGGCCAGATTTTATTTTTTTTTTCAGGGAGGATTCTTTTGATCGGACTGTCTTTCATGGTAATATCCTTATTATTAATGTTTCCATTCTCCATATCATCTACCAGTTGAGTTGAGTTCATTAATGTCTCTTCATCACATGCTTTTTTCAAAGTCTTACTAGTATCTTTTCCATTTCCATTGCTCTCTTTCTGTCTTTGTATAGCAAACTGCAAACCCTTATCGGATTTAGAAGCCCCAGTCATATCTTGTACTAGTCTATTCATTTTTCTTCTTTCCCCTGGAAGGAAAAATGAAGGTCTAATCCAGGCCTGTAGCTCCCTTCTAATAAAATCAGACCCTAATGGCAAACCTGTGCCATCCCCAGCTTCATCATCACTTCCCAAACTAGAGTTTGGCTCTTCGAGTTCCTCCTCCTCCTCTTCCTCAGTTAATGTGAGGGTGGAACTCGACAGCAAGTCACTATCGTCTTCTTCATCAGTGCAAGCTGAGGTACATGATACATTAACAATCATGCTTAGGTTGGCTTCACCTTCCTCTCCTCCCAGAGAACGACTCAAGTGCTTGCGGAAAGAAGCATTGGAATTGAGCAACCCAAGTCGGCCTTTTAGCATGAGCATATCTTCAGATCTTAGCGAAAGTTCCTCACTGCTACTTAGTTCTGTCAACTCAGAGCCAACATCTTCATTCCCTGATGATTCTTTATCTTGTGGAGAATGCAGACCAGTGAGTGATGCCTTTCGAGAACTACTTCTTAGAGTAATGTCATCAGAAAGACTACGCTTCATCTTCTGTTCTGATGGACATTCTATGTCTTCCAATCTTTTCAGTAGATCTAGGGTACGCTTGCTTAATTCTTCTCCTGGCTCGCTACCTGGAGTAACATCAGCTGAGCCTTGCTGACTAAATAAGTCTTCATTGCTCTTATATGAGGCTGGCCAGCTCTCAAGAGACACGCTGCGCCGGAGAACTGTAGATTCCAGGACTTCACCTGCCCCTGACAGTGATTCCAGTGAGGATGAATTAGGTGGAGTGTTTTCTGGACTTAGAACTTCAATAAGGTCTTCAACTGCATCTACTGGGCTGTGGTCTTCTGAGCTCGCTGTAAGCATTGTTCTGTTGGTACCAGTCTGACTCGGAAGTCTTTGAAGGCAAAAACTAGGCATTAGCCTCTGGGTCTTTTCCAGCATCACAAGTTTGTGTTTATCAGCTTGTGAAGAGTCAAAAATTGTGAGCGGACTTTGTGGCTTTGTTCTGGAATTCTGGGTATGTCCATTTTCTTTACCCCCAACTTGCCCCACATCCAAATTCTGATCCAAACACCCTTGTGGTGTTTCAGCATCAAGGGACAAACAGCCTTCTGAATTGGCAGCAGTCACACCTTCTCCACTAGCAATTCCACTCTCGCTCTCTGAGTGGCCACATGAATCCTTCTGATGTTTTGTAGGATGGAAATGATGAGTTTGGGAAGATCCATTTGCTAAGTCTGGCAAAGATAAAAATGGAAACCCTTGTAGAAGGGAAAGTGAGAGAGGAGCTAGGGTGCTAGACTTTTTTGACGCTTCTTTTGGTGATGGATCTATGTTTGTTCCAAAAAGCTCCATATCATGCACACTATAGACCTGATACACAGCAGGTGTTTGTCGGGAATTTTGCTCTTGATTTTGATCTGAAACATTTTGTTCCGAGCAATGTCTTCCAACAGAAATGAATGACTCGGCTTCAATCTGCTCTTTATCCTCGTCATCACATATGGCCTCAGTTGTGATATCAGTCTCATCCCATTCCAAGGCTTCCTCACCAACAGAGGCACTATTTAAGTCAGCCCAATCCGGGTCCACCAGGAGATCCATCTCCTAAAACATCAGAAGTTAATATGGTTAATAGACTGATTCAGGTAGTCTTACACAGATGTCATATGTTCTTATTTCCATTAAAACAATATCATAATGCAATACAAAAAACTGTCCACATGGAAATCTACAGTATTGAATTCAATAGTCATGTTCTTTTAGAAAGTAAGAAAGTCTTTATAGTTGGCATTCAGGGAGCAAATGCATTTTATCACAGGAACATTGGGACATTGTGACCTCAGCAAAATTGCTAAAATTAAGCTATATACCTATTGCCCTCAAAATTAATCATTGTTCTAGGTGACTTTTTAGAATAAGCTGTCAGTGTACAAGAGGAATTACAGTATATGTCCCCAATTTTTCCCCATTTGGCCCTCATTTCTAATGGTCAGTTTTCTCAAAAACTCCTGAATGGGAGGAGACCACCTGCTATGATGTCTACAATACACTGTACAACCATAGAACAGGAGATCTTACTCCCCTATATCACACTCAGAAGGAATATAACAGTCAAATAGAAGACAATATACAGAAGTACTGAGAAGTTTTTCTGTGAATCCATCACCTGGGTGTTAGGGAATACTTACTAGAAGCAGCAACATTGCCTGTTTGTGCCTCTATCTGCAGCTGCTCCCTCCTTCTCTACTCCCTCCATTTCCATAGACGTCTACAGGCAGCAGCTGTAACCTGATCCCTCAGCGAAGCTGAAATCTGTCTATATCATTGCTTCCTGAAGACAGATTTTACCATTGAATTGATATTGAATGAACAGTGGATAAAACAGGAAGGGAGGAGAAGAGGAGTCTGACAAGCCCAGAGAGAGGCAATTTTCTGTAATAAAATATATTACATAATTTCTTATCATGATTTGTACTATTGAATTATTTAATATGTCTGGTGCATCTAAAATGACAAAGTTTACTATTTTGTGTCTATGGCTTCTATTGAGACTAATTTTGCAAAGGTCCATAGCCATGAAGACACATAGGTATTTCTGACCATTTTGGATATAATGTAGTGCTAAGAAATAAACAAGATGGGAATACCTCTTGAAAGTACAAAACTATATTCATGCATGAAATGTACCATAAGGAAGACTTATATAATAAAAAATAAAGGTAGATGGTTTTGGTGTCTGCATTTTGCTCTGTAGAAAAATCACATCTTAAATACATTAAAGGGAGTCTGTCAGCAGTAAATTGATTAGAAACCTAATTCCAGAACCTTGTAGAAGTGATTCTACAGTTTCCAAATATGCCTCTGTTACTCAGCTTTGGGACCCACTTTTCATGTATTCATATGCAAATGACGGGAAAAGTGCTTTGCCAGGGAATCTATAGCTAAGACTGAAGCCTGGGTAAGCTAAGGCACACCCCAAAGCACTTTTCCTTCATTTGTATATGAATAAACAGCAAATGACATGGAAATGGGGCTCCAAAACTGAATAACAGATACATATTTGGAAACTGTAGAAACACCTGTATAAAATACTGGAATTAGGTTTATAACCAATTTACTATTGATAAACTCCTTTTAATCTACCATGGAATATCCCAATATAATAATAATAATAATAATAATAATAATAGTCCTTTAATAGTCCCACAATGGGGAAATTCAGTGTGTTGCAGCAGCAAAGATAAGATAAGATAAGCAGATACAAATACAAATACAACATGTACAGGAATGTTCCAAGGTAAGAGGCATTACATTGATAGCAGACAGACAGATAGGAAGTAGCAGAGGAGGGGGGGGGGGGATTTAACAGGCAGAGAGATATTTCAGTTCTCTGTGTGTAATGATCTCCGCTTAGGTCGGTGTTGGTTGTACAGCCTAACCGCGGTGGGGAGGAAAGACTTCCGATAGCGCTCCTTCTCACACTTAGGGTGGAGCAGTCGGTCACTGACAGTACTGCCCAGCGCTATCACAGTCTCATGCATGGGATGGGACTTCTTCTTCTGCATGGAGCTCACCACGGACAGTATCCTTCTGTCACCCACCGCCTGCACTGGGTCCAGTGGGCTCCCCAGGACAGAGCTGGCCCTTCTAATCAGCTTGTCAAGTTTATTTCTGTCCCTGGTTGATATACTGCTCCCCCAGCAGGCCACTCCAAAGAAGATGGCTGATGCCACTACCGAGTTGAAGAAAGTCCTAAGAAGTGCCCCCCGGATTCCAAAGGCTCTCAGCCTCCTAAGCAGGTAGAGTCTGCTGTGGCCCTTCCTGTACAGGGCCTCCATATGATCTGCCCAGTCCAGCTTATTATTAAGGAGCAGACCCAGGTACTTATAGGTGTTCACAATCTCGATGCCCGTCCCCAGGATGTCCACTGGTTTAGGAGGGCATCTGCATTTACGGATGTCCACCACCATCTCCTTGGTCTTCCCCGCGTTAATCTTCAGGTGGTTCCGCTGGCACCAGTCCACAAAATCCCGGTTCAGTTCTCTGTACTCCCTGTCATCATCGTCTGTGATGAGACCTACTATTGCAGAGTCGTCAGAATACTTCTGTAGGTAGCAGCTAGATGAGTTGCACCTAAAATCTGCAGTGTACAGTGTGAAGAGGAAAGGGGCGAGAACCGTACCCTGAGGTGCCCTCGTATTACAGATCACGGTATCTGACACACAGTCTTGGGCTCTCACGTATTGAGGTCGATTTGTGATGTAGTCTAGGATCCAGTTGGAGAGGTGGTGGTCCACTCCAGCAAGGCCCAGCTTGTCTCTCAGTAACCTGGGCTGTATGGTGTTAAAAGCACTGGAGAAATCAAAGAACATTATTCTCACCGTGTTCCCTGGTTTCTCCAGGTGAGACAGAGCCCTGTTCAGAAGGTGGATGATGGTATCATCTACCCCAATGCCCGGCCGATAAGCAAACTGGAGAGGGTCCATAGCGGGGCTCACTAGAGGGCAGAGATGTGTGAGAACCAATCTCTCTAAGATCTTCATCAAGTGGGATGTCAGTGCTACAGGTCTGTAGTCGTTGAGGTCCATAGGGTGAGGTTTCTTTGGAACTGGTACCACACAAGAAGATTTCCATAATTCAGGGACTATTTCCTGCCTCAGGCTCATATTATACTTTATTAACAGCAGCACCCCTATGAATTACCTTCTGTAAGATGACACTTGCTCTGGATTCAGAATAGGTCTCGTGAAATTAAGAGGACCTCTAACCTCTTGTAATATGTCTGTTTTAGTAAATACCTGTATTACCCATGAAATAATAATTCTGGAGCATCTTTTCTCATAACTGCATCATGCTGTTCCTCAGTTATTGCCTCTATAACGTGACAACTGGGTGTTACCTTTACACTAAGAGGTGTGTCCCTGCATTGTTAGCAATGATAGGATAATGTCAGAGTATGCAGGGACACACCCCTAACTGGTAGCACCCAGCTGTCAATTTATTCATGAACTTTATTATGAATAACAGAGGAACGGTACAGCACAGAGTTATAAGAAAAGATGCTCCAGAATTGTTATTTTATGGGAAATATAAGTATTTACTAAAATAGACATGTCAGGGAAAAGTGACAGGTCCTCTTTAAGAAATTTTCAATGTGACAAGCCATAAAAAGAACAGTAAATTGAGCATAATGACTCTTAATTTCCACACTCACCTGCTCTTCTCCTAGTTCTCTCTGAAGGCGCCTTTGCCACTGTGTACTCTGCATCACAATGGCTTCCCATCTCCTCTCTAAATTGACACTAAGAAGTTGCAGGTTGGGGGCATCATGTTGTGGAATCTGGTCCTGGAGGTTTAGAAGATGGTGACATAAACGTAGGATGGATGCCACACCACGCCTACGCAGCCTGAGCTCAGAGCATAGACTCTATAGAGAAAGACAGATATATCAGTATGATATGGTAGTAAAATAACTTGATGAAAGGAAATGTAAGAATCACTTGTTAAAGTGTATTACCAAGGGTTTATTTGGTACCATGCTCTTAGGAGCTTGGAGATTATCTACAATGTCTGCTGTTCCTATTTGTACCTCTATTTATTGGTTATGAGAAACTGTCATCATGAAAATGCTATCAAATCTACTGGTATCATGTTATAGAGCAGAAGGAGCTGAGCAGATTGATGTATGGTTTTGTAGGAAAAGATTCCGTATAGGTGCAACTTATTGATTTAAAGAAGACCTTTTACCATGTGCACCAGCTCTAACTCTTGGCACTTTTAATAAGATTTTTTTTTCTCTAGCCCCCACTTTCCCCAAGCAATAATTTCTATTAGTTTCAGCTCTCAATATGCTAGTTAGTCTCTCTACTGTCATGTGGGCAGAGTCAGTATGCTCCAGAACTGGACAGCTCACCTGAGAGACTAGTTAGCATAATGGATTGCTCAGGAACAGCAGGGTCTACAGAAAAAATTCCAAATGTGCCAGAATCAGAGGAATGGCACGTACTGAAAAATGCAAAGAACTGGAGGAGCTGGAGGTGGTGAAAGTTCCCCTTTAAATCCCTGCTATCTCTAAAAATCCCAGATGCTTCTATGCACAGGAGTCCAGGGGGTGGTCTCACTCACTGAGTGGCAGTCTGGGTCCTGTATGGCAGCTGAAGAGAGAAGAAATCAGGCGATACCTTTTAGAGGCTAACTGAGTATGTTTGATAGCAAGTTTTTGAGAGTACTTAGAATCTTAGACTTTTTGAAGATCCAGGTCTTGTGTGTGTATAAAGAGTGTGTGAATTTTCAGTTTTTTGTATGTCTGAAGAAGAGAGCTAGTACTCTCGAAAGCTTACTATCAAATATACTCAGTTAGCCTCTAAAAGGTATCGCCTGATTTTTTTCACTCTTCCACTACTTTCTATGGCTAACACGGTACAACATTATACTGTATGGCAGCTGTCAGTCACTGACTAGGACCACCTCCACTGGAATCCTAAGGCAGAATGCATGTACTCATTATAGCAAGAGGACAGTCAGTAGAAGTAAGTAGAGAGTAAGAAGCTATCAGACACCTCAGACAGTGTCTTACCTGTTCTAAGAACAAAAGGACCAGGCATGTTGAAATCCAACAGCCTAATCCTTCTTCCCACATGACTGCCATTGGGGTAAGGCAGGACACCCCCACACATTTTAGATGGATTGCCACTCATGCCAAAATCTGTGGGTTTGGGTGATGTTAATCTTTACTTATTGCTTTGTTGAGTTTTATGAACATCTTCCATTATTTTTACCTTTAACTTTGGGCATTTCCTATCGGGGTATGTTACCCTGTACTTGTGCTTACTAGTAAAAAATTGCACTGTGCTACATAATAAACTTTACATGAATATAATAAGCAATCCCTAGTGGTAAACCAGAAGATTAATTGTATCACAGATGATTTACTGTAAGAATAAACTGTCCTATACATCAATAATTGTATATATTATGGGCTGAAGAGCAAACCATACCAGTCATGGTGATGTCACATGCAGCCCAAAACCATGGAGGCATATTGTATTGCTACCATTGTCATGTGGCATCAAGCAAACTGAATTTTAATACTGAATAATGATACATAAAAAAGAAAACATAACATAAAACCAGGCAATAAGAACATATCACTTCACTTTTTTATTAAGCAGCACATTCCTGTCTCTTTCCTATCAGTGCTGGCATGCTAATTCATGAACCACAGCAGTGAACAGGTTAAGTGTCAGCTACTGGGGAACCAAGAGGGGCCATCAATATGATTCGTCTTACACAGACACCAAGTCTGACAAATAGGCCGATTAAAAGGCCACTGAGAGCCATCTCTCTCTGCCAATTATCGCCATGTATCATCCCTGGCCCAACGAGGGAGGCAGAAATATGGCCTTTTAAATGGCACTATTAAAGTGTTCGCTGATAATGAAGCACATGGCAGGGCCCTAATCACTGCTCATCGGGGAGAAGGACCCAAGGAAGTGTACACAGCAGACTGCTAACCAGCCAAGTGCGGAGAGGAGGGCAGGGATTCACTGTAACCTAGACAGAGTATTACAGTATACAGTAAATCTGATATGTTATAGCCGTCCCTGCCACAAGTAATCTGAAGCTGAACATATAGATCATACAGTGGAACCCACTGAACTGGCTGAACATTTAAGTGTATGGGGGCATCCTGACTCTCCCCTGGTGTTGGGGCGATAGAAGGATCAAACTGTTGAATTTGAATACGTCCAATCCTTTTTTTCTCCCATTTACTCTCCTTTTCCTATTAGGAATACTTGCATGCTCAGCCATGCAGTGTGTGCATGTGTATGGGAGAATAACTGTCGGCTGAGCAAGATATTGAACCTGTTTAGTCAGCATGGGTCCTTTGTGTAGCTAGAGATATAATAATTCACAATAATTTCTGGGATAGTTATATGGATAAGTATAAGAATGACTAGCCTTCGGGAACCCTCCATATAGTGTACCAGTGTAATAAGTGGTTGCTCTATAGTCATCCATGCTTACTGTAGTCCTGGAAAGACCTGAAACAATGAGGGCCCTCCTAGATAACTGTCTTAGTATCATGCACAGCTGCCTATAAATGACCAGGGACTGACCCCTGAATATAGAGCTAATTCATTAGTAACTGATCCAGTTTAAAACACTAGCCCACCAGGGACTTGCACCTGTTCACTAAAGGCTTAGAAGCACAGTAATATGAAATTGTATATATTTTATGTACACTTGTATGTCATAATATGGCCACATTAGCTAGAGAATTTTCACTTTTTGTGTTATTAGCTCACCAGGGACTTGCACGGTTTCAATAAAGGCTGCTAAGTACAGTAATATGAAATTGCATATATTATGTACAACTCTATGTCATCATTTGGCCACATGTGCCAGGGAATTATCTATTTATTTGCTATTAGATTGTCCGATTATAATATACAGTAAGCCACTAGGTCACCAGGGACTTGCTACAGTATACAGCACCAAGTCACTTAAAGGGGTATTCCCACGAACATAACCATTTTTAAATTTGTAGATAATTAAAAGTTAAACATTTTTGCTAATATAAGTAATTAAACATTTTGCAGAGTTTTAAAGATTTTCTCTAAATATCTTGTGGTCACAAGTTGTTGCCTTGATCGGTTGCCAGTGGATACGACCATGAATGCAGGAAGTTTCTAAGGTCAGAAAATCAGCCATGATTTCCTTATTATGGCCAGTATATCTTCTGATACATGTAGTGTCCCTGTCTGGTAACCTCTCCACAATAACAAAATCATGGCTGAGTTCCAGACAAGTCCTAGACCATAGAAAGTTTCTGCATTTGTGGTCGTATCCATTGGCAACCGATCAAGACAACAGACTCTCCTCACTAAAATGATTACAGAAAATCTTTAAAACTCTGCAGAAATTTTAACTACTTATATTTGCAAAAATGTTTAACTTTTAATTATCTACAAATATAGATATGATTATGTTCATGGGAATACCCCTTTAAGGGAGACAAGTAACATGAAAATGGATATAAGTACAGTCATTCATAATCTTTTAGCCACAAGGGTCAGGAAGTTATCACTCCTTGTGCTATTAGGCTACATGCACACGACTGTAGCGGTTTTTAATGTCCGCAAATACTGATCCACAAAAAAACATGTCAGTATCGGATTACAGATCTGCAAAAAGACTTGTATGATCTCCTACACTTGTCTGTGCCGCGAATGTGAACAAAAATAGGGCATGCTTCATAATATGCGGATCTCATCTGTGGCCGCAAAAATGTGGTCGTGTATGGGGCCATGAATGGGGTCCATACTTTATAGATAAAAACTACGGTTGTGTGCATGAGGCCTTAGAGTGTCCTGTTCTAATATAAAGCAGGCAGCACATGGTCTGTAAAGGTAAGCAGGTAATATGAAATTGTGCATGTTACTAGGTACACTTTTTCATCATCATTTAGCCATAAGGCTCAGCTATTTTCACTTTTTGTACTATTACAGTTTACTTTTTGTTCCTATTGTCCATGAAATGTGGATACGTTGCAATACCAGCCACAGCCTATGGAGTTTTTGGAAAAAGTATGCTCTTTTCTAACCTCACAAATATCCTTCATGTAGTTGACGACTGGCTATGCTGTCCTCCAAGGATTGAACACTGTATATAGCTCTTAGTTAACTATGGTGTAAATTAAAGAGGACCTCTTACCAGGACTAAAGGTATTTTTTTCATGCCTTGGAGAGATCAATACAGCAATTTCCCAAGTGCTTTGCTTGCTGCTGGGCAATTTTCTCCTACGCAGTGAACATTTAGAAGTCTTTGTAGTAAGGGAAAAACAATATAGCAGATATAGAGGTTTTCATTTACCAGCAGGATGATGTAAGGTAGGGAACGTAGGACAGACCAAGGACTGGAACTGTAACTCTACTACCTGGATACTGATATGGCAAAGCAGTAACCATTTGAGGACTGGGACTAGGTGGGTTTCATGGAATGGAGTCTTATACATTATATGCACTAAAGTCCTACAGTGGGAATTTTTTTTACAGTGTTCTATGTATTTAGTAACTTAATGTCCGCTCTTTCCTTGGCTGGATTCACACAGATTCATAGAGGTCAATTCTGAAGAGTCAGTTTCATGTTAAGAAAAATCCAGTTTCATTATATTTTTATTCATCATATTATATATAATATGATATATATAATATAAACAATATATATATAATCACTATTATTATATTATTAGATATATTTTTTTGACCTTCGATTTTTTTCCTTTTTTTCATCCCACTTTCCAAAAGGCATAACTTTTATATTTCTATGAATTATGAGCCTTATGAGGGCTTGTTTTTTGCATGACGAGCTGTATTTTCTAATGGCACCCTTTTAGGGAACATTAATTTTTTTTTCATTGGGGAGCAATGAAAAAAACAGCAATTGTGCAATTATTTAGATTTTTTGGGCTTAGTTTTTACGTAGTTTACCACACTAGATATTAACTTTATACTTTATACTATGGATCATACAATTATGGCAAGACAAAATCAATATATATTTTTATAACGTTTACTACTTTTGCACAATAAAAATACTTTCTTAAGAATACATTTTTATTTTTCATTTGAAGGAGCTGTGCTCATTTTTAACTGAATGAGTTGACGTTTTCATTAATACTATTGTGGGGTATTTTTTATGACATTTTTTCTTTCAGATTTTTTTTAAATGGACCATTTTAGTGACAAATGGAGCCCCCTTCTTCTGTCTGACCCCTTAAATGAATAGCTACACCAGGGTCAAATGGCTGTGATGAGAGTGATGTCCAATCCCCACCATTACAGCTGTTATATCTGACACTTGTTGGTGATGGAACAGACTTAGCTCCTAAACCCATGCCATTCGCATGCCATATGCACACAGCAGTTTGCAGCAAGTACTTTCAATCAGTACTGTATTTAAAGGGGTGGGTAAAGATTTCAAGTGTTATAGATACTGATGACCTATCCATTAGTGTTTGATTGGTGGTGGTCCGACACCCGGGCTCCGAAAGTTGCATGAAATATATATGTCTGGAAGCAGCTTTGCTCCTATTCAAGTGATTGGGAGCAAAGCTAAAGATCCTTGGAACCACAGTGACAGAACCACAAACTGTAGTGGTCGCACTGGGGACCTGCTCTTCTCCCATTCACTGCTTCCGGCCGTATTCACTGTATATAGATTCAGGCAGCTGGATCAGCTGATGGGTATGTGGTCCAGGTGTCAGAACCGCAGTGATCAGATACTGATGACTTTTCCTTTGGATAGGTCATCAGTATCAAAAACACTTAGGGTCTTGGACAACCCCTTTAATTGACTAATGTCGGGGAGGAGTTAAGCAGTGGCATACATAGCAAAGATCAAATTAAGCAACCCATTATGAAACCAGGTTTTGCCACCTCCATTACAGAAGGGTATAGCAATTCACACACCTTCCATTCCTTTTACAAGATCCTTGGGCCAATTTTCCACAATATTGTTTGCTAAAAATACAGTTCTTCTGGGGAAGGGCATTTTGCACAGGATCTTGCGATGAAATACCACAGTAAATGGGACCAACCAAGTTTGGATGTCCCCTCCAAGGACCCCATGACAGCCACACGGTCTACCTCTATGGTACGTATACCCTTCTGTTTAAGTAAAATCAAGAAAAAAGGGTCTATTCTATCACAAAAGTGTGACTGGTTTATAGGAAATTGAATAAATCTCAACTAAATTCAAATAAATGTGAAATCTTATGTGATTGATTTAATATTGTCCATTTTAATCGCCCATACAGTAAGACCTTTATATAAGAAGACTGCATCAAGAGCATTTGGATGCTGGAGACACAAGACTCAATGCATAAAGCTGGCAGGGGTTTCCGCTAGAACAGGGCTCAATGGCCCTGTGACCTCAGCACCAAGACTTTATTACTAATTATAGTGAGAATATCGATCTCTTATTGTGCCTGTCAGCATCGCTTACCCTGACACCTGGGCAATGCAGAAGGTGGTAGAAGCTTCTACTAGAGATATGAAGATGGAGGAAATTGTGTTCCTCTCAACCATTACTTAACATAAGTCTTGTTGATAGTTACACTGGTGATATACTGTATCCTATTTAGCTGTACTATACTTTTCTATTTCATTATATAACTTTTTAGATATGTTATGTAGCCACAAGTACATATTATTAACTGTGTAAGACTCTATTCACACCAGTGTTTTGAGGTCCCTCTCGAGGGTTCCATTCATTTTATAACCCATAAATACCTCAATCTTGACAGAAACCTGATAGACACAGTCATGAGTCTATGTAGTCCATCGGACATCACACAGCTTGTAAGGGAGTCGCTAGAGGGGCGATTCCCCAATGCTGCTGCAGAACCCTGGGGGGAGGGGCAGAACAACACCGTGAGCCCTAAGCTGATCCCCCCACTGTCCCTGGCTAACTTGCCTATCTGTCCTAGGCGACAGCAGCAACTGGTCGACAGGCCCTACCTAAAATAGGTGACAATACAGAACGCAGACAGGACAAACGACAAAAAGGGAGGTCAGAAAGCCAAGGGTTCAGTAATAGACGAGCAATGCAGTACAGAATCAAAATCCAAGAGAATAGTCAAAAGTCAAGGCCAGAGGTCAGGAATAGGAATACAGGTAACAAAAACAGCAAGGAATAATAGCCAGAACGCACAAAGTAATAACCAGCGCCAATGTGAATGTGATCAAAGAATAAATAGGAAGGAGGAACCTGCCCCAGACTTGATAGGAGGAAAGTCTGTCAATCACACAGGCAAGGCCAAAATTAACTATTAGCGGAGCAGAGGAAAACCAAGGTGAAGTAGACGGGTATGGCAGAAAATCAATTACATAGTCTAGGACAGTGTTCAGACTGAGCAACAAGAATCTTACACAAGGAATCAAACTGAGCATGCCTCCTGCACTGCCGCGTGCGGGCGGAGGGTGGTGAAGAGACCCGAGCAGGCAGAGACGTTACACGGCTATTCTTCTGTCGTGCGAATATACTGTAGCTTAATACTCCAAGTCAACACCTAGAAATGGTCTCAAAGATCTAGACAATTTAAAAATTTCTTTGATATATTACCAAAATTACCACCCCACCCCCAATATGGAAAAATTATAAATTATATATAATTGTAACATAAATTAGTATTATATATTTACATAGTTACTTAAGTTGTAAAAGTGACATTTCTTGGATCAATTATACATCATAAATTGATAAATAATTTCTAATCTTCAATTCCATATGTTAGATAAATTTTCTGACATAGAATCTGCTATTTACTTTATTGTTCTGTTAGAGCATTCTATAGTGTAACTTCTGTAACTGTAAAGAACCCTTACCTATATACATATCTGAATCACCATTTTTCTACACATAAGGAATTTTCTTTGGTTCTATATACATTTCTTGGAATGTATAAGTCTCTATTTCGAGCTCCATGTTGAACAATTGTCAGAGAGACCTCCAATTTCATTTAGTAATTCACCCAGCTTAACATAACCATTTATACAATGTGGAGCCCAAAACTGTTCATAAATGTACAATATTACATTGGGATCAAAGTTTTTTAACTCTCTTGTTATACACCATAAAATCTTATTTGTTTTTGCTGCTGCAGCTTGACTTTGAGCATCTCTACTTTATTATCTTGGTCCTTGAGCTTTGCCTTTCTGTAAAAATATTGTGCATTTTGGCTATTATTTTGCAGCAAAATTCAAACCCAGGTCCAAAACTACTGAATTACAAGTAATGATGCAAAATACTGACCTAAATACTGACATGTAAATGAAGACAAGCATGTGTTCCTCATAGAGGTGGATTAGAATGAATATGGCCACTATTACAAATCCTACAAGGATTGCAAGGGCAGAAAATCTGGCAAATTGGTTCCGTCCTTGAAGCACTTGCAGGTTGTATATCTCTTTGTACATCCATAAAAAGATGATTCCTTCAACGGTTTTTGGCGACAAAGGTATGTCTCTACTATTAAAGACCCTTACAGGGAATTGTTATTGGTTTGGGATGCATTCTGGACGTGATAAATTCCCTTAAATGGAAAACTAGTAGGCAACAAAGCTACTTGTATACCATGGTGGCAGGATACAGCATTCAGGGGCACTTTAGTACAAAGCTAACATGTCATTGTTAACAAATGGTGAGAACCATAAACCGGCTTCAAGGAACATTTTGCTTTAGGGTCAAGCGTGTCATGTTCAGTACCATCCAGATACTGTAGACATTGAGCCATTGCATCTAATATTATCATGAGACACTTAGAAGACATGGTTGAACAATCTAATGCATTAGAAAAAAAAAAAAATTTTTGTAGGTGATTTATACTAAAATATAAGGGTACAGATGTACAGATGTGTGTGAAGGTGAGGGACAGTGAATGGTCTACCTGGAATTGCTGCAGTTCTCTCTGGCGTATTTCCCTCTCTTTACGATTCTGTTCTTTTCCTACTCTCAGACTGGAGTTATACAAGGCTAGCTCGGTGTCTCTAAGCCACGATTTCAGCTCTTTCACTCGCTGATCCAGCTGCTGCACTAGGTTCCCACTGCCAGGTGACAGCACAGGACGGGGCACACTGCTGGAGAGGGCTTCAGAAAGTGATTTCTGCGGAAAAAAAGTATAACAAAGACCAAGAGAGTCATCATCAAAGGAAAATAAAGAGAATCAAAGAAGTCACGTGAGAAGCAGACCCTAGACCTGCCAATTTTTGTATGGATATGGACTGTAATAAATGTATTTTCTGGTAAATGAAACAACTTTGATGGAATATCCTTAAAATATTGAGAAGCTGACTCCACCACGATTACAGTATATAGTACAACGGTTAATGGACCTGCGCGTACATGACATAACCACATGTCAGGCTGACCAGCTGAGCCTGGATAAGCAATGAAGGGAAAAGCATGCTCCAGAAAGTTCATTGGTCCCTTCATTCTGATGAATAATGGTGTCATATCCAAAAATGGATGGTCTGTCCTATAGCACATTATTTTTTCCCAAGAAAACACCAAATTCTTCGCCAGGAACAAATGACTTCCACTGATCAGACATTAATGCCATATTAAATATATATGCAATGGGCAGCAGGATGTATATCACTCTCCTATTGGCCCAAATAGCACAAAGAATCTTGTTTATGTAGTAGCACTCCTTGTCATGAATGAGGTGCCTCCCCCCAGATATATTGCTGCCCATCAGTCTTGTGAGGAATGAAGCCAAGTGTTGTACATGGCTACCTCCTTTCGTTTCATAGACCTTGACTGGATTATCAGTGTACAGGATGGAGAACATGTGTCTTATCGGGTTGGGGGTCTGACCACCCTCTCTGCTGTGGGTCTGCAAGTGTCCCATATGAATAGAGTGGTGGTGAGCATGCTCAACTACTGCTCCATTCTCTTCTACAGGACTTGCATAATAGCAATCTATTGTAGTCCCCTAGAAGTAAATGGAGACATTTCCGAGAATGTGACCATCACTCCATTCATATAGAGCCCACAAGTGCTTCCGTTCTCGTAATTGGTAGGAGTTCCAGTGGTCGGACCCCCATTGATCTGACACTCATTACCTATCCTATTGATCGGTGTTACATGCTGCATATGGACAACCCCTTCCAGAATGTGATCTCACCTTCAACATATCCCATTTCTCCCTGATTAACTCTTCTTTGTCAGCAACGCTGTCGGGTAACGTAGCACCTTCACTTCTCAAAGTTGCCAGCTGACGTAAGAAAGAGTGCAGCCGGTCTTCTCTAAGCGATAACTCCACATTGCATCTCTGTGAAATAAAGGACAAAAAGTTATTAACAATTTTTATTATTTTTCTATAATTTCAACTATTCTACCGGAGATTTGATAGTTTGTTGTATTTGCTTGTGACTTGTACTTATAGACCACTAAAAAATTCTTATGACACTAATACAGAAAAACCAATATATGCCAACTCTATATATCAGTTACCACTGCCCAGTTAAAGATAAATGTGTTTATCTGTGTTGAATGGGTGCTACACTGCTATAAGGGTTATACTGCTCAAGATATATTTTATACTGGTGTTTGGAGGGGTGGTTATGCTTTATATATTGACTCATCGACTTGCGTTCTATAAATATAGCGCCATAATGAGCTATATAGGTATATAATGCAGTAAAACAGGGCTACATACAGGTCAGTGTACAGTATAATGGTTTACAGATGCAATTACACAAATAATGGAGCACTAATAAAACAAAAGTTATCTAGAGTAGGACAGTGAGCTAGAGAGAGTTATAGAGGACCTTCCAACATCTCCACCAACTCCAACTCTTTGTATCCTTCAATAAGCACTGCTCCACTGAGGACAGAATTTTTTCTCTATCCCCCACCATTCCTGAGCAATCATTTCTGTTAGCTTTAACACAGTTAGACACTCTATTGTCAGGTGGGCGGACCTGAGCTGGAGCAGACTGACAGTGACCGCCCACCTGACAATAGAAAGCAAAATTGTGCTGAAACAAAAATAACTGTTCAGGAATGGTGGAGACCATAGAAAAATCCAACTGTGCCAGAATCAATGGAGCATCGCCTATTGAAGGATGCAAAGAGTTGGAGTTGGTGTAAGGTCCTCTTTAAGGAGGTCATACACCTTCACTAGGCAACAGTCAAATGCTTGTTCATCCAACAGCTAATCCTTCCAACTCTCTCACATATATGTACACTGGTTCAACCAAGTGTACATGAGTTTTCAGTAAGGAAAGGAGAGTACACTGTTGCCACACAGCTTCTGAAATTCAACATGCCTGATGCTTCCTTCTCCCAACATAGACAGTCAGGAGAGCCCCAAATATACATAAGGTAGACATCTGGTCTTGTCAAAATTGTTGAGTTTGGGTAACTTTTCTCTGATAAGTATGGACACCTTAAATAGGATCTTCCACCACCTCCTTTAATAACCATTTGCACTTTTGACTAATAAATACTTGTAAGGAGGTGAAGGTTAACCTACTTAGTTTGGCAACCTTAGGTGGGAGACAGTGAATAGTCATACACAGAGTCCCTACCCAAGATGACTTAGTATTCCCCGAGTATCGGTGTTTATTCGATGTTGTGTCCATTTGTGACCATTGTCACTGTATAATTGTTGGTGATGCAAAGTGTATATTGCTGTTACCTTTGCAGGTGCAATATGTAGAGGTGGAATATTAGTTGTGCCTAGGTGTGGTACCACAAGAGAAATTTTTGGGTACATACTATGTTATGACCCTGCGCTAGCTGTGGTGTAATTTTTGGTTACGGCAGGGTGAGGTCTCATTATAAATGGGAGACCATTGGTCATTGGGTGAGTCCAATCGGTTGGTTGGTCCGTACCGTCCCAGATAGCAGCTACTGCATCATGAGGATCCAAAGACCTGGTCCAGTAGGGAGCGTCACCTTTTGGAACAGGAGTGTTGCCCACCATCATAGGTGTGCACGCTCTAGGTGACTAAAGCTATCTACCAAAGTGTTCTTTAAGCTGATCACTTTAGTAATGTTTTGTTGGTTTTCCTTCTGACATGATTGCATTAGCTGGCTGGGATATTACATACTGATACAAAAATACTGACTGGGCGAATGGGGTCATAATTGTGAATATATACTGTATATATATATGTATTACATATTTATGGTCTCTTATTATACTGCATTGAATCCACTGTATCCATTTTTGCCAGCTCAGTTTTTCCTCCAGTTCTTACCTACATCTTATTCATCCTTTTATATACAACTATATTCAGTGTTGGCACAGACTACATACAAAAATTCCAACATAAAAAAACTCTATTGTGCTGTCCTGGGTGGAATAGTAAATTGCCAGAATAGGGTGGCATTGCAAGAATAAATCATATCTGCTATAAACAGAGCTATGTGCACTTCATCTATAGCACACACGGACAAAAATGTTCCGAAATTGCTTTCGAAACATTTTTATCAAACGTCCTGACTTGGACATGCCTGTGTACAAAAGTGTACAAGGAATGTTTGGCTGGGAGGTGGGGATGAATCCCTTATTCTTCTTCTACCCCATCCGAAGAAAAAAAAAAAAACCATCAGCACAATACCCTCAAAGGAGGGTGAAAAAGAACTTCATTGTTGCTATAGAGACTCAATTTTGGAAAGGATAAGGCAGAGTACTGCAAGGGGAGTGGTGCTGGGGGAGGGCTAAAAATGTCCTAATCCCCGTCCTTAGATTCACACAGGCGTTTCTAGTCCATGCCGTCTATGCAGGAGAGTTATGGACTTTACCAATGTTCTGGAGTGTGATGGTGAGAATGTGGCGTCATTACTAAACCCGATAAACCTATATAATTCGCCTCCCCCGAAATAAATATAAGGCAGAAGAATATTCTTCAATTTGTAAAATAATTTATGGCACATTGACATTAAAAAAGTTCAATTTTGTAAATGACAGAATTTTATGATTCACATTTTTTATATAAAAGGAATCATTGCCTGGACAAATCTTGACAACACGACGATTCTTCTCAGTTCTGTGCAGCTGACAAGTAGAATGGAAACACTTCAGTGTAATTTCTCTAGGCTCGCAGACCTTCTCTCTACAGGATCATTCTCACTACCCAGAGCATCATTTTCGCCCTTTCTGTACCCCATGAACAGGTGCCCAAGCTGAGAGATAACAGAATATATTGGAAATGATTCCACTGTTTCTATTCACAGATATATTTAGTATACACCCCTAATATTTACTTACATGTATAAAGGCTATGCAGTATATATAATAAATTATAATGTAAAGCGGATCTGTCACTTCCTCTGACATGTCTGTTTTTGTAAATTCTTATAATCCCCACGAAATAATAATTTCACTGGTCTTTCTTTTTTAACTCGACCCACTGATCCATTTTTAAACAACATAAAATGGACGTCAATCCGTTTTACATCCATTAAAAACAGATCCATTGATTTCTATTGGGTCCGTGAGTCCTTAAAAACAAAGATAGAGCATGTCAGATTTTTTTGTCGGACGTGAAAAACGGACTGTCAAAAAAAACAGACATATGAATAGACATTGAATTCAATGTGCTCTCAAAACGGACGTGTGACGGACGGTGCAAAAATGGACGTCAGACATCCATTTTTCACTGTCTTGTGAATAAGTCGTTATTCTTTATAGACATGTTTAAATAAATTGCCAACTGGGTGTTACCTTTCTTATTTGCATTGGGTTGTGGCCCTACACAGTTTGATACTGGCAGCTCTGATTGGCCAGTGTCAGACTTTACAGGGGCAGCACTGTGGCTCAGTGGTTAGCACTGCAGCCTTGCAGCGCTGGAGTCCTGGGTTCAAATCCTGCCAAGGACAACATCTGCAAGGAGTTTGTATGTTCTCCCCATGTTTGCGTGGGTTTCCTCCAGGTACTCCAGTTTCCTCCCACACTCCAAAGACATACAGATAGGGGATGTAGATTGTGAGCCCTATATGGGGACAGTGACTGTTAATGTCTGTAAAGTGCTGCGGAATATGATGGTACTATATAAGTAAGCATAATAAAAAAAAAATAGGGACACATCCCAAACTGGTAACATCCAGCTGTAAATTTATTCCTAAATTTGTAAGAGGAATAACAGAGGAATGGAACAATGTAGAATTAGGGCTTGTTCACATGGCAGAATATGTCACTGATTTTGTGTCAGATTCTGCCTTAATGCTGATTAGGCCCATTTATACTAATTTCAGTAAGATTTATGGTATTTTAGTAGTAATGTTACCGCCTAAAAACCGCTGCAGAAAAGTCCGCAGTGGAAACGCATCATGTTTATTTTCACAGCGTTTTTCACAGAAAATGTGCAGAGTTTTCTCTGCAGACTTTCTGCCCCTAGTATAACCTATACAGAAAATGCTGGCATTTCCATAGGTATAATTGACATGCTGCGATTTTCAAGAAAGAAAGCGTTTTTGAAATCGCTTTTCCACCACTTTTTGTGCAATGTGTGGATGGGAATAGCCAGAATCACATCCACTTTGCAGGTAATGTAAAACGCAGTCTTTTTTGCTACAGCGTTTCCCCTGTGGCCAAAATGCTGCGTTTTTACAACATGGGGTCCCGGCCATATGGTGTTTTTTTGTGCCATAGTCAGAAGTGGATTCACAATAAATGGAAATATAAAGTAAGGATGTATACTTCTCCTTCCTGTTGGATCCACTTTTGGCTTTGGCACACAAAAAGTCAAAAACATCAACGTTCCTTAGAGCCAGGAACATTACAAGACCGCAGGATAAAGGATTGTCGGGGAAGGAACATCAGAGCGTATCAGTGCAGTTGTACTATGGGAAGCATAACCACAGCTCTGGGCTATCACAGCGTTGGGCTGCACTGTACTTGCAATAGTTGGAACATTTTGCACAATGTGACAGCTGGCAACAAAGTTACTGTGATACCACATTGCTGTCAGTATAGTATGTCAGGTACGCTCCAATAAAAGTCAATGGGAACATAAAAAAATGTAAAGCTTTGTACCACTGAGCTGCGAGAAAATCTCTAAAGTTGACTTGGGTAATGTGATCCACCTGGTTGGGCATAGTAAAGCAGAAATCCCTATATACCTAGGACTCAGGAAACATTACACTAGAATACGATTTCTGCACTGAGTAAAAATATACTTATTTCAACAGAAAACTGTACAAGTATCAAATAAGTATATGAAACATAGATGAAATCATTATACATAATATAATATTACAAAAGGTAATGTCTTATTCACACAACAGTGAAAAAACAGCCATGTCATTTTTGCAATGTCTGTCTCATGGCCGTATTGTGAACACATTGATTTCAATGTGTCTATTCACATGGGCTTTTTTTGACAGCACGTTTTTACCCACCGGTAGAAAACCTGGCAAGCTCTATCTTTGGCCGTCAAAACGGACATACATAGAACCGTGTAACTAAATCTATTGATATACATGGGTTCGAATACACCCATGAATACACCCATTGACTTCCTGAAAACAGATGCGTTGCGTTCATTAAAAAAACGTCTGCGACATATCCATTTTTCATTCTTATGTGCATGAGGTTTGATCACATAGGGCCCACAGATAAGAATACTCTACATTCAGTTCTCTAATACATGCTTAATTTGACTTGCAATATCAGACAAAGTCCATGCACAAGGATGGCGCTGTTTCTGGGAAAACAAGCAGATTCTCTTTCTAGCCAATCTCATCCACAAATGACAAAAATATACCCGCAGAGGAAATGCTGCGATTTCCAAAACCATCACGTTTTTGGAAATCGCATGTCAATTATACCTACACGGAAACTCTTGCGGTTTTCGTATAGGTATAATAGAGGCAGAAAGTTCTCCTCTGCGGACTTTCTGTGAAAAGCACTGCAGGAAAAAAACATGATGCGTTTCTGCCGCAGTTTTGTACCGCAGCGTTTTTTGGCTGCATCATGCTACGTGGGGCCTTAGCCAATGTCTAAGTTTATCAAGATCAGATTTACTACAGATAATTATACTGCAGAACCAATGTAGAATTCCTAGGTAAATGCCCCAGAAAATCTACAGCATATTGTGTTGATTTTGCCACTGGCCTCCCCGCTAAAGCTGTGTCATGTTAACTTCTGTGACTGTTGTAGTTTATGCTTGGCTGCATCAGTCACATATCGGCATGACATCTCATTGGAAAAGTGTTCGGGTACCAGGATAACCTCTCCATGACAGCAGCATCTGTGGATTTCACTGTAGGATGCAGGTGATGTGCTGCAAAATCCACAGAACAAGCATTTCAATGCAGATCCTTAAGACTGAGGCCTCACGTTGCGGAAACGCAGCTTTTTTTGTTGCAGAGTTTGCTGCGTTTCTTTTTTTTTTTTTAGCCAAAGCCAGGAGTGTGTTGAGTAGAAGGGAGAAGCATAAGCACTTTCTATATGTTTTCCACTCCTTTTGTAGGCACTCCTGACTTTGGCTCAAAATACCACAGCAAAATCTGCAACATAAAAAGCTGCGTATCCGTAACGTGGGGCCTCAGCCTTAGATAGGTTCACACAGAGGAATTTGAAGAGAAATTTAAGGCAGTCTTCCTCCTTAGATTGCTCTCCAAATGATGTTCTGCTAGCAGATGAGCTTCAGACAGAATGGAGTATTCAGTGTTCTGCAGGTTCTGCGGCTGTATCAACTGTGGAATCTACGGTAAAAAATTTTTAGAAAATTTTGCTACAAATTCCAGTGTGATCGACCCCTTACTCTTAGGGCTTATTTACATGTCAGTGAAAAACGGATGAGTGACACACCCATTATGAGAATACATTTTATTCAATGTGTATATTCACGTTTCACTGCCTTCAAAAAAACTGACTTTACCCGTGAAAACTAAGGCCTAAGGTTATGGCCACACTAGCGTTGTGTGACCGTTTGGGGACTCCGTCCCCCATTTCGCTTAAAAAAGCAGGACTTTTCTCTCCGACGATTTCAGGCGGAAACCTGGTAAACCCCCATTATAGTCAATGGGGTCCTCAGGTTTCCGTGGATAACCGCTTTTTAAACAAATAGGGTTTCTCTTTTTCGGGTCCCCTATCTCACGACTGTTATTTTGACGAACCGTCAAAATATACTAATGTCCTATTTTCTGCTATTTTCACGGAAAATATATGGGGCAATCCGTGAAAACAGCTGCTCTTCGTATGCCAGACGGCCCTAAAAAATGGATGTTTTTCACGGCCGTTTTGAACCACAGTCTTGTGCATCTAGCCTTATGCACATGGCCGTGCTCTTATTCACACACCTAAAGTCAATGAAAAATGGCTGTGCGTGTCTGTGCAAGTGCACGGATGGCCATTATCCACATGTCAGTGAATAATGGCCATGCGACAGCCGTCTTTCAAATGGCCATTATAGAACCCATGATTTTCAATAGGTCTATTCACATGCCACTATCTATGTCTGTTTTCATGGACAAAGATAATGCATGTCAGTTTTTTCACGGCTGTGAAAAACGGATCGTTAAAAAAACGGAAATGTGAATAGACACACTGAACACAATGGGGGTTATTTATCATCTGCCCCTTTTTTTGGCATACTTTTCACAGGTGTGCCTTTTTTTGGACTAGTTTTACTGTGGTGCTTATTTATGATGTAGGCACACCTCCTTGTTAAATGTTAGTGTAGATGCACCTTTTTAGGCCATGTGCACTTTGCCCCTTTTTGGTCAAAAAGGCGCAAAAAAGGTACAATTGCTCCTTTCTAATGCATTCTAACCTTACGGGCTCTTTTACACTGCCCATGGACTGGAGGGCATTTGCTTCTTTCTTGCCCCTTTTTTTTTTAAAAAAAAAGCAGCACTACAGCGTGAAAAAAAGCCGCGAATGCTTCATAAATGAAGCGTAGTGTGGAATAAGATCTCAAAAAGGCGCAAGTAGCTTAATAAATGTTCCCCAATGTGTTATCATATGGGTGTGTGACGTGTGAATAAGCCCTTACTCAAATCATTTTGTTTTTATGGCAGAAACTGAAAAGCTGTGCATGCGAAATTCTGCACCGCAGGTCAATTTTCATGTGGAAAATTTACACAGCATGTGGATGAGACATTGAAATCTGGCACATGGAGACTGCTAGAACAGGTGATAAGTGTTGGTTCTGGGTGTCAGACCCCGACAGATCACATACTGATGGCCTATCCTGTGGCCCGACGTAGCGAGCCACAGTGAAGAAGCACTGCGGAAAAGACCGCAGCAGAAATGCATTGTGGTTTTTCCTGCAGCGCTCTTTAAACAAAGTCTCCAGGGTTTTTCTCTATGGACTTTCTACTTGTATTGCCAGGTTCTATTTCTGCTTCTCTGCCAGCGTTTCCGTAGGTATAATTGACATGCTGCGATTTACAAAAACGCAATGGTTTTTTAAATTGCACCATTGCCGCTGCGGATTTTTTTCTGCAATGTGTGAATGGGGTTAGCCAGAATCCCATCCACTTTGCAGGTACTGTAGTATGTTGTGCTTTTTGCGGCCAAATCGCAGCGTTTAAGCTACGTGGGGCCCCAGCCTTAAGTGTTTTGGCCGCGGGGGAAACACAGCTGCAAAAAATGTGGATTGCAGAAATTGGATGGCACATTGCAGAAAAAAAATCCACAGCGGAAAACGGCCACCTTTTTGAAAATTGCAACATATCAATTATACCTATGGAAATGCCGGTGTTTTCTGTATAGGTATAACAGGGGCAAAAAAATCTGCAGAGGAAAACTCTGTGAAAATGCAATGAAAAACGCGGCGATGTGTTTCCACTGTGGTTTTTTCCACAGCATTTTTTTTGCTGCGTCTCGCTATGTGGGGGTCTTAACCTAAATCTGCAACAATTCCGACCACCAGTAGACAGACTGGAAAGGGACGGATCCCTCCCATATCCTGTAGAAAAATATAGTCACAAAATATTTACAAAAATTCTAATTTCGTCTCCATTCTGCCATATCTTCTCCTACCAATGTTATAGTTGGGGGGATTGATAGTGATTAACCCCTGTCTGAAAGAATGTGCTAAAAAATGTAGAGTGGGAATTTTTCCTCCCCCTCTGAATTTCAATTGCCCATGTGTACAATAGCAGGCAGGCTGATGTGGAGAAACACTGCACAAAACTAAGGGTAAGGAAAAAGAGAGAGTGGGGGAGACTACTACTAAAGGAGACTGCTGAAGGAATTAAGACATTCATTATGAGTTATTTTTCATGGGGTGGCTGTAGGGTTAGAGCCGAGAAAAGCGAAGGAGACCCCTCACCCTGCGCTGCATTGTAATCCCTTTGAAAAAGGAAGCTAAACACTTAACCTGTTCTGTGCCTGAGGACTCAGCGCCCTGCAGCACTCTCTAAGAGGAAAGCGTAAAGTTGTGGAAGCTGGAGAACTTTTACAGTGTTTTTAGCAAAGGAATAAACTGTGCATACATTAAAATATTGCTGAATTGCCTATAGCCAGGCATGAAATCATTGACATGGAGTCTCTAAAATGATCAGGATATTCGATTATGTGCGAAAGCATATATAAAACATAACACTATCCACTAAAGAATCCTAATTCATACACATCCCTACCTACAAGGACATAAAAAAATATAAAAACTATTAAAAAAAAGCGCAGATCCAAGAGCCAGCAGTGTATTGGAGTGCTTCCGTCCTCACACAGAGGCTACTCTCTTCATTCAAACATATTCATAGAGGGATTGGCGGTTGTATCCCCTCGGCACATAATGGTGGCTGTAGATGGCGTTTGCAGTCCTCCCTCTGTGGTGGGTTCTCTTAAAGCCCATGTCTAATTCTATTCAATAGACAACAAAGGGCCTTTATATCTTTGAATCTTTGCACCATGGCTCATCTGCGCATACACACACACAGAGCAAAGGAATCTGCACGGGATCCTGCCGACACAGAACCTTGGATTTTACATACAGAATGTTTGCAATAAGTCATAGTCCTTACATCTAGATCCTAGTTTTTCTACCTTATCGAATATCTGCACCTGCTCTAGCCAGAACTTTATTTTCACACTTCAGAGACATTTACCTATAGTATTTAGGGTTCTGCCTTGCTATTCATAATGTGTTTCCTCCCCTTGTTGGCTGGAGTTTACAGTACTCTTGTATGTTCAAGAAATATAGCTGGAGCAGCTTTATCCATCTGATGTCTTAGCATACATCTCCAATACTACCAGAAGACTGTCACGTCTTGTTCTATTTTTTTGTCCTTGGAATTAACAATTAGGTTAACAGGAATGAGGAACTTAAAATTCCCATTAGACCAATGGATGTAGCCATACACATTTCATTCTGGCTTTAGGTGGAACCAGTAGACCGACTAATGTGAATGGGAGTGTCATAACTTTATCTCAATGGCAGATGTTGGAATATAGAAGAAGTGAGCAGCAGTGGGAGGATCAACTCTCACTACAAGGTGTGGTGCAGGCAGGAGATGGTAGAGGTCTGAGTGGTCAGAGCAGTGATCCAGGGAGCTGAAGGCCCGCCCCCAGTGCGCCAATTGCCTCATTTTCAAAAGACGTCAAAATGGTTATTTTCCAAATGTACAAAAGTGACATACATAACAAAGGTATGACGTTTATCACTGTAATGTGCTCTGTAACATGGTGTAGACCATCGAATATGCATGGGGGAGGTGGTAGACTCTCTTTAAATCTTAAGTGGAACCCTAATCTGCACACCATGCTCCGACACTTGACCCTAAATAATAAAAAATCCCCAGACTCCCAAACCAGTGAAGCCCTCTGCCATCACACATATAGTATATAGCCATATCAGAGTATTTGCTCTAGGCACTCCTACAGCTCATACCTATTATAAGTGTCCATACAGTCATACACTTGTCTTCTTTTACCTCATGGTCTTTGCATTTATTACTTTAATACAATTCCCCTTCTACGACTGCAAACCCATCTTCTCTCCTGGCTCCTCATGTCTCCCTGTGTATGGTATAAGGCATCAAGAAGGGAAGGGGTGCTAAGCCATCCTTTAAAACTCTGAGCTGCTTAAGTCGGTTCCGGGCATATTGTTTGCTAATAAACTCATTAGCAGCCGAGCATATTATCCTCATTAATTAGGCAAGACAACGAAGCTGGGTGCTCCATCCTAACATAGCTATGGAAAGATTCACTCTGCTGCTCCCAAAACAGAAGGAGCCAAATCTTCAAAAGATTAACCCTGTCCCACCAAATTATTCCCAAAATGAATATTTGCTATTAAAGTGCAAATTATCAAAAATGTAATCTCTTCCTTGGCATGTTAAAGATTCTTTTGTCTAAAGATGTCCATACACATTAGGTTAATGTTTGCTGAGCCCACCAATGGGGCTGGTCATCTATCTGATCTGTACGGAGGTGTCCTGACTCCCCCCAACTAATGATATCTGGGAAAGAAGGATTGCGCATGCTGAATTTTCTATGCCTGACCCTTTTGTTCTCAGTGGAGATCAGCTGTCACCAGAGATGTCTAGCAGCCACTTCTTTCCCCATTCAGAACACAGGCACACTTGGCTGAACTGAGCATGTATGTAAATGTGGGGGTCAGGAGGAATAGCTGTTGGTCTACAGTTACTACAGGTATTTGGATACTTTCCGCTTTTTCTTTTTCCTCTGGTGGGCTCCAGGCACCTACATTATTTACATTGTTGCTGGTGACCCCCTACCTTTTTTATACTGGTGGTAACCACTGGAAATGAGAGGACAAGAAGAATAGTAGGCAATGTCTACATCCTAACCCTGTCTACATTTACTGGATCTTAATAAATATCGAAGGATTTTTTTTTCAATCCAATATATAGCCTTAATAACAAAGGATATAATCAAGAAAAGATGATTTTTCTAATGGATACATTAATGGGGGAACGCTACCATTAAAAAGGACCTGTCAACTCTTCTGACAGGAAAATATAAGAGTGAACTAAAACAACCAAGTCAGGAAAGGTGACTAGTCCTGTTTAAATGAGTGAACTGTAGTGAAGAAATTGGAAATACGTTTCGGCCCTTGTACACCAGGGTTTGTGAGGGAACAAATGGAAAGGCAAGTAGAATTAGAATAAAGTGGCGCACATTTGGTGCAAGGCCCTTTCTCCCCCAAGACCCTGTTCTGCGCCTGGTTTGCCACTTTCCGATATATTTATTATAACTCACACAAATTTTCTGCCATGAGTTATACAAGAATTTTACGCCAGTTCCTTACTGGCATAGATTTCCATTCTGGAGCACAGGAGACCGGAGCCTCTTGATAAATTAGGTGCGCCTTGCACCTGTCAGGACTAGAAACGAGCGAATCAAAGCTGACGAAGTGGAATTTGATCCGAATTTCAGGAAATATTCGATTCGCATCAAATCCGAATTTCCCCACGCTTTGTGGTAAAGAATCGCATTTAGTTCAAAATGGCTGCTGTGGTTGTTAGGAAATGGGGCAAGGAACTCCGGGAATGCTGGATCACCCACAATGCCAAGCGTGCAGCCAATCAGCAGCCAGCCCTGTGAAGTCACAGCCCTTTAACTCCTTCGCGAGTGCCCACGGCATGTTTGACCAATGCATCCAAGGTGTTAAAACCCCCGATCGGTTATGGAGCAGGATGTTAGCTGTGACTGACACCTAACACCCTGCTCCATAACCAATTGGGGGTTTTAACACCTTGGATGCCGCAATCAAACATGACTGTGGCATCCAAGGGGTTCCGCCATTTTGCTGCCCACCTGTCCACCCCGGCTCTCTTCAGCCCATAAATAGCTGTTTTTGGCCAATCGAATTTTTGAATACTTCACTCATCTCTAGGAAGGGAACATCTCTCCTTGAGGAGAGCACCAGTGAAGGTGTGTAGAGTTTTGAATTGCCTTTTGCCCTCTACTAAGCATCTACATGTCACAAGGCATTATGGGAAAAGGAGTTGGGAAGCTCATGCGCCCTCTGTTGGATGTAACAGATCCTCAATTTGCTTTTGACCCACTGAGTCTTGAGACAGCAAAAGAGATTTTAGCCAAGCCAATTTCACTCATCTGCATACAGCGCTGTTTCGGGATTTTTGTTCCTCATCAGTGCAGAGCAGAGTGAATTGGCTGGCTTTGTGGGAGGCAATGAGTGGCTCAGGGAAGGGAATCTCTCTCACATCTCTAGTCAGGACCTTTACTAAGGTTGGCGTGCAAAATGTAGGTTATTTAGTATGAATGTCATGGTTGAATTTACATGGATTATCCATCTATGTACAGTACAGACCAAAAGTTTGGACACACTTTCTCATTCCAAGAGTTTTCTGTATTTTCATGACTATAAAAATTGTAGATTCACACTGAAGGCATCAAAACTATGAATTAACACATGTGGAATTATATACTTAACAAAAAAGTGTGAAACAACTGAAAATATGTCTTATATTCTAGGTTCTTCAAAGTAGCCACCTTTTGCTTTGATTACTGCTTTGCACACTCTTGGCATTCTCTTGATGAGCTTCAAGAGGTAGTCACCTAAAATGGTCTTCCAACAGTCTTGAAGGAGTTCCCAGAGATGCTTAGCACTTGTTGGCCCTTTTGCCTTCACTCTGCGGTCCAGCTCACCCCAAACCATCTCGATTGGGTTCAGGTCTGGTGACTGTGGAGGCCAGGTCATCTGGCGTAGCACCCCATCACTCTCCTTCTTGGTCAAATAGCCCTTACATAGTCTGGAGGTGTGTTTGGGGTCATTGTACTGTTGAAAAATAAATGATGGTCCAACTAAACGCAAACCGGATGGAATAGCATGCCGCTGCAAGATGCTGTGGTAACCATGCTGGTTCAGTATTCCTTCAATTTTGAATAAATCCCCAACAGTGTCACCAGCAAAGCACCCCCACACCATCACACCTCCTCCTCCATGCTTCACGGTGGGAACCAGGCATGTAGAATCCATTCGTTCACCTTTTCTGCGTCGCACAAAGACACGGTGGTTGGAACCAAGGAACTCAAATTTGGACTCATCAGACCAAAGCACAGATTTCCACAGGTCTAATGTCCATTCCTTGTGTTCTTTAGCCCAAACAAGTCTCTTCTGCTTGTTGCCTGTCCTTAGCAGTGGTTTCCTAGCAGCTATTTTACCATGAAGGCCTGCTGCACACAGTCTCCTCTTAACAGTTGTTGTAGAGATGTGTCTGCTGCTAGAACTCTGTGTGGCATTGACCTGGTCTCTAATCTGAGCTGCTGTTAACCTGCGATTTCTGAGGCTGGTGACTCAGATGAACTTATCCTCCGCAGCAGAGGTGACTCTTGGTCTTCCTTTCCTGGGGCGGTCCTCATGTGAGCCAGTTTCTTTGTAGCGCTTGATGGTTTTGGCCACTGCACTTGGGGACACTTTCAAAGTTTTCCCAATTTTTCGTACTGACTGACCTTCATTTCTTAAAGTAATGATGGCCACTCATTTTTCTTTACTTAGCTGCTTTTTTCTTGCCATAATACAAATTCTAACACTCCATTCAGTAGGACTATCAGCTGTGTATCCACCTGACCTCTGAACAACACAACTGATGGTCCCAACCCCATTTATAAGGCAAGAAATCCCACTTATTAAACCTGACAGGGCACACCTGTGAAGTGAAAACCATTTCAGGTGACTACCTCTTGAAGCTCCTCAAGAGAATGCCAAGAGTGTGCAAAGCAGTAATCAAAGCAAAAGGTGGCTACTTTGAAGAACCTAGAATATAAGACATATTTTCAGTTGTTTCACACTTTTTTGTTATGTATATAATTCCACATGTGTTAATTCATAGTTTTGATGCCTTCAGTGTGAATCTACAATTTTTATAGTCATGAAAATACAGAAAACTCTTGGAGTGAGAAGGTGTGTCCAAACTTTTGGTCTGTACTGTATCTATTGTACACAAACGCCCTACAGTACCCATTCACATAAAATTAATGTTGGCCAAGCTTGGCTTTTTCATCAGGGCTGGTTTTGTATGGGGGTGTCCTGCAGAAGATGTCAGGAGAGAGAAAGATTGAGCATGTTCAATTTGACATAAATCCTTTCTCAGAATGGATAAAAAGTGCCTGGCAGCGACTTATTTCCCTCTCTCTATTCAAAACATATGTGCTGAGCATGCATGTGAATTGGGGGGTGGTTGGGAAGGATAGCAGTTTCTCCTCAAACAAGTGTCTGACAGCCATTGAAGCTGGTTGGTCACCTTTAATGAAAATATTAACTAATAATTCTAATCCATCCTTCAAATGCAGACTTTTGTGACATAGAAATCTCTGTTCTGTGTACTCCTGTAGGGTTATGTTCTCGTGTAATTATAAAGAGTTTCTAGAGTTGCCCTTAACTTATTTCTTCTGCTACTGGGACCTCTGCACCGTGAATCAATCATAATGTAAAAATATAATCTGCCATGATCCCATCAACTTCTAGATGTGGAGCGCAACCTGTTGTTCCTGAAACTCCAGACCTCACATCTTAGGACACAGTCACAACTCGGTGTCTCTGGAGGAGGTGAACTATTGTGAAGGCAATTGCTGGTTTTCCTGGAACACATGATGACTGGCACTTCAAAACAGCAGACTCTGCTAAAATATTATGAGTCATTTTCTTTTTGGTTTATGATCATGTCTGAGCAACTTCATGTGGATACCACATCTTGCTGGATGGAATAAAAACTCCTTATGACCTTCGTGTGACCACAGAAAATATATGCAACACCCTGGACGGTCAAGTGGATGACCAGGGTCAAAGGGATGTCCTAAAATTTTACATAACAAAAAGTACATATGCTACAATAACGTAAGGAAATGCAACAGTGCGAGTGGATGTAATAACTATATACACTTTGTTATGCTCACATGCATATAAGTTAATGAAGGAGTTAAGTACAAGAGACGCGGCAGCTTCATGGGCTGTTAATTTTTCTATCACAATTCAATAATTTATTTTCAGTTTATTGCTAATCTAAAAACCTTTAGAAGCCAAATAGGAAATGCGATTTGGTTTCTGAATTTACTATTAGATGCCCTACTTGTCCGATATGCAATATACAGTTAACAGAAACCATATACCTCCCAGTGCAGAAATAATGGCGGGCTAGCATACGAAGTCTGCCAAAATAATGTTAAAGGGAACCTGTTACATTGGAAATGCAGCGCAAATTTTCAGGCAGCATGTTATAGAGCAGGAGGAGCTGAGCAGATTGATGTCTATTTTTGTGGGAAAAGATTCAGTATAACTTGTAATTCATTCATTTACATCCCTGCCATTTCTGAGCTTAGGAGTCCAGTGGGTGGTGTAATTTGATAAATGACAAGTTATAGCGGATATTTTCCCACAAAACTATAGATCAGTCTACGTATCTACTCCTGCTCTTTAAGTTGCCAGCAGATTACACTACACTTACAATGTGACAGATGCCCTTTAAGGAACACAGCAGTAAATTGGGAGTAGTGAATGGGATTACAGCAAATATGCAACAGTAGTTTGGCCTGATCCTGATCTGAAGCCTAGGGTAGAAAATGAACAGCAAACTCCTCATGCTTATGCAAATACTAATATTAACATTAGTGTATAATGTAATAGACAAAAATGTACCTGCTTCTTCCATTGAGGAACATTTTTCTGTAACTAAAAAAACAACTTGCCCGCCAGCATCTTGAGTGCATGGAATCTGATTTTTATTGGAGCCAAATACACCCTTTCTTAAGTGCCTGTGTGGGCTGATACATGGTGTACTTGGCTCCTATAAAATCGGATTCCATCCACTCCAAATGCTAGTGGGCAAATTTTTTTGTTTATGAGAAGGGACTGAGATATTGCTGTGTAACTTGCGGAACTTTTTCCTTATGTTTGGTGCCGTCTATTTTTCTGTCTTTTGGTCTTCTCTAACTATTTATTATCAAGGAAACATTTCTTGCCTATCCCTATCCGTTACTTAAAAAAGTAGTGACCTGTCCATAAATAATGGTTCATCATGGTCAAAAATATTCTTTTATATAGTTAGTGGGTTAAAAAAAGACTTATGTCCAGCAACATTAACCATTTTACTCATATAAAGCCAAATTTGATTCATGAACCCATGAAAAACTACATTTTTTCATAGCTTTTCTGTATAAGAAACTTTCCAAACATCTCCCAATATCTCAGTTTCCTGGAACGGCTTTGCAGGATTGATGGCTTATCCTTGAGATAGGACTTATAATTTAGATTGACAAGGGTCCGAGTGTCAAGACCCCCACAGATCATCTGTTTCCTGGAGCATGCAGCTCCTGCCATGCTGGATTCATTAGCCATACTTTCAGTAGCGCCCGTTTTTGGTTCCGTAGCGGTGTCCCTTATAAGTCTATGGAACACTGCTGCAGTACTAATAAGCGCCATGACTAAAAGTAGGGTAAGTGAGAACCACGGGGTCCAACATGTAAGCAAGGGCAGGAGCTGCGTGTACCAGGAAACATATAATCTACAAGTGTCCTGACAGTGGGACCCCATTGATCTATACTTAAATGATCTTAAGGATAGGCCATCAATTTTTTAAAAGTGAATAACCCTTTTAAAGTTCGGAAAACAATGGCAAGTGGGATTTTTGGGACTTTAGTTAAAGTGCCCATATATCCTCAATAGTTATTCCTCCTGACCCAATACACATTTGTACATGTCTCTATTCAGCATGCATGTGAATGACAAATAAAAGGATTGCTCATTGAAATTTGACATGCCCAATCCTTTTTTCCTGTAACATCATCTATAAGGGAACAATCAGGAGGCACCTTTAGACTTTAAAGTCAGTTGCAATACATTCAGAGGCAGGTGACTATAAGTCTACCATGTCTTTCAAGGTACTTTTGTGGGCAGTTCCTATTTTTTAAGGATCCCCTTATGTTAAGCAGATCACAAGATGTTCTTCTGTTGGGATCCTCAGCCATCTGCAGAAGAACATTGAATGATCAATCACTCTGCAGCACCACCGCAGGAAATATTGAGCATTACACAATGGGCTGTCACATTGTAATCCATGGACATGCTGGGACCTCCAGAGCTACTTCATATAGTCAGTCATCAACCTGGCAAATAGATAGGGGTTCTGAATAACTTAGTATTCCCTAGTAAGGTATTTTGAAAATGAGTTTTCTAAGGCAGACAACCCCATTGAACTGCCTTATGTATACGCTATACATCTATTAAAAGTGTTGTGCGGCCAGGATGGGCTTTGCACATACAAAGTAATGACATGTAGTCCGCCCAGGATGGAGTACACTAATCTGACAGCTTGACTTGCAAATAAGTGGAAGTGTCAGGGAGCTCCTTGCAAAGTTTACAGAGAATCTGAAGAATGAATGAAGATTAATGGAGAGTGAGGGAATGCCTTGAGTGAGCCTTAAAGTATGCTGATAGTAAGAAGGTGAAAAGAAGATTAGAAGGAGCAATAATGAATGCTTATAAATGGAAAGTGAAGGCTTGTTTAGAGATGTGTGAAAAAATGTTCATAAATGGAAAGTGAAGAGAACTTTATTGAATATGTAAAAGAAGGCTCAAGGCAAAAAGTAAAGTTTAGAGCGGGCTGGAATAATGCTATTCAGTACAAGGTTAATCAATGTTGGGATTATTACAGAATACTGATAAAAGTGGAATATGGGGTGTAGAGGGGTCCAAGAATGGTAAGACAATGTTAATAGATGAATGTTTACTGTAAAGATGGCCACATGTGTTAATGTCAGCCGAACTCAGGAACAGATGACCATTTAATGTGTATGAAGACCTCCAGACTCTTTGAGACAACTGACCACCTATTGTGTATGATCTCCAGGCTCTTAGGAACAGCCAACCATCTAATATGTATTGGAGCCTCCAGACCCCCTTGGAAAAGCCAAATATCTAATGTGAATGGGGGCCTCCAGACTATTTGAAATAACCAACCATCTAATGTTTATGGCAGCCTGAAGACTCTTAGGAAAGGCTAAGCAGTTAATTTACATGGGAGACTCCAGACTCTTCGAAAGGTTAACCATGTAACATGTATGGGGGCTTCCAGACTCTTTCAGGCAGTCAACCACCTAATGTGTATGGGGACCACCAGGCTTTTAGGAACAGCTAACCATCTAATGTTTATGGGAACCTCCAGACCCTTTGGAAAGGCCAACCATCTTTGAGACAGCTGATCACCTAATGTGTATAAGGATATCCAAGCTCTTTGGAACAGCCAACCATCTAACATGATTTGGAGCCTCTAGACTCTTTGAAAAAGCTGACAATCTGATGTGTTTGGAGGTCACCAGACTGTTTGGAACAGCCAACCATCTAAGGTGTAAGGAAGACTCCGGATCCTTTGGAAAGGCCAACCATCTAATGTGTATGAGGGAATCCAGACTCTTTGAAACTGCCAACCATCTAATGTGTATTGGGGCCTACTCACTCTCTGCTGCAGACTGAAGTCAGAATTGTCTTACTTCCCTCTCCCCATTCAGAACACATGTATGCTTGAGTGAGCCGAGAGTCTATGTGTATGTGGGAATCAGGAGAAATGTCTAAGATGTACAGATAGATTGAGCATGGAAGTGAAAAATACTACATGAAGAAGCATTTTTATTAACAATGGAACAATGTTTTATAGAAAAAAAAAACAGCAATAATTAGATTATGATGGTGGGGGTCTTAGATTTAGGATTGGAGATTATATGCAGATCGCTACCTTTGGATACATTGACATACCATTTATTTTCAGATGTGTTGGCTGACTGGAAAAATAAAACATGAATTAACATGGACCAAAACTAAAGTCTTAGGAAAAGGGGTTGATGTAGCTGAATGGTATGGTTCTTCATTGAGGTATCTCTGGTAACAAGTGTGTTCTCCACACTAAAGAGATATTCACAAGACTGAGCTGTGGCATGGTCATGTACAGTGCAGGATCTATGAGGCACACGTTTTTTTCTCAGGACCATTCACCTCAATAGGTGCGTCACGTTCGTGAAAATGATCCCAATAGTCTGATAACAGAAAAATAGAGCATGCTCTATTTTTTCATGGATCTCTGGTGCCACATGGCAGATGCACACCTTTGTCCGAATAGGCTTGAAGACTGAGGTTACATGTTACATAAAAGCTGCATTTTTGTTGCAGATTTTGCAGCATTTTTTAGCCAGATCCAGAAGTGGATTTAGTAAAAGGAAGAAGTATAAGCGCTTCCTTTATATTTAGCATCTAATGTTTATGAAATACTTGGCCAAATTTGAAGAAAGGATTTCAAGGATCCTTTGCTTTCAAGAGTGAATTGAAAACACATGTACACATATCTTAATGAAATATAATATTAATGACCCCCCCCCCCACACGACCAATCAACTATTCTCAGTAGATTGTACACAGAGAATGGAGCAGGAAGCAGACAGCTCTGTCCTCAATGTAGTGACTGAACAGTACGCTGCAGCTTAAGTCCCAATCAAGTGAATGAGAAGTGATCTGCAGTACCTGGTCTGGCCACTACATGGAGAACAGAGCAGTCTGCTTCCTGCTTCATTCTCTGTTTATCAGCTGCAGGGAACAGTTGATTGGTGTGGGTATCCACATTTTCAGCACAGAAAAACCCTTCAACCAAGCATGCACGTGTATGAGGAGTTTATTAGGAATAGCTCTTAGCCAAATGAGTAGAGATGGGCGAGGAATTGTTTTGCTTTAGGTTCGGGTTGCTCGTGTTTCAGATTCATTATGGGTTGAACTAGTTTGGTATTAACCAGACATTAAATTGGCTTAAAACATAGTGTATAACACAGTCAGGGCTCCAAGGAACCTATCTATACAATTTCTAGCTTTCTAAGGCAAACAGAGCTGAAGTTAAGAGAAAGTGACATTTTTATATTTATGTGTCTCTTGAGATCCCAGAGTATAAAAGGTGGAGGCCTAGGGGAGCTGTAAAAAAATAAAAAAAACATTCATACTCACCTTCTGTTACTTCTTTTGCGCCTTCTCGCTGTGTTTGGTGCTCTCTCTCAGCTTCATTGGTGACAATATGTGCCTGGGGTCTCCTCTGGAGCTTGTCATTGGCCCTCAGCGGTGACAAGGGCACGCTAAGTATCATGACATCATGATGCTTGGTGTGCCCATGTGACCGCTAGTGGCCCAATCACAGGCCTCAGAAGTGACCCTGGAGTAGTGAGCCTGAGCTCATGGCATCACCAGGAGAGCACCGGATGCCACAAGGAAGCCCAAAAGAGGTAAGGGAAGTTGACTATGAATGTTTTTTATTTTTTCACCTCCCTTGGGACTCCAAGAAGAGACCCCAGAGTATAATGTATATGACGGCCATTTTAGTTTGCCCAAAACAAATCTCCATTTATTCACTTTTGTAAAAAAAGCAAACGATTAGGAATATTCAGGTTGGTTCTGGTTCGGTACAAGCTGGTTCACCCATCTTTACAAATGATTGTTTTGCCAAAAGCTATTGAAAGTGTATGTTGTATATACAGTACAGTACAGTGCATTTTTTTGGGTAGCTTGTAAGAAATTTGATTTGGCGACCACATCCAGTCGACTATGAGGACGTTCGCTAGATCAAAAATAAAACCGAGCTTTCAAGACTCATCAAAAGAGAAAAGTGCAAACAAAAAAGTGCAATGAAAAAGGACAAGTGCAGGAGCACGTTTTACACTATGGTGCAAAGTAATTTGCCTAAGGTTGAACGTGAAAGAATTCAGGAATTCAGTTTCATTGAAAAGTGACAGAACAGAAAGGGATGAAAAGAACAAAGGAAGAAAATCGGTGATAAGGTCTGAAATAAAGGACAAACGGCCGAAAAAGTGGAAAAACCTCGAGATAAAAAAAAAACAAAAAACAAGATGAGAGAAGACGAATAGAGTGTAGAAAGGCGATAAAGGAAAGGAGTAATGGAGAGAGGATGGATGAGTGCACAGAAAGAGCATGAGTGGGAAAAGTGACAGTGCCCAGATGATGTGAGAGAGGCAGGAGATGTGGTGAGAGAACGGGAGCTCAGTCTGAGCTGCCTGGGAGCAGTTTGGATCACATCCAAAGTAAAATCAGCCCTGAACAATATTATTGTCCGCCTGTCTATTCAGGAAAATTGTTTTCTTTGGGCTGAATATAAATGACACAAAGCCGGAGTTACATCACCGCAGTGGGCAGCGAACTTAACCCCAGAATCCCTCCAGTAGCCTGGACTGAGGGAGGGGGCGGCTGGGGAAAAGGGGCAGGATTGTTCTCATGTCTGTGGGACTATAAATAGATGAAATGCTCTTTCTGTTCCCTCCAAGGGTGTGAATAAAAATCCATTTAAACTACACTTTAGTGAGAGGGGAGAGTCACCCTACAGACATATACTTCATTATCCCCGTACATTCCAGCAAAAGATGAATAAACAGTATACACCATTGTCTGTATAGCAGGTGACATGTAAGGGATACCTATAATATCAAAGTTATTGCATGTTATAAAATAGGAAAGAACAAAATTGTGTACATCATCAGGCTAACATGTCTGATACTTGCTTATATCATGGATAAGATGAGGATCTTTTACACTGCAGTTAGTTACAGTATTTTATATATGTATAGTCATATAAGTAAATTTGTATAAGGCAGCGGTCCCATGTTACGTAAATGCAGCGGCAAAAAAATTTATAGTACATGCAAAGTGGATGGGATTCTGGCTAATCCCATCCACACATTGCAGGAATAAATCTGCAGCGGAAAAGCTGCATTTTCAAAAACTTTACCTACGAAATGCTGGCGTTTTCCATATATAGGTATAATAGGGGCAGAAAGTCTGCAGAGGAAAACTCTGTGAAATTGCAATGATAAACACTGCAGAAAAAAACGCAATCTGTTTTTTGGGTTTTTTTTTGCTGCGCTCCACTACGTGGGGCCTTAGCCTAAGGCTGTGTTCACACATGCAGTTATTGATGTTTTTTTTTTTTTTTTTTTTTTTTAATCCACAGCCAGGCGTGTATGTAAAATGAATTGGGAATATATAGGTATGACTTATACTTCTTCCTGTTGGATCCACTTTCATAGCACATTATTAGCATCTTGTGGATTTCCATGGTTAAAGGGTTAACCTATTTAGTGTTATGTGCATCAACTGTACAGAGCTCCAAATCTGATTTGGGGGTCTGTATAAGATTTCTTAGCTGAGTTGTGTCTGTCATGGTCTCTTACATCACATATACATTCCCAAGGATGAATCAGACAAGGCATTCCTCAGAGGACACATTCACACATGTTGGATCTGACACAGATTTCAATGCCGGGTCTGTACCAAAATCTGCATCAGATCTGACAACACTCCGCATCCCGTGCCTGTGAATTGGGTTTCCACAACCACATTTACATGCAATAGAAAATTTTTGTATAAATATATACCATGCATTTTATTTTGGGCTTATTTCATATGGAAAAGTCAAGGATTATCCCAACTGAATAACAATGTCGATAATCCTGGTGCGGATCTGCAGCTGTTCAGATTGCACATCCATGGCAGAAAACAAGGGTAAGCCATGGCTTTCTTCTGAAAAAATATATACCATAATGGTGACAAATTCTGCCAGGTAATGAAAATAGTGAACACGTCAGTGACCTTGGATTGAGGGGGGGTTGATAACAAATAGTGCTCACTAGATTAACCCTTTATGGTTATCTTGTGTAAGTTTCTTTCAAATGTCAGTACATTTTTCTTTGCACCATCTGCATAGCGGAGATGATGGAGACCAGCTCCACGTGCATAGTAATCCACAAAGGAACAAACCTCATGACACTAACTATACGGCGTCATAATGTTACCCAGAATAAAAGACAACACCCTTGCCTCCATTTAGTATAGAGAATCTGTAAGGTCCAAAATGCCTTCCGAGCCAATAATAGTGCCATGTAGGGGTCTTTAATAGGAGCAGAAACATACCTGTGGCCAAGACACTAATGAAGGAATACAGAGATAATAATCTTTTTATTTATATGTAAAATATATATATATATATTTATTTCATATATATATATATATATATATATATATATATATATATATATATATTATTATTATTTTTTTTTATAGATATCAGCTTGTAAGTGCACCAGAGGTGGGGCCTGGACCAGCCACAAGTGCTCACAGCCCAATAGCTACATTTCCAGCCTCTGCCTGTGTCACAGCTGTCTATAGGCAACTCTTCCAGATCAGACCCTGCCCCTTGCTGGGTGAGTTGCATGTTCCTAAAAAGATAGAAATCTCTGCATTGCTTCATCAGTTTGTGACCACACAGATTTCTGATCCAATTAAAGTCCATTACACTCACTGCTATAGGTGTCTGATGCATCTTGGACCTCATAGACTACTTGCTTCAGGTTCTTCTGTAAACTGTGCCAAAAATAACTGCAAATAATGAAATGCCAAAATTTTGCAAAAGAATTAAGTTTTTTACCTCTCTTGCAAAAATTTGATAATGCTGGAAAAAGTAGGCATGATTTACTGGGTATAGTCAACAACTTGTAGATAATTTTATTAATAGTAAAGGCAGAAAAGGGCATCAGCACTGTTTAATGTGCACCGCTTCCTTATGACAAATGCCCTTTTGGGCCCAGACTGTTCCTCCGTTTGTCTCTGTATTAAATAGGAGACTGTTTGTATTCAGATCCATAGGGAACATATGTTATATGGGAATGTTTGGACGACCATACAGAAAAGTGGTCTTGTCGGGGGGTAGCCTTCTCAAAGAAGATGGCCAGCATACATGATACATAGTGGAAGTGAATCTGTCACGGGAATCTGGTCTGGACAAGCGGATGGACTTCTGAATGAGGTGTTTTTTGGATAGGTGCTTTGTTATCTTTGCTTGTCTGGATGCAAATATGTGTATTACTTATAAAGCATTGTGTCTGTTTTACTTACTGCTTATGTTTTGGGCAGAATTCATGTAATAGCATATGCTTCTCCCTTAGCTTGATATATTCCCCAGATGGAGCATTTCAATACATTTGAGCAGTCAAGGGTTAAAATCGCCAACCCCCTCACATGCAAGATATATGGAAATTGTAATTGAGTGTCAACTTGCAATGAAATTCAATCCCCTTTACACCCCAAATGTAATTTGGAAGCTCTGTGCGATATTTACTGCAATGCTAACCACATTTTAGAGCATAATTACATTTCTGGGGAACTCACGGCCAAAACAGTAGAATTGTGCTGGCTTTAAAGCCCCCTGCAGTGGGACAGAATGAAAGGGGGGAGAGCGAGTAAGAGAGACAGAAGGGAGTGTGGTAGAAAATGAAATAGAGATATGAAGCTTTTATTGGGAGATAAATAGGACTTCATGTGAAAGTGCCTACATAGCATGCTGAGGCCAGGTTCACACAGTGCTGTTTGGTGCAGTATTTGATGATATATTGTCAGGTGGGGATCCAAACCAGTAGGAAATTAGAAAAGATATACTCCTACTGTACTTCTCTTTTTCATGTAAAAAATGGCATTAAGAACTGGTAATTGCGATTGTCATATCATACACCTTGTTTATATCTATATACCAGGCTACTACCCATATAGAGAGTGGGCACAGTCTATAGGGGGGCATTGGATGCAGTCACCACCTGGCTCCTATGCCTGGGGAGGCTCACAGAGTGCCCTGAAACCACAGCACTGCAACGGAGAAACAATGTAGAAGATCTATCATTGTGTCATATGTTAAAAACCATCTTATAGCTAAGCCCCCCTGTCCCCCATCACACCCCCCTAAAAAAATCCCCTGGGGGGCGTGGCTAGCCGGAGAAGCAACAGGACGTACATTTTCCAGCTCCTATTAGTCACATTTGCGATCCACCACATATCACCCTAATCCTGCACATTCTGGATCCTTTACTCACCCAAGGGCTTTCCCCTAAGCCCTAGTAAGCTGATCTTGGGTGTTAAAGCTGCTTTTCTGGCCTTTCTGCAGTGGCTCAGAGTCGGGGCCTACCTGCGCCTTCCTCCAGACCCGCCATTTTCTCCGCACCCCGGCCGTCAGGACGAGCATCTCCTGCACCGCGGACCTCCGCATCCTCCTCTGCCTCCGCTGACGTTGCTTTCTGCGGGACCAGGGAGTGACAGAGGCGGCAGCCCTGCGCGGTGCTGGTTGCCGCGCGGGGCGACAAAGCGGCGGCTGTTGAGGGCAGCGGTTACTGCACTAAGGCCTACAGCGGGGGACAGCACAGCGCTCCCAACCAGAAGAGGGGGCCTATATCCCTGAGCAACGCTGCACATCCCAGATCCTGGACGCAGACCTCGGACACAAGGTACACTGCAGGCAGCGCGGGCAGGGGGAGTGCTGGGATCCCTTACATACATCAGGGAGACTCAAAACGAGGCCCAATTAGCGGCAAAGCAGTGCCTGCACTGTGACCCTATCCTGGGTATCTCCACTCATACAAAATATAGGCCTTACCTGACCTATCGCTTTGGCCCCAGGGCAGCCAGAGCCGGGCCCTGTACAGACGTAGTCTATCCCTCCAACCTACGAATAATCAGGCCCTGAGCGGACCCTCACCTGTACTCCTGCCCTACTAGTCTTGTGCAGGCCTGCATCTCCACCTCAGCTCAGCAACCCCTAATTGGCCTCCACACATACAGCTCTAGCTGAAACTCCACTGAGCTGCAGCTCAATTTTCCCCACAGAATTCTCGTAGGTACCTCTCCCCTTGGGTGATGGCGACTTAGTTCTGGGGATCCAGTGCACCCTAAGCGACTCTTAGCGACAAACAGCCTGTCTGAAAATATCTGCCCTTTAAACGCTGAATTGCGGGAGACGAATATCTGGCAACATGGTGAAGGGTAGGAAATCCGTCAAGAAACCTGATAATAACCTGACTAACTACTTTGAGTGGGACCGTGGCGTGGAGGGAGAACCGGGACCTACACTTGACGACCATACAGAGCGCACACTCTCAACGCCTACGACTGCCATAATCACAGCGACATTTGTAGAGGGGGAAGGCCTTAACCACACCAAAGCTCTAATGGATCCTCTTCTACCTCCAACCCCTGACGATATCCGATCAGCAGCACCACAAATCCATTATACATCCACTCAATCCAGCAAGGAGCAGACCTCCCCCTTACGACACTCACCATCTCCGAGTACCAGTCCGCTCAAACAAAAACCTCGTCTGGAACTCCCTGGAGACCTAACCTACTCCGAAGACCAACCCTCCTCCGAGACCTTTCCATCCACTCAAATGCTGGCCTAGCGGCTTCCCGACCACTAGTGGTCCCGCCTCTGAACATACTCTGAGAGATATGCTTCTGGCCCTCCGCAGTTCCCTTCAGGCGGATTTTTCACAATTGCTTCAGCCTCTTCAGTCCTCAGTCAATGCACTAGATGGACGAGTAACACATATTGAAACCAAAATGGGCGATTTCGCTGCATCGCACAACAAAATCATCGATGCACACAATGACCTTGAAGACGAGGTTGAGAATCTCAAAGCCAAAGTGGCTGACATGGAGGACCGGTCCCGCAGGAACAACATCAAATTCAGAGGTATTTCAGAACAAGTCCAAACAGCTGATCTGCTTCCATACCTACAGGATTATGTCCGATTTCTACTACCTGACTCTACTAATACGGATATCATCATTGACAGAGCACATAGGCTTCCTCGCCCCAGACATCTGGGAGACGAGATCCCGAGAGACGTCTTGGCGAGATTCCACTTCTTCCATATAAAAGAAAGATTACTAGAAGCTGCTCGTAAGCAGAAATCTTGGCCTCCCAAATTCAAAGAGGTGCAGTTATACACGGACCTCTCAGCTATGACCCTTCGCCTCCGCAGAGACTTACTCCCGGTCACAACAACGCTTCGCAAAAACAAGATCCAATATAGATGGGGGTTTCCTGTGAAATTGATTGTCGCTAAAGACGGGACCACCTTCACCATCCATAACTTGAATCAAGGCAAAGCGTTATTATCGACTTGGAGAATGCCAATCTCTCTTCCTCAAGAGGCGGCAGGTCCCTCTCCTCCCTCAGCTACAGGGCGTAGATCTCCCACAAACCGCAAATGATATTCTAGGATGGCTATCCCTATCCACTCAGGTGCACAACCCCCTTTGCTCTAGTGGCTTAACCGGCAAGCCTATAACCAATACCCCCACATATACAGTAAAGCTGTATTCGTCTTTGAACTGTTTGTTCATCTGTTTTGTCTATTGATCTTCTTACTTGCAAAACTGCCTACTCGTCTTCTGCAGATTCAACATCCCCACGCGTCCATACTCTTAAGTGACACTATGGTGATCAAGTTGGCCTCTCTCAACGTCCGTGGCCTAAACAGTCCACAGAAGCGAACGTATATTTGGAAGGAGGCTCTCTCACTCTCCGCGGATGTTTTCTGCGCACAAGAAACCCACCTTCTACAGAAAGACGCCTTCAGGGTAAAACACCCATCCTTCCCTATAATCTGCCACGCACACCACCGATCTAAAAACGGGGAGTCCTTGTCGCTTTTAGAGACTCAGTGGCATTTTCCTTAACGGCACAAAAGCGGACCCCCAAGGCAGATTCCTCATAATTGTTTGCCTCCTCAATAACATCCCCTATACAATAGTCAACATATACGCTCCACAGCGAAAGACCCTGGCATTTTTACACAAAGTCCGAAGACACATTCAAGAAATCCAACAGGGTGCGTTAATAATTTGTGGAGACTTCAATAACATAGTGGATCCCTCTCTGGATTCTACCAACGCCAACAGAGACAACACTTCCTGCCTGCTCCAATTTCCGAACACTGAAAATCTTTATGATATCTGGCGCGCACATCATGCGGGCGAAAGGGACTATACCTATTTCTCAGCAGTACACGGTTCTTACTCTCGCATTGATATGTTCATGGTAGACCTTCATACCCTGATGAGCTCCAAAACATCCACGATTGAATCTATCACATGGTCAGACCACGCAGCCATCACTCTCACCATAGAAGAAAAGATTCCACCTTCTGCTGCTAGACTCTGGAGAAACAATACATACCTAATGAGTCACCTTACTTATCGCCCGATAATAGAAAAAGACCTCCAGGATTTTTTCCAGACCAACTCCATATCTACAGAGGATCCCTACACTCTCTGGAACGCTCACAAAGCGTACATTCGTGGCACACTTATAAAAATCGCACATAGAAACAAGAAAGAACGCCAGAAAGCGATTACGGTAGCAATGTCAACACTTCGCACTTTAGAAGCCGCGACAAAACCAATCCGAACCCGAATACTTCTGAACAGCTCACCCAGGCTAGACAGCACTGCGTCTCCTTCTTTTACAAGATTACGAAAGGCGTTAAAACGATCTAAAGCGCGATTTTACTCCCAAAGCAACAAAGCCGGCGACTACTGGCTGCACTTCGGGCGTGTTAAATCCGGATTCCATCATCAAGCCCCTGTCCTAAGTACATTTAACAGACCCAAGAGACATCGCCAACTCTTTTAAGGACTACTACGCACAGTTGTATAATCTACAGGAACACACCCCTCTTCCACCTGACCATTCCACCTTGGTATCCGGCTTCTTAAACACTTAGTTATCAGGCCTGACAGATGAACATCTCTTGGCCCTAAACACCCCTATTACTCTTCCAGAAGTCCTACAAACCATAAAGTCCTTACCTAAGGGTAAGTCACCAGGTCCAGATGGTTTCTCCAACGAATATTTAATCTATTTCCAGCAAATTCTTGCTCCATCTCTCCTGAATTTCTTCAACCATGCCATGTCGGGTGCCCGCTTCCGCGCGATCGTTGACGGCATTAATTGTCACCCTTCCTAAACCCGGTAAATCAGCAGATGTCCCACAAAATTTCAGGCCAATCTCGCTGCTAAATTCGGCCTCAAGCTTTATGCGAAGATCCTAGCAGCCGGCTAGCTCCCATTCTTCCAGACTTAATTGGCACAGACCAAGTGGGCTTCGTTAAAGGCCGCCAAGCCTCAGACAACACCAGCGTGTCCTACATTTGGTAGATCACCTGGACGCAACAAGCCCCATCCCTAATGGTCGCCTTAGATGCTGGGGCGTTTGACCGGATCAACTGGGCATTCGCTTTCTCCGTCCTACAGAAACTGCGATTCTCTGGCCCTATCCTCCTGCTATCTCAAACCTATACTCATCCCCATCGGCCAGTGTTTACTAACAGCACACTGTCGGACAGCTTTGATATCAAGAATGGAACGAGGCAGGGGTGCCCTCTCTCTCCATTGATCTTTATTCTCACCATTGAACCATTAGCACAAGCCCTGAGACAAAACGCAGAGTCCGGGAGTGCACATAGAGGGTTCCTCTCATCTCATCTCCCTCTCGCTGATGATATCATATTGTCCTTAACCTACCCAGAAACATCTCTACCAGCTGCTGTCGAAACTCTCAGAGATTATGGGGCTCTCTCTTTTTATAAACTCAACGAAGCCAAAACACAAATTCTCCCCCTGAACGTTCCCATGCCTCTTTTGGAACATCTCAAAGAGAGGTTTCCCTACGACTGGAAATCGCAGATCTGGCTACTTGGGAATAAGGATCACTCCCTACATCGCACAGGTGGCCAAAGCAAACTATATGCCTCGGCTGACGGATCTGGAGAGAGAGTGTCGATCCTATTCAGGACTCCCCTGTCTGGCTGGTAGGGTATCTGCCTTTCAAATGATGCTGCTCCCAAAACTGTTATACTTATTTAGAACTATACCTGTAGCACCCCCCTTACGTTCCTCCAGAAAATTAACGCTATGCTCAACAAACTTATCTGGAACTCCAAAAGCCGAGACTCCCATCTTCTATCCTGCACAGAAAACGGGGGTGGGGGCTTGGGAGTCCAACATATTGTTACTACATGGCCTCCATCTTTCTCTCTAGGACTGGTGGCATAACACGCCCATAAATCCTGGATCCCATTGGTCTCGTTGATACCACATCACAGTCTCAAATCTTGGCTCTTATACTCCCTCTGGCGATGTGGTACCCTCTCTCCGTCTCCAATTCTCAACATCTCATGCGCTGGGACATATCCATCCTCTACAGCAGGCAGATACTACACATCAAGCAGGCCCCAATTGAATTCTTAGAACTAACAATCCTGGATCTCAACTTATCCATCTGGAAATCATCAGGTATCACCTCTATTTCAATGATGTGGGTGAGGACTCATTGATACCATTCCCATCGCTACAATCCACCTTCTCCCTACCCTCCACTTGCCTCTTTACATATCTGAGAATCAAGCACTTTCTCACCTCCACTGCAATAAACAAGTAATATACAATAAATCTCTGTTGGACCTCCTCAAAATTCCAAATCCGGCTACAAAAATTCTCGCTCCATCTCAATACTATGGATCTAAAGATCATCTGGTCAAATCTACCCCACTACTTAGTTGGGAAATGCATCTTCAGCAGAAATACTCGGTTATACAATGGCAGAAAGCCATGCCTTCACGAAAAAGACCTTCCGGTGCCGACCCACTATGAAACAACTGTCAAAATTCTCCTCCCTGGTACTATACTCCAGAGCGACTTCACCGTTTATCCGCGCCTCAACTCCTGCTGGGGGGATGTGGCGAGAAAGGAACACTACTGCATTTACTGTGGACGTGCCCCCGAGTGGTGCTGTACTGGCAAGACGTCTTCCGATGGATTTCTTCACTAGTGGGATTCTTCATACCTCCCTCACCAGCTTTGCACTACTATTTCTGCAAATTGACTCTTTCCCAGCAACACATGAGTGTTGATTGGCCACGCCTTGTTATCAGCGTCATTGGCTCTGCTACGCAACTGGAAGTCAGCCACTATTCCGACTAGAGGAGAGCTAGTGAACATGGTGGAGCAGACCTACCAATATGAGAAGATTCTCTCTCATGGAGTTCTTGGGGATAACCACTTCCAAAAGAACTGGTTTCCATGGACACTGAAGGCTCATACACATCTGCCGTAACCCGGCTGTGCCGCACTTGGAAGATCAAAACTTAATAATTATTGTCACCTTTTGTTGCTTTATACTTGTACGCACTTGTTTCTTTAACTCTAGAGACTCTCGAACTCTTAGATAACTATATGTTTATTTGACTTTTTTCTTTTTTTTTGGCTTTTTTGTTTATTTTTTTTTTTTTTGAATGTTGTTGTTTGACCTGTTAAAAAATCTCAATAAAACTGATTGAAAGTAAAAAAAATGCTCTGAAAATGCTTGTGGTTTTTCAGCAGGTCGGGTTTTGCAGAGGTTTTTCAGTTTTTTTTGCATCCTCCCCTATTCAATATACAGTGTGGGGGGAAAGGCCGGCATTCCCGGGGATAAATTTAACTTGCTGCAATTTTCAATTTTTTTATACAATATGTAGCAAGTGGGGGTTGTCCAGATTTGGACAAATCACAAAGGAGGCCGGGGAAGATGAAACATAAAGAAAAAAATCATACCTGTCCCTGACTGTCCATTTGGATGGGTACCAAGACTTCCTCGCCGGAAGTCCTGCCCCGGGTCCTTTCCTTAGGCCACTTATGTACAGCGCAAGACCTCTGTTGGCGAAGGCATGTCACTTACCCAAACTGACAGTTGCGGCAGACACTGGAGCGTAGGGACAGGGAAGTATGTTTTTTTTTGGTTTTTTTTTTTCTAATGTTACAACTCCCTCGGCCTCCTCTGATTTGTCCAATTCTTGAAAAACCACTTTAATGTGGTTAATCTCATTCACTTTGCTGGTACTGTAAGAAGCAGTGTTTTTTTCTGCTGTGTATCCTCTATGTGGGGCCTAAGCCTAAAAGGGTCTTGAGAACTGTTGATGGTAACTTACATCAAATGTATAAAGGAACTAACATATTTGCTGCAAATTACAATGAAAGGAAATCTAACACGCAGAAAATGTTGTTGAATCTTCAGGCAGCAGGTTACAGAGCAGGAGGAGCTCCGCAGATTGATATATAGGTTTGTGGGAAAAGATTCATTCATTTGTAATTTTTCCATTGAAATATCTGCTTTTTCTGCGTTGAGACATCAAAGAGGTGGTCATATCACAGACAGCAGAGTCATAGACAGCTGTCAATCACTGATAGGTCCATCTCCTTGACTTCTTACATGGAAAGAACTGCCATGTGCATGCAAGAGGACTAACACTATTTCTGACCATTACAGTAGCTGTATATGCCATTTTTAGCAGTTTTCTCCTAAGTCTAATTCTCAGTTGTGCCTGAGCTAATGGTTGGGGACTATCTGCTATGGTGTCTCCCATACCCAGCACATGGGGAAAGCAGCAGATTCTGCTCCCTAACTCTGTCTCACTCACTTAGAAGCAGCAAAGAGGTCATTATAGAGAAGTACCGAACAGCATTGTGAACGAAGCACTTGGGATGAGAAAGGAAACTTACTATTGGCTGCAGCAGAATGTTTGTGCGTGTCTCTCATTCAGCGTCAACCTTGCCCCTTAACTGGAGCATCTTAAGTATATGGGGTCCTACCAACTGTTGGATTTCAGCATGCCCAATCCATTTATTTTTAGGAAAGACACTGTAAGAGTTGTCTGGCAGCGTCTTTGACGCCTCTTCCCATTCACAATACATGCACACTCTGCTGAGCCAAGATTGCATGTGTATGTGGGAAGTCAGAACGGATAGCTGTTATATTCTGTCTTCCCAAAGAGTGACATTTTCACATGAATAAACTACATACTATAACATTATTCCAAAGAAACTCCATGTGACATGAGTCTGCCTACAAATCAATATTCCCATATTTCACCTGTTTTAGCTTTGCTGGAATAATATTTCATTTACAATGGTAAATACCCAGCTGTTGTATATAGGCATTCTGCTGTACGCCCTAAAGCTGCTGCCCTCCACCTTATGTAATAATAATGGAAATGTTCCTGGAACTGTTTCTATAGAAAAAATTACAACAAAAGCAATATTTAGGGTATGTCCACGTGATATGCATTTTCTACAGCAGAATTTCAGGCATGGATTGTGTCATCATCAATCTATGGCAAAATGTATTGTTTACACCACTTTTAGGCATGTACGGTAGTTTGGCTTGCATGTCCTGGCAAACTGTAAAAACAAGTATACCAGTCATTATACAGATTTTTGTAATTGTACTAAAAGTCATAGTTAAAGGGGTTGTCCAGGAAATACAGGTTGTTTTTTTTTTTTCCTGGAGACCAGGGAAGGTGAAAAAGAGGGAAAAACAGCATACTCATCTGTCACTGGTTCTCCGGTGTTCCCCGGCGATCTCCAGTCCAGCAGCGTCCCGCTTGTTCCGGAGGAAGCTCTCGCTGCACATGACCACTGAGGCCGGGGACAGGTGAGTATTAAGGTTTTTTTATTTTTCACCTTCCCTGGCCTCCAGGAAATAATATATTTTCTGGACAACTCCTTTAACTATGATTCCTCCAGGAAAAAAGGGACAGTATACTGATATATATTGCCCAATGTATGTCAGGGGGACATTTGGACATACAGGGTGAATTTGGCCTGTGTGAATCCAGCCAAAGGGATGATTTACACTTGTGTACTACAGAGGGATTCCAACTCCCAGAAGCCCTGCAGATGAGCTGGCTGAGGGGGCCACGACACTTACCAGGCACCGTGCCATACATACTGTAGTGCCTCAGCCTGATACTGCAGCTCAGTCCTATGACCGATGAAGGTGCTGTGCTCTCCAACCCCTCAGTCTGGTGATTGGTGGGGGTGCCAAGAGTCAGACCCCACTGAAAAGCTGCATTTTTGTTGCAAATTGTGCCCCGGTTTTTCGATCCAAAGCCAAGAGTGGCTTGAAAAGGAAGGAAAAAATAACACTGCTGTTTTTCATGCTGTTTGTTTAGGCAAAGTCAGGAGTGGAATCAAAGCAATAGGAAATGACTGAAAGGACTGACTTCTTATTCCTGCAGGATCCACTTCTGGCTTTGGCTTGAAAACTGCATCAAAGACTGCAGTGATATTTCTCCATAGAAACGTTGTGTGTGAAATCATCCTTATGCAAAACATAAGATCAAAGCCTATCATGGAATAAAAAAAACACTTGGGTAAGGTTCTCCTGCACATCCATGACAGAATGGCATTAAATACACAGTTCCTGTGTTACAGACCCTAGATTCACATGAAACTCGGTCTGTGTGTTCGCTGGATTTACCAGCCTGAACATCATACTGGGAACAGGACTCCTAGCAGTATAGTTATCTATGATACTAGGAGTCCCTGCCTCCCAGCAACATACTGTCCTGTAGTGATTATAGTATGGGACAGTATGTTGCAGGGACTCCTAGTATCATAGATAACTATACTGCTAGGAGTCCATCTCCCAGCATGATGCTCAGGCCTGTAAATCCGGCGAACACACGGGCGAAACTAGGCCGCGCCAGTCTAGGGTTAGGCTGTATTCACACCTCTGCAACACAGGAGGTCTATGTTTAATACCATTCTATCATGTCAATCATATCGGGTCATGTAAATCTAGGGTAAGAGTCTACTAGATACAGAATAAGCATGTAGAAAAAATGCCAGATAGTCAGAATAGGGAGAACTCTGCTCTGGTTTTTAATAATTCACAAAATATTATTAACCCTTAGATTTCTTATGATTTACTCTCTTTTGGGTGCTTTTGTAAAAAATAAAAAACACCACTGCAGTTTCTGTTTAGTTTATTGTCGTTTTTGCACCAAAGCCAGAAGAAGATCCATCAGGAAGGAGAAGTACTGTACTGTCTGTCCTTTATATTTCCCTCTTGAATCCACTTCTGGCTTTGGTGCAAAAAGCTGCATCAAAAACGGCAGTGATGTTTTTCTAAAAAAATATTTGAAACCACCCTAATATTCCTTTATATGGTCATATCAATGAAATGTATACTGTCCACCAGTTACACAAATATTAATTACAATGTGACCAAGCTAAGACAGCACACAGCAGTGACACCATAGCTCACTACACCACCTAATGTCTGTTTGTAGTAATGCAGGCATGGGAATAGCTAATACAATTCCCTTATTTGTGATATGTAGGATTTCATTGTGCTTATGCATTTCTCCATAAATACCAAATCATGTCTTCGCTTGGAGTTGTAGTGCCATTTCTAATATTCACTTTCTATTCCTAATGTCATATTTTTATAGTTTTCAAAACCCAAAAAGAATTATACACAGGGATTCTAGACATTAAATGGATTGTTCAGGATTCTAAAAACGTGACTGCTATCTTTTTTTCCCCAAAAAAGCAGCTCCTCACCAGTCCATAGTTTATTTGTGGTATCGCAGCTCAGCTCTATTCACTTTAATAGCTGCAATACAACCCATGGACACTTATCTGACCACTCACCTACAAGTGGTCAGCACAGAAACCACTAGAAAATGGCAGTGATCATACCCCAGCAACCACAAAACATCAGATGGGAAATTATATCACTGACCACTGAGTACCAGACTCTGAATATAGCACCTGGTATACTACCTACGGTATATGGTGACATATGATGAGCTATGGATATATATACAGCCGTATTGTAGTGTCTGAGGCTATATATAGGTATACTAACTATATAGCGGCATATGATGAGCTATGGATATATAACAGCCGTATTGTGGTGTCTGAGGCTATATACAGGTATACTACCTATATACTGACATATGATGAGCTATGGATATATAACAGCCGTATTGTGGTGTCTGAGGCTATATACAGGTATACTACCTATATACTGACATATGATGAGCTATGGATATATAACAGCCGTATTGTGGTGTCTGAGGCTATATATAGGTATACTAACTATATAGCGGCATATGATGAGCTATGGATATATAACAGCCGTATTGTAGTGTCTGAGGCTATATACAGGTATACTACCTATATGGTGACATATGATGAGCTACAGATATATAACAGCCGTATTGTGGTGTCTGAGGCTATATACAGGTATACTACCTATATGGTGACGTATGATGAGCTATGGATATATAACAGCCGTATTGTAGTGTCTGAGGCTATATACAGGTATACTACCTATATGGTGACGTATGATGAGCTACAGATATATAACAGCCGTATTGTGGTGTCTGAGGCTATATACAGGTATACTACCTATATACTGACATATGATGAGCTATGGATATATAACAGCCGTATTGTGGTGTCTGAGGCTATATATAGGTATACTAACTATATAGCGGCATATGATGAGCTATGGATATATAACAGCCGTATTGTAGTGTCTGAGGCTATATACAGGTATACTACCTATATGGTGACATATGATGAGCTACAGATATATAACAGCCGTATTGTGGTGTCTGAGGCTAGATACAGGTATACTACCTATATAGTGGCATATGATGAACTATGGATATATAACAGCCGTATTGTGGTGTCTGAGGCTATATACAGGTATACTACCTATATGGTGACGTATGATGAGCTATGGATATATAACAGCCGTATTGTGGTGTCTGAGGCTATATACAGGTATACTAACTATATAGCGGTATATGATGAGCTATGGATATATAATAGTCTTATTCTGTTGTGCAAGGTTATATACAGGTATACTTCCCATCTGATGGTATATGAGGAACTATTGACATATAATAGCTATATTGTAATATGGTAAGATTATATACAGGCATATTACCTATTAGCGTATGTTGAACTATGGACATATAATAGCTATACTGTGGTGTGTAAGGTTATATACGGTATCCTACCTATCTGGTGGTGTATGATGAGCTATGTACATATAATAGCTATATTCTGCTGTGTATTATATACCGGTATACTTCCCATCTGGTGGCGTATAATGAGCTATGGACATATAATGGCTATATAGTGATCGGATTGACATGCTCAACCACAGCTCGGTTCTACTCCTCCTGTTCACAGTCTTGGGTTGTGATGAGCGGGTAAAATGGGTCCTTCATTCTGGCCATGAGTGAATTCCTAGTGGTTGGACCGTCACCGATCTCACAGCTACAACTCAGGGATTGTGGACTTTAAATGGATTGTTCATGATTATAAAAACATGACTGCTTTCTTTTTCTCCTAAAAACAGCACCCCGTCTGTCCATTCAGTGGGTTCTTAGTGGTTGGACCTTCCCCAATTTCAAAGTTACACCCATTTAGTACATAGGTGATAGATTGTTATCACCAGAATAGTTTTAATAACCTGAGTCTGAGAAATAGGGATGCAGCTAGTCCATTAAAGTGAATAGGAGGAGGAAGACAAATCCAAAGCAGGGATAGGGACTGATATCAAGAGCTGCGGAGGAGGTTAGCGGAGGAGGCAGCTGTCTAGGGCACTGTTAAGGAGGATGAGAGCAATTTCGGTTTTCAAGAAATTAAAAACAATGACCCCATTTACTAAGAGTTAGACAGTGTAAACTTATTCAGTCTGAAAATGTGCCATAGTTATAACAGTGTACTGTACATACTGTCTAGTCTATGTTTATAACACCTATTTGTTTACTTACTTTGGGCCTTACTTATAAATTTCAGCAAAATTTGGTGCATTTAAGCCTTTCCCTTTACCTGCAAAGCCCCATCCTCTTATCATGTGTGTCAGAAAACATTTAGTCTACAACTAGATGTGCCAAAATGCACCAATTTTCTCCAGATTTTGGTGCGATATATGCCAACATCAAACTACAACCACAATAATAAATCTGCCCCAATATTCTGCCCTTAAAGTTCTGTAAAACCAATTGTAGCTGGGGAAGAGAGATGCAGAGGATAGTGTATAGCATAACTAAGAATCCTAAGGAATGGAGGAGAAGGGAGGGCAACAGGGGCAATTAAATAAGCGGCTGTCTATACCACGGGGAATGGTCGTGGTGCAGAGTTTTCTTAAACCTCTGCCTTGGGCACCAAAAGCGCTTGCCCCAGATCCCCCGCTAGCAGCATTGTTGGGATTAGGGAGGTTCCATCAGGCAGATCCCACCCAGTGGCGTAACTAGGAATGGTTGGGCCCCAAGGCAAACATTTGACATGCCCCCCCCCCCCCGCACAAACAGCATTCCCCGCATTCCTGCACACACTATTATGCCCCCGCAGAATGGCAAGTGCAGGCGGCCGTGAGCAGAAGTGGGAATCGGTAAGTAAATAGGCCGTTACCCAGGTAATAGCCTATTAAAAAAAACAAAACATCAGGGCCCGCCAGGCCCCCTAATGTCCCGGACCCTGTGGCAGCTGCTCCCGCTGCTACCCCGGTATTTACGCCACTGATCCCTACTAAGTCTACATTCACATCTGCGCCAGAGTCTCCAGCGCAGATCCACCAGAAATCACTGGCTGAAAAAGTCCTGCAAGCCCGACCTTTTCATATGTCGATTTTAGTTAAAGGGAACCTGTCACGGCGATTTAGGATACTAAACCACTCACAAATCCTTATAGACCTGGGGTTTAGTGTCCCACATTGCCCTATTATAAAGAAATTTTTTTGTAAAATTATTTTATTTCAGACATGTAATGGTTAACTATTTATTAGCTTGTGTGCTATATTGTGATCATATTTTGGTGAACTGTACAAGTTTTCTAGTATAAGTAAGGAATATTACCTGAGCCCCCCCAAGTATTATACTATACACTGCAGAGTATACAGCTCACACAATTCATTGCTCAGTGCTGACTAGTAGAGGCTATAGTTCTCTAGGCTTAGGCTTGCTGCCCTGGGATTGTCTCTGCTCCTTCCGGAGCCCGTGATGGATGGAACCAGTTTTTGAAGGAAGTTCTGTGTGCGTTCTGGTTGTCCTGGTGATGCTGGGGAGGGTCTTTTTTGCTGTACACAGAGTCCCCTTTGTGCACTTGTATCCCATTCACAGCAGCCACACTGGGAAACGCTCAGAGTCTGCCTCTAAACCTCTCATTCACATAGTAGATAGGGGGCCACTTCAGCCACTGTGTCATCCGTAATTGGCATCGCCCTGAACTGGTTACATCATCTTCTGCCCACAATGTCAATATTTACTGGCACCTTACAATTTCTCTAGATTTATTTGACATGGTTCGCAGGCAGTCGTATCTCACCTCTTACATCACATTCAATGTAATGGTAGACTGGCCACTGTCATGGGCCTACTGTTTTTTTGCAAAGAAATACTGCAATAAAGAAGAACCTAATTATATTAGTAGAGAATACATTTCCCCCCTGTAATGTGAACATTCATTGATGTCTGGTGAACGGTATTGAATTTATATTACTTTTCATGAAGCTCTCCTATTCAGGAGCATAGACTTATGAATAATTAAGCTTCTATGATAGTGTTATGTGCCGATGCTACATCCGCAGTATCCACGGACACATGATCCGCTTTAGGCTGAGTTTTCAGCTATATCTTCTGAGCCTCTGTTGCAGATTCCATCATATTTGCTGGAAATAATAGCTCAGCATGCAGCACACATTTCATTTTGTAAAGTGACGGATGCCATGATGGAACCCAACGGACTCTAATATAAGACAATGGGGTCCATCAGGTGCCATTAGAGTCATGTGACAGATTCTACTCTCCTTCATATTTAGTTTTCTGCTTCTATGATGGAACATAAAATCGGAAAGATTGCAGATATGAACCCAACCTAGACTAGACTCCATAGTAATAGGCTCCTTTCACACTATGATGGGGAAACTCCCAGCACATATGTTAAACAGATCCATAGTTCCCTATTCATGAGTGTCCTTTCTGCCTCTGTATGGCCAGTATACATAGGGGTATACATTTTTGGAATAGCATAGCATACGATGTCATTCCATACAGAGCCACCCAGTAAAAAATGTATACTGTGTGGTATATGTTTTTTTTTGTTTGTTTGTTTTTTGACAATGGCAACTTATGAGGTTCCCTTTGCCCTCTGTCTGGCTGGTATGCCATTTTTCCAACTGTATAGATATTGACTGCACTTTCTAATATAGAGAGCGGATAACTGCAAAGAAAAATTATTTTTGATACACTGGTACTTGATAACATTGTATGGCATCTGTTATATGCCTCAACCAGACTTAGACATCCTGAGCATATACGCCCAACCGTAGAGGTTCCTCTTAATAATTCAGGTGCACTCTATACCAGTCAAGAATTGGCACAGATTTCTTCTATAACTCATTCCAGCTTTCTTTTTGAGGAAGGAGGGGGGTACAGTAAATTTATCATGGAAAGACATCTGATGTTAGGTTCACACTAGCATTCATCTCTCCATAGTTTGGGTACACTTGGGGACCTGAAAGACGGAGAGCCCATCTGCTAAAAAAGCGTAAACATGCAGACCCCTTAGACTCTGCTGCCGATTTTAGACAGAATCTGCGGAAGAGTCTCTTACAGAGATTCATGCAGAAGCGAACCTAGCCTGACTCTCCACCCCACACCACCCACTTTCAGAAAAAGTAGCAAGTGCAGCGCAGAAAGAGAGAAGTATTTTTGCCACAAAAAAGGCCTGTGCGCCAAAGATGCACCACGACTATTCCCATCTATTCCAGTCTTCTGATGTAGAGGGAATAGTAAATCCCCCTCCCGTGTATGCAGGGCCTGACTGCTCTTAGATATTATGGCACCACATAATGTACATTGGAATGTAACACGATGTTATACAATACTACAAATATAACAAAAACTGAACCCTAGTAGGAATATAAGTACACAGGCTGACAGTAAGAGGTTAATGTACTACAAGCTAAAAAGAACTATGTACAGGTGTTAATCTCATGAGGGATTTGGGGTTGTGACCATCTGACCCTATATACGGAGGAGGTTTTTCTGTGCCAAACATAAAGAGGTGACAGTGGGGAGAGACTTCCTGCGGGCAGAAGGCCAGTGCAGTCTGTCTGAGAGCCATGCTAATCAGCCCAGCGTGCGGATACTCGCACCCATACATAGCTCATCCTGAGGAATAGCCGCTCTGCCAAAAGTGCACATTCCAGCACCGGGACATTCTAGGATAAATACTGTACTTTCTGTCCTTATGACCTGACTCTTTGGGGCCTGTGAATGCATTTCTTACAGATGATCTTTTCTGGAAATAATCATTTTGGTATGTATAATGATCCAGCCATTTCTACTAAATGTTGCCACATTTATAGGATCTACAGTAGTGTCAATATTAAGATGAAAAATTATATTTAAAAAAAATATTCATAATATGAAGATTCTCTAAAAACAAACAATTAAAAAGGGAACCTGACATGTTAGGTTATAGAGCAGGAGCAGATTGACATACAGATTTGTGGGAAAAGATTTAGTATAAGGCCTTAGGCTAGGTTCACATCTGCGCCTCATCTACGATAGGGGTTTCCGTCCCCGAATCTGCTTAAAAAATGTGGAGAGAAAAGTTCTACAAGCAGGACTTTTCTCTCCGCATTTTCCGGTGGACCCCATTATAGTCTTTTTTTTAGCGGATTAGGTTTCCATTCATGGGGATCCCCATGGGGTCCCCCCGAACGGAAACCTGAATGCAGGTCTAAATCTAGCCTTATACATATCTATAAAAAAAAAACTGGACATGTTGTCTCTTTGTCCCTTTTTGTCAGTTACAAGAATGTCCATGTGAAGACACCCATAAACTTTCATGGGTTTTGAAATGGCAGTGTTATAACCATTCAAGAAAACAAACCTGTTTTCCAACAGACCAACACATCACACGGTCTGTGAAAAACGGAACAGTCCTGCGAATAATGCCTAACTTGTATTCCTATAAACTGCACCTCATTCTGGGCTTAGGGGTCCAGTGGGCAGTGACTTGCAATAGCTAAGTAGGACCACCCACTGGACTCCTACACCCAGGGCAAAGATTTAAAGACACACTCCACCCAAATCAAAACTTTCCTATGTGTTCCATCAGGCTATTATGTGTTTATTCTATTATTGGTATATCAGACTGGCGCTGTTCAGCAGAGTGAAGCAGGCATAAGTGACACCCTTTTTCTATTTAAGTCTATGGAGAGATGTCACTCATTACAGGCACTAGAACTTCCTGTAAGATGGACTGTTCCACATAGGCCCTCCACAAGGGGGGGACAGAAACTCCTTTCATAGTTACTGTTGATGATTAGACAGCTCCTGTCACTCAGTTCCTGCCTCTGTGACTGTATAGATATGGAGGTAAGGATAATCACACTGCACACCCAACAGGCAAAGATGGTTCTGGCTCTAGCATGTCAAGGTGACACTGTGCTGAAGCATCATGGAATTCATAGCATATTATAGGGAAAAAGAAAGCAGCTAAAATGAAGATGGAGACTGATTAGAAGCAAACAGAAGACCGAACTGCAAGAAGTAAGTGCAGTATACATTAAAGAGGTACAGAGCATGACAGACAATAAGGTGAGGGGTGCAGGGATGGAAAGTTGTATTTCTCCTATCTGACAGTGCAATGATATTGGTAGCTAAAATTAATGGCACAAATATCTCTGGAACCAGGACACATACCTGCAAAAGTGAGAGTCATTTCACTGAGATACAGTAGGAATAAAGAGCTAAACTCTAACTTTTATTAGACGTCTCGATAAAATTAGCCAAATAAAATCATATATAAGCCATCATGTTATACCTCCACCCTTTTGCGTAATATAAATTTCCACTGTTCCCAATCGCTCATATTCTCCTACAGATTGGTCAAGCTAGTTGAAGGGACTAAGCGCTATCATAAATCGCAGTGAGAGAGAGATGGGGTGTGCGCCAAACCTCATCTAGTCCAGGGTCACTGGTCAACACAACCTGCCCCTATAACTTCACTCTTCACCACAGATAGCAATTGTTCCTTATATTGTATTCCTTCCCAAATAGATTTTAGCTCTTTATTCCTAGTGTATCTCAGTGAGATGTTATTATTGCATGAGAGCATAATATATATCATCTTAGCTTATTGAATTGGTCAAAAATGAGAGTGGGCTGAATCCATCGGTATATTACATGCCATATCTAGAGGACGTGAAAAGTCCTATTAAAGGATTACAGAAAAAGGCCTACTTTATTCATAGTCACAACAACGCCACTCTTATCGATAGTCTGTACTTAGTATTGCAACGCAGCACTCTTCAAGTGGATAGGGCTCAAATGCTATACTAGACACAGCCAATGTAGACCCTTTTAGATACCTGTATAATCCCTTTAATAGGTTTGCTTTATATAGGTAATCATTAACCTACATGTTTTATAATAAGATAAAACCCTCCGCAACGTATACACTTCCTGTGAAAATGAATAAAAAAAAAATCTTTGTAAGACAAAGCACAATAACAGATTACAGATACCAAGCACATTGACAGCTGTGTAGTATTTCATCTGTTCTAACACCTTCCAGACAGCACCTACTGTAGGTCATCACCTGAATTACTTGATATACTTTACAGTCGAATAAGAACAGATGCACTTCGATGATAATTTACGTCATGGTGATAGCAATAAGTCTTACGCTTTATATATGACATAGTAAGCAGCTGGAAGTCCCATCTAAATGCACCTTAACGTTTTATTAATGCCCTATAAAGGGGTTGTCCGGGCTTAATATTTTTATGGCCTATCCTCAGGATAGACCATAAATATCTGAACGATAAGGGTCTGACACCCGGCCCCTACACCAAACATCTGTACAGACCCGCTTCTGGCACCCGTTCGGTTCACAATACGTGGCCTCTTCTGGCACCCGTCCAGCACGCTGTATGGCCGGGGCCTCACGTGGCGTAAACGCAGCGGTTTGGCCGTTTCGGAAAAAAAAATCATCGTTTTACAGTCACTGTATAGTGGATGGGATTCTAGCGAATCCCATCCCCACACTGCTGGAAAATATGCGCAGCGGGCACGCTGAATTTCTGTGAAAAGTGCTGTGAGAATAACCGCAATGCGTTGCCACCGTGGTTTTTCCCGCAGCACTTTTTTGCTGCAGCCCTCTACGTGGGGCTTTAGCCTGACACCTTTACTGCAGGTCAGCTCCCACTGACTTACAAGGCGTTCAGCCGCTAGACAACAGATGTACAGATGACCGGTCCGAGTTCTGAGTGTCCCCCCCCCCATCAATCAGATATTTATGGCTTATTCTGAGGATAGTCCATAAAAAAAATTAAGCCCGAACAATCCCTTTAATGAATGTTACAGTTCTTACTCTTAGGCAAAGGCCCCATGTAGCGAAACGCAGCTAAAAAACAACGGGAAAAAAAACAGTGAAAACACGTGGCGCTTTTTTCCACAGCATTTTTCATTGAGTTTTTGCTGTGTTTTTCTCTGCAATTTTTCTTGTTCTAGTATATATATAGGGAAAACGCTTCTGATTCTGCTGCTAAAACTAACATGCTTTGTTTTTGAAAACGTAGCTTTTCTGCAGCTCTTTTTTCCCCACAATGTGTAGCTGATGTTAATGAAATCTCATTCACTTTGCTGGCAGCGTTTTTGCTTCACGTTTCTGCCACATGGGCCTTATCCTTATATGATATATTCTGGTATAGCTCCATTTTTAAGTTGGGTTGCCAAAAAAAGTGTTACTTTTTTATTATCCAAAAAAATTTCATAACACATGGAGAACATTTACCATCATTCCAGTTTTTTTTTTTGCATTCTTTACTCATGATAGAAGGGATGATAGACATTATTACCTATGAAATTGCCATCAAATTGCTGTCTACCAGCTAAAATACAAAGAAAGAGAAGAAACATACTTCATGCATGCTCGGATTTACACTACATGGTAGGTACATGTCCCTGATGGAAGGGACCTGCTCAGCATTGTGTATTCATACAATACATGAGTTCTATCTACTTACAAAATTAAGGCTCTATTCAGATCAGGTTTTTTTTTACATTGGTAAAGTTAAATTATGGTGAATAAACACAAGAATATAAAAAAGCTATAGAAGTCTATGATAATTTTATCATTGGTGAGACCCGAGGTAAAGCTTTCAGGGTGCAACTACTTTACAAAGGTGTCCTTTTCTGTCCAGGAAAGTTGCAGTGAACTACAGTGAGTATAACCTAGCGCCATTCAGCCGCTTTGTTATATTCCCCACAATCCTGTGAGCATAGTCTGTTCTAGTTAATAGGTGTATATAAACATCTCATTTACAACGGCATATGGAAAATACAGCAGAGAGTGGAAATCATCCTGCAGCCGGGAGCAGAGCTTCATGGCTCTATGTGGTGAAGGGAGGAACATAACTTATAAAAGGCAGTCAAACGATCTTAAAGTCATAGATGGCTTACGGTAAATTTCTGCCTTTTATCATTGTGTCGTTTTTAGGCCATAATTCTGTGCTGATTAATCTCCTGACTTCTTAATCCCTTCCTGCCAATGTCATTTTTCACTTTTTATTCTCCCCTTTGCAAGCCATAACTTCTTTATTTTTCTGTTCAAAGAGTCATATGAGGCTTATTTTTTGTGGGATACATTGTACTTCATAATGGCACTATTTAATATTCTGTAACTGAGAAGCTTGAAAAAATTTCAGAATGGGATGGAATTGGAAAAAAAAACCATTTGTGACTTTTTTTAAAGAGCTTTGTTTTTTGGCGTTCACTATGTACTAAAAATGACGTTACTTATATAATGTGGGTCATTATGATAACAGCAAAAGTATATTTAGATACTTTTTTCATGTTTAATACATTAAAAAAATAAAACTCTATGAAAGAAACAAAAATTTTTTGTGTCACCATATTGTGACACCTTCTGTGTATGGAGTTGTGTAAAGTCTATTTTTTTAGCAGGGAAAGGTGTAGTTTTTATTGCTACCATTTAGGGGATTTTATGATAGGTCTTTTTTGTTTCAAATATTTTTGGGAGGTGAAACGATGAAAAATGTCAAATTGGGCATTCTGAATTTTTTCTCTCTACGGTGTTCACTGTATGGGATAAATAAATTAATATTTTTATAGTTTGGACATTTTGCTAGGATGTCTAATATGTTTATTTTTATTTTTGGCTATTTTTTTATATGTATTCTTGGAAAAGTGGGTGACTTGAACTCATATTTTTAATTTTTTTAAATATTTAATTTATTTTTAATAAATATTATATATATATATATATATATATATATATATATATATATATATATATATATATATATATATATATATATTTTTTTTTTATAAATATTTAATTTAATATTTTTAATATTCTTTAGCTTTTTTTGGGCTTAAGTCTGTGTGATGATTAGATTGCTTATGTAATAAACTTCAATATCAATTAGTATTGCAGTCTAAGGCAAAATTGCTATATTTCTTTCTATTAAGCTCTGCCACAGGAAGACCTCAATAGCAATATTACTAAGGTAGGCCTAAGAGCCTTCAGAAGGCTCCCAGCTGCCGTAGTAACTGAATGGGCCCCCCCGCAATCTCAATGAGTGATAGCCATTCAGAATCCTGGAAGGACAGGGCAAGTGAATGTGACCCCTCAGAGGCTGTGGCTGCATCTGACAATGAGGGTTTAAGTGCCTGTGATCAGACATGTCTCTGATCACAGGCACTTCTGCCGGGTCTCTGATTAATGTCGGTTGTTAAGGGTACTATATATATAGTACTATATAGCTCTATATATATATATAGAGTTTTTAGAGTGTCAACTAGTCAATTATTCATTTAAGTTCTTGTCCATCTTGGTCTTTGGAGTGGAGTCCAGTGGGTGGTCCTACTCAAACGGTTGAAAGTATGTATGCATACAGAGATTGGGACTTCCACTGGACTCCTGAGAAGAATTAGTCATTTATTCTGTAAAACGTCTAATTCTCGGCAGTGACTGTCAATCATTGGGTAGGACAGCCCACTTTGATAATTCTGGGTTGTAACTGTCAATCATTTGGTAGGGACAGGAATCTCTCACATTGAGGAGAGCACCAGTGAAGGTGTGTAGAGTTTTGAATTGCCTTTTGCCCTCTACTAAGCATCTACATATCACAAGGCATTATGAGCTTCCCTGCTCCTTTTCCCATAATCATTTGGTAGGACAGCCCACTTTGATAATTGTAGGCCATGGCTGTTAATCATTGGGTAGGACAGCCCACTTTGATAATTCTGGCCAGCGGCTGTCAATCATTGGGTAGGACAGCCCACTTTGATAATTCTGGGCAGTGACTGTCAATCATTGGGTAGGACAGCCCACTTTGATAATTCTGGCCAGCGGCTGTCAATCATTGGGTAGGACAGCCCACTTTGATAATTCTGGCCAGCGGCTGTCAATCATTTGGTAGGACAGCCCACTTTGATAATTGTGGGCCATGGCTGTCAATCATTGGGTAGGACAGCCCACTTTGATATTTCGGGCCAGTTGCTCTCAATCATTGGATAGATCCGCCCTCTGGACTTCTAAGCAAAGTACACATTTAAATGACACGAAATGATAAGTTATACTAAGTCTTATCCCACAAAACTATATTTCAATCTGTTCAGCTCATTTTGCTCCAAAGCATGGTGCCTGCAAACAGGACTGCCTTTTTATCAAGATGAGTCCTCTTTATTGTCTGATTTATAGATTTTTTTTTTTTCATCCGAAATCTCACATTATAAGCTTAAAACTATCCTAAGAAAGTGTGAAAAAATTACCTTTATCCTTCTACAGAAACGTAACAACCATATCAAATACCAATATAAACAAGAGAATAGATGAGTAGGAAAGGATGAGAAGGTAACCTGGGGATTTGATGAAATTAAAAGCGTTCGGCTTTTTTTTTTTCCAGTATTTTTTGTTGCTGGTTATCAATTTTAGGTTTTATGAGTAGCAATCTGGTCGGTGAAATACACCATATGTTCTCAGTGATTCTGACATGACAGTTTATAGATTTACATCCATAAAAATTGCCTAAATGAGCTTGATTTATGGAAGGTTGGTATTTAGGATGGAAGACGCCCCCCACTCTCTCCTCCTTATGTTTCCACCTATTCTTTGTCACTGCGGATTTCTTTCTTCTTGCTTGCTTTGGCCAAAAATCTTTCAACCCTTTCAGCACCAGACAGGTCTGTGTTATAGCTTTATTTCATTATAAATAGGTTTCTATGTGCAGTAGTTATGGCATTGTGAATCTACTGACCAAATGAAGAACACCTTGCTTAAGGCACAAGTCATTGATTGGGAAAACACCAGGTTCTTGGCTCACTTTTCACTCCCCTCATTCTTTAGTATAACTTTAAGCAAGAAATGTTCTTAGCATCCAAAAAAAGGAATGATATAACTTAAGGGGAAATAAGTAGGATGAGTTTTAAAGGAATTATCCAAGAATAGGCAAAAAATAAAAAAAAAAGTTAGGGTACCTGCTCTGATACCTGCCTGCGCTCTCTTAGTAAGATGCAGGAGCTTGTTTTGCCTCTAGGGTGTTAAAAAAATGGCCACCACAGCTCTTTCTATGGAAACCCCCGTCCTAGGAGGGATCCCTACTGTTGGAGGGGGGCAGATTCAGAAGCGTGAGTAAATACTGTGGTTTCTGTTCAGGGTGTGTATCAGCGTGATAGGATTTCTGAGGTAATGACTATGGCGGCACTAATACCAGAAGATGGTGGAGCAGAACAAAATCTCTTCTCAGTTGCTCCTCCATCTTTTGGATTTAGCGCAGCTAGAGTCACTATGTCAGATATCCAGTCAGGCTGAACAAAAACCACAGTGTTACACCCCACCCCTGACTTGACTTGACCTACAGCAGTAGGGAACCCATCCATGGGTTTTATATAGAAAAGGTGGCAGCCATTTTTTTTTTTAATAACCATACCCTTAGAGTAAAAATGATCTCCTGCATCTTCCTAACAGAATGCAGGTAGGTATAGCCATAGGTACACTGACATTTTTTTTGTTTTCAATTTTTGGCATATTCCCAGAGAACTCCATTAAATATTAATCTAGTATTTACAAGTAGGCAGGGCTGGATTTACCTTGTGCCTATAGGCAGCTTTTAGGAAGGGGAATCTGCTTCAAGGTCAAGTAATGTATGAATATACTAATATATATGGTCTATGTGTATTTATTAATCATATGTCGTTATATGTTAATTAGGTATGCCAGACAGACAGGAGGACACTTAGGGAAAGACGAGGGATAGCAGCAGACAGTACTAAATGTTCTGCATTATTCTGCTGCATTTTGTAAGAGCAGATACACATTTTGAAGTCAAACATGTCTTAAAGGAGTCATCTGTAGGCCCAAAAAATATGACCATAATATAAAAGTAAAGCTATAAAAGTAAATGCTATGTCCCATTAGCAAATATTCCCCGATCACCCAAACAGAGGAGTGGTCCCATGATCCCAACAATTTTTCAGAACAGTGTGATTTAGTGCTGACGGGGAGCTGCCTCCATCTCCCAAAAGAGGTGCTTATGATACAGTACAGCACTGTGCAAATGTTTTAGGCATGTGTGTGTGTGGGGGATACTGCAAAGTAAGAATGCTTTCAGAAATAGAAGTGTTAGTAGTTTATTTTTAACAAAATGAAGTAAATGAACAAAAGAAAACTCTTAAATCTCATCAATATCTGGTGTGACCGCCCTTTGCCTTCCATCAGGTACATTTGCAGATAGTTTTTGAAGGAACATTTCTATCCTTCTGTCTCTTCATGTAACCCCAGACAGACTGGATGATGCTGAAATCAGGGCTCTGTGGGGGTCATATTATCACTTCCAGGACTCTTCCTCCAAAGGACGGCCGCACCAAATATTGATGGGAATTAGATTTCTCTTTTTTTCATTAATTTTATTTTTTTTTATTCACCAAAATAAACTATTAACATTTCTATTTTTGAAAGCATTCTTACTTTACTGCATGCCCCATGCCTAAAACTTTTGCACAATACTGTACATCAAATACCATATGGGGAGTAAGGTGGGATTACAGAGGGCTCATTGCCTAGAAGCCGTATTGATATAGTATTCATACTGTATGTACTGCTAGGAGCTCCATAGTGTGATATTACTGTATGGAGGATTTGTCATGCATGTGAATAGGCCACAATAAGGATGAATGTGATTCATTCTGACCGCATTTAACCCTACAGTGTATAAATGACCGATCGCAATTGCTTTCTATTAATAATAACTGCAGCCATCATTATTGAAATGAATCTGATGTGATAAAAATGGTGTTATCAGACCGGGCTGGCTGTGATGATCACTGCATGTAAACAGGAGTCAGCATAGCCATAACTGGCCTCCCAAGGACAGACTGAGATCAGGGTTATACATGGAAGATTTCTCTAGTTGTTGCTGAACTTTAGTATTGAACAAATAAGAAAAGGTTGAGGTCAAGAAATGCCAAGCTATGGTCATCTTGAAAATGCAATCTGATCTTCAGGGTGTTATGGAGCAGGATGAGCTGAGCAGATTGACATATAACTTGTAGTTTATCGACCTAAATCGTGACCTCACTACACACACTTTCCCACCCATTTTTGAAAAGTGGAGAAATCAAATAGCCTGTAGCGCAATGAGCTCATAAAGTTACAAATCTCTGCTTTGCCACTTTTTACGCCAGAATTCTGGTGTGCAGGGCTTGACAAATTCCCAATATGTTTTATAATTTACGATATCACTCCACAAAGAGAGATATGCACATAAAAATTTACATAAAATTTCAGTATCTGTAAAAGTTTCAGTGGTCTCTCGGGAATACATAGGTTTGGTATAAACCTATGTATTTCCATATACAGATGTAACAAAGTTTAACTTGACACTTAACGCGTTTAAGGGACATCACAGTAACAAAAAGTTACCCCATATTTAAACTTAGAGGGTAACTTGCTGATCGTGGACTTCTGACCACTGGCACCCCTACTGATCGCAAAAAATTGGATGTTTTGAATGGAGAAGCAGGTTGGAAATGCATGCCACCGCTTCATTCATTTCGATGAGATGTAGCAAAGTTTAGCTTAACACAACAAGTTTAGGGGTTTCCAAATACCATGAAATTAACCCCTATTCAAAGTTTATTGGGTAACTTGCTGATTGTGGGGGTCTGACCACTGGCACCCCTACCAATCAAAATAAAAGGGGTGTTTTGATTGGAGCAGGTTAGAAATGCACGGAGGTGGGAACTGATGGAGATTACTGCGGCTGTACTTGAGCTGTCTTCAACAGTTCCCATTGAAATAAATGGAATTTCAGGGGACATTTCCAACCTGCTGCTCCATTCAAACTTGAGTGCAAAACACTACATATTTTGTGATCGATGGGGGTACCAGTGGTCAGACCCCATGATCAGAAAAGTCACCCCCCCCATCATATTAATAGGGGTAACTTCTTGTCACTGGAATGCGTTTTTAATGAATTTTTTAATATGGTAGGACCCCCACTGCTGCTCTTCCCCTGCCTGGGCACAAACACTCATTGATAAGACCTCTTAGCGTTCTTGTCGCTAATCTCCGTTTATGCAAGTCCGATACAATATTATTCCTGTGCTCCAAACTGCAAGTTGACATGACATACCTGCCTCACGGCCTGTCAGATAGAGAGTGTCTCAGATACGAGAGCTTGTTAGGTATCCCTACTGAGATATTACTGCATCGGAGATCCCGCAGCCCTACTGAGATATTACTACTTCTGAGATTTCCCTACACAGCTGTTACTGTTTCTGAGCTATAACTGCTTCTAAAATATGCCTACATTCATGTGCCAGCAGTGTGGCACAGCAGTAATGTTTGTTGTGTATTACAGTGAACTACTGGAGGTTTTATGGATTCTGAGACGTCCTTACTGAAATATAACTACTTGTGAGATATGGCTCTTTTCAGATCCCAGTGGTGTGCCATAACAATAAACCTGTATTAAAGAGGAGCTGTCATCTCTCCGGACATGGCTGTTTTAGTAAATAACTGTGTTTCCTACCATATAAAAACTCTGCAGCATCTTTTCTTATAGCTCGGCATTCCTCTGTTATTCTTTCTAGAAATTTATGAATAAATCAACAGACGTGTTCCTACATAGTCAATCAAGGCTGAGAATACCGGACTGTGTAAGGACAATCCCCTTTGATAAAAGGATTGGCTAAGGGATGAGAGCATTGCACTGTGTACGGACACACCTCTTTGACAAAAGGAATGGTAACACCCAGTTGTCAGTTTCTTCATAAATTTATTAGAGGAATAACAGAGGTCAGTTGAATCATGTCGTGTAAGCAGCATAACTTGTAATAAGTTATCTTTATAATATGGTGTGTCAAGTACCAGCTCATGCTTTGGAAGACAATAATGTAATGTAGATTCTAGATCACCAGATCATTGGCATTCAGCACTATTCACACACTACATTGCTAGGACATTAGTTAACAACCTTGCACATCTGCAGATGTTGCTCTTCAGAGACCAGTAATCCAAGACTGTTCTGCACAGTAGCCTCCATGTCCAGTAGCCAGTCCCAGAATTCCTGGCACTCTCCTTCCAAGTCATGTACACTGCAGAGAAAAATATGACAATTTTAAGTAAATACTGAATTTCCCCATTGTGGGACTATTAAAGGACTATTATTATTATATATACTGTATATATAATATATTTTATATATATATATATATATATATATATATATACAGTCATATGAAAAAGTTTGGGCACCCCTATTAATCTTAATCATTTTTAGTTCTAAATATTTGGGTGTTTGCAACAGCCATTTCAATTTGATATATCTAATAACTGATGGACACAGTAATATTTCAGGATTGAAATGAGGTTTATTGTACTAACAGAAAATGTGCAATATGCATTAAACCAAAATTTGACCGGTGCAAAAGTATGGGCACCTCAACAGAAAAGTGACATTAATATTTAGTAGATCCTCCTTTTGCAAAAATAACAGCCTCTATTCGCTTCCTGTAGCTTTTAATCAGTTCCTGGATCCTGGATGAAGGTATTTTTGACCATTCCTCTTTACAAAACAATTCCAGTTCAGTTAAGTTTGATGGTCGCCGAGCATGGACAGCCCGCTTCAAATTATCCCACAGATGTTCAATGATATTCAGGTCTGGGGACTGGGATGGCCATTCCAGAACATTGTAATTGTTCCTCTGCATGAATGCCTGAGTAGATTTGGAGCTGTGTTTTGGATCATTGTCTTGCTGAAATATCCATCCCCGGCGTAACTTCAAATTCGTCACTGATTCTTGTACATTATTCTCAAGAATCTGCTGATACTGAGTTGAATCCATGCGACCCTCAACTTTAACAAGATTCCCAGTGCCGGCATTGGCCACACAGCCCCAAAGCATGATGGAACCTCCACCAAATTTTACAGTGGGTAGCAAGTGTTTTTCTTGGAATGCTGTGTTTTTTGGACGCCATGCATAACACCTTTTTGTATGACCAAACAACTCAATCTTTGTTTCATCAGTCCACAGGACCTTCTTCCAAAATGAAGCTGGCTTGTCCAAATGTGCTTTTGCATACCTCAGACGACTCTGTTTGTGGCGTGCTTTCAGAAACGGCTTCTTTCGCATCACTCTCCCATACAGCTTCTCCTTGTGCAAAGTGTGCTGTATTGTTGACCGATGCACAGTGACACCATCTGCAGCAAGATGATGCTGCAGCTCTTTGGAGGTGGTCTGTGGATTGTCCTTGACTGTTCTCACCATTCTTCTTCTCTTCCTTTCTGATATTTTTCTTGGCCTGCCACTTCTGGGCTTAACAAGAACTGTCCCTGTGGTCTTCCATTTCCTTACTATGTTCCTCACAGTGGAAACTGACAGGTTAAATCTCTGAGACAACTTTTTGTATCCTTCCCCTGAACAACTATGTTGAACAATCTTTGTTTTCAGATCATTTGAGAGTTGTTTTGAGGAGCCCATGATGCCACTCTTCAGAGGAGATTCAAATAGGAGAACAACTTGCAATTGGTCACCTTAAATACCTTTTCTCATGATTGGATACACCTGGCTATGAAGTTCAAAGCTCAGTGAGGTTACAAAACCAATTTTGTGCTTCAGTAAGTCAGTAAAAAGTAGTTAGGAGTATTCAAATCAATAAAATGATAAGGGTACCCAAATTTTTGCACCGGTCAAATTTTGGTTTAATGCATATTGCACATTTTCTGTTAGTACAATAAATCTCATTTCAATCCTGAAATATTACTGTGTCCATCAGTTATTAGATATATCAAATTGAAATGGCTGTTGCAAAGACCCAAATATTTAGAACTAAAAATGATTAAGATTAATAGGGGTGCCCAAACTTTTTCATATGACTGTATATATATATACATACACCAGTATATATATGTATACCGGTCTGCTTCTTATGATATGTGACCCTTTGCACTAGACAGTTGGCCACTAGGCTTTCGAAGCACAAAACATGTTATCATGACCCAAGTAGGTCCTGGCATATCCCCAGGCTTTTATAGTGCCAATGGCTGCCCCAAAGGGACCCACACCATCAATAGCTTTGACTTAGCAAATAATATAGGACAAGATTATCAATTCAGTCTCTCTGACATAAATTAAAGCATACCTATTGGTCAAATCAGAATTAAATTCATAGGCTTCTTGCTTACATACTACTCATTGCATACATAATCATATTTCGCTCATACTCCCCCCTCTTCTATAGAGCCCCAAAATGGTGGCACTTCTTCCAGCTGCCCTGCACAGTGTGAGAAGTCTGATATCAGAAATATAACAAAACTTTCCATCTACTATTGCAAAAGTATTTTCAAATAGGAAGCACAGTATTTCCTGCAGCCACAACTATTCTGTGTGTCCTATACATGCAGTCTGTGGAAGTACAGTGTCAATTGATAGCATTACTATTACTACTATCTATAGCATCACATATGAACTGCTGTATTGCTGTATTGTCTCACAGTCCCCACACATGTTATTATAGACAGTAGTAATAGTGATTTCAGTACAATGTGTCTTATATGTCTGGGACACACAGGATAGTTGTGGCTGTAGACAGAGCCACCATAGATAAGCTGACTTTGAATGTGGGCAGGAAGGGTTAATAAGAGGCAAAACTGTGCATGTCAAAGAGAGCGGGCTTCAAAGGAAGAGGCAAGCAGTGACTATGAAGGCCAAACCCCCTCCCCCAATGCCTATTATCTGTCTAATTGTCTCTGCTGCTAGAGACGGACTTTATGTCAAATCTGTCAAACAAGCTCTCTCTGCAGCCCTTCACCTACCTCTCCTAAATCTAAACAAAGCTCAAATCTCAAAACTTTAAATAAGATAAAGGAATCATCAAATAGACATTGAGATTATATTTGCTTCAAGAGGTTAGAGAGGGGCTGCAGACAGAACCATCGGAGAGATCATCTGACAGATTTAGCACAGAATGACACTTTGCAGCTTGCTATGTAGTACAATACATGCCAGTTACAGAAGCTAAATGAAGCCAAATTTTTAATGAAACCGAATTAGAAAAATGTTTTAGCAAAATACATACAATTCAGTAACAACAAAAAAAAATCCATGCCCATAGCATTTAAATGGGTTATTCAGCTTTTTAATATTGTTGTCCTATCCAAAGAATAGGACATTGATGTAGAGATGGGGAAAGGAGGGGGGAGGGACCCCTGCAGATCAGCTGTTTGCCCTTGAAATCATAAGTTGCAGTGCTCACTTGCTATGTTTAATAGCAGCCATAGTGAATACTGCAGAAATTGTCCCATTCAAGTGAATTCCCTACTAGATCAATATTCTGTGCCAAAGTTATTGGTCACCCTTTAACTTACAAAAGGGCCTGAAAAATGAAAGCTTGGAGATGATTATTTGCTAAGAGAAACCGCTCTTCTTTTCTCAGTTGTGTTCATCTACATATAATACAATTATTATCCATCCATTATCCAATAATTACCTGTATAAAAATGCAAATTTGGTCTCTCTCAGACTGGTATTATATGGCCCTATGTGACAATGGGATCCCTTCTTTGCTGTGATAGGATCTAATCCTGTTCCTATCACTCTTGTATTTTGACTGCCCAGAGATCCAAAGTAAAAGAAATTTAGGAGATTAAGGGAAAGGTTCTTAAAGGGAACCTCTCATATTGATCTGAGGGCAGCAGGAGGAGCCAGATAGATTAATATGTAATTTTGTGGGAAAAGTTTCAGTATAACTTGTATTTTATTCATTTATATCTCTGCTCTTTCTGGGCTTAGGAGTCCATTGGGCAGTTTTATTAGTGAATGGTGTACATACAAATATAGCTGTCAATCACTGAGTAGGACCGCCCACAGGACTCCTAATCTCGGAATGAGCAAGAATAAAAATTTTAAATTACAAGTTATACTGAATCTTTTTCAGCTCTTCCTGATCTATAACATGCTGCCTACAGACTGGACTGCATGTTTAATGTAACAGGTCCCCTTTAAATGGTCACTAATTTTTCAGACAATTTAGTCTCCGTTAGTAGAGCATGAGATTTTAGACCAAAATGTAATGCACTTTATTTAAAAAATGTTGCCTGAAAAACTTCTCTAAATTGCTGTCATTAAGTGTTTCCCTTCTAGCTAATGTGTTCATAGACTTGTTACTAGGGAAGGTCTGTCCATAGATGCATAAGGCTACACAGTGAGTGGAAGGAGGAGGGACTCTTTTGTCTTCACACAGTGAATGCAGAGGGGAGGGGCTGTTTTATCCTCACATCACCTCTGCAAACAGCTTTCTCTATGCACAGCAGGCACTGAGAGAATTCTACATACTAAGGAGAATGTAAGATGATGCATGTACTTCTGTATACTTCTGACTAGCTGTTTGTGTTATTGCAGATGAGATATTAGTCACAGACCGTGAGCAACTTTCTTTTATCGTGCTCAGATTTCTTTCTTTTCTGTGTCAGGGATCTCTTTAGCTGCATCATGCCCTGAATTTGACATCTAATGTCCCTGGATCTCCTACAGTATATTATGTTCTCTTGGGATTTTCTCAGCTATTTGTTTGTTATTTTGTATGTTACTTTACAGTTACTCCTGGCAGAATGACATGTAATTAGATCCTGCACATATTTCAACATTTCATGAAAACTGAAGTACCCTTTTAATGTCAAAGAAGGGACTTTCTTTATTTTTAATGAAATAGCAAGTGTTCTAAAGTCCATGATCCATGTATTTGTATACCGTAGACCCAAAAATCAATGCAGATTCCAAGAGTGGTGCAGGATTTATTACAAGGGTTAATGTATCAAAGATACGTCTGCACAGACAATATAGATAAATAATAAATAATAGATGTGAAATAAGGTTTTTTATGGTTTTGCAGTGGAAGATGTCCTCACCTGTCACATCTCAGGCTACTCTTCAGAGGAGGAGGATCAGGATGATGTCTATTTTCAGTATACTCTGTGCTGCTCAGCTGCAGTGACATCTTGGTTACTGCATCTCTCTGAGCTTGTAAGGAGCTGAGAGGTTCATTTACCTGCAGAGCGAAGAGAACAGATAGGTCATAGGTTTCATACAAACACAATATACATCCTGTTCTTGCACAAAAAATGGAAAAGAAAATCATATCACATAGTCTCTGCAACAAACTGTCAACACAATGGCGCCAACAGTGCCACTCGGTGGCCAGTAGCTGTTATGCACTGTTTACTACAAGTGAAGTTCTAGTTTAGGATTTAAGCCACTTTTTTAATAAAATGTATGTAGGTACAAAGAATGTGCTGGGTCTAAGTAGGGAGCTAAGATCTGCACATCCTATCATAATGCATAAGTGTTCTAAATCTATTATATTGTCATTCTGTGAAATGAATTGTCTAGCTGCAGCTCTGTTTGCACTGTTGACACTGATGGTAAGCAGAGGTTCGTATTGAGCATGCAGACACCAGTGTGTGGCTCTACAATGCTTCTTAGAGTGGGAGGACGATACGTCATATAATGAGGTATTTGGGTGCCAGTTACACAGTTGTGGCTCAGTTACTAGTATACAACAGCAGCACTTGCTGAAGTGAGAATCGTTGGGTTTTGTCCATAGGAGTCAGGTCAGAGAGGTGGTGGAGTATAGCTGAACAGGGGAATCTATAAATTGTGTGCTGGGCTGCATATCATGGTTTTAGCCTATATATATATTTATTGACTGAACATCATCTGCACTACAAACAGGGACTCTGATAGTGCTATCACAGTGTCTTAAAGAGGACCTGTCACCAGGTCTGAAAAGCCCAATGACCTACTTTATCTAATAGACGCCATCACCCTGGTCATTTTGGTGTTTTATTTATCCAAATCCGTTCAGCTATTCCAAAGATATAAGCTCTGTAACTGCTGATGCAAATTAGGGTATATTAGCCAAGTGGGCAGTAACACTGTTGTTTATCTACATTGCTGTATGTCATGCAGTGTTGACGCCCACTTGGCTAGTATACCCTTATTTACATAAACACTAAAAGGGCTTATATCTTTAGAATGGCCGAACAGATTTGGAAGCAAAACACCAAAATGCTTAGGGCGACAACGCCTATCAGACGATATATGTCATTGAGCTTTTCAGACCTGGTGAGAGGTCCTTTTTAAGTTACCCTCAGTTGTCCACTGCAACCATCAAGAGTGTGTATCTCATTGAAGTGAAACCATCGAGCTAAGTATTATAAATATTGTAACCCATGTGCCTTTAAGAATATAACCGTAATGCTTGAGCCTGTTTAGCATAGTTCTACTATGAAAATTCCTGTGCCGTTCTCAGGTGGGCTAAATACCAACAATGCTCCATGTACTTTACAGAACCCTGCCCTAAGATCACAGCATCTGTATGTGAATTCTTATGTGTACTTCCCCATTGTATATGTATAGCGATAACTTTCTGCCTGTCATAACAAAAGTCTTGCGAGAAAAGTCAGCTTTGATTACACATGTCTGCCCGGAATCTGATCTCACACATGTCTATCTGCCTTATCTGAACTTCTATAAAGAGTAGGGCGAGTTCAGACTTAGAAAAGTAGAGTGGCAGCACTGCGAAAGATAAAATCCACGGCTGTTTTGTCTTGAACACCCGCTGGTTGGATCCTGAATACTGCATTCTTGTCCTGGGGATTTGAGGATTTCAGTGGGGTTTTTATTTTATTATTATTCGCGGCATTAAAAGTCAACAGCTGGACGGCAGACACGCGCATTCATCTATCCCACTGCGGACAGATGTTTTAAATAAAATGCTATTTACATTTGCTCAGATACTGAGGCCCAATGCATAATACAAGCGGCTTGGAACATGCCTTTTGTTATATTAAATTTCTCATCCTCCTGGAGAAGGGAAGTATAAGATTTGTGGGAGATGAAGAGAGGAAATATTTCTTATTTCTGCACATTGAACAGCTGGGGGCGAGGCACAAGAGATTTAATTATGAGGGTCAATAAAGAGGAGGGCAGGGTTTTCAATGGAATGAATACACATATCAATACATTTGCAGAATGGCTTTCATGTACGCCTGACACAAGATCATCAAGATATAAACAAACAGCATTTTTCCTTAAAATAGCCATAAATATGATCCCTTGCATTGACTTCTATAGTTAAATTTGCTCCTTCGATGGAAGGTTTTGCAAAAATGACAGTCGATTAATATCTGCCATTAGAGCTGCTAAGTAGTTATCACTTTCCCAGAATTGCAAATCAATATTGAACAGTAAGGACTCATGTACACTGGCACAGAGCCTGGAAAACAGTGCACAGAGCCTGGAAAGCAGTGCGCTAAAAACTGCGCTGTGGACACGCGGAGATTACCAAAACCAGCGTGGTTTTGGAAATTGCAGCATGTCAATTATATCTACGGAAACGCCGGCGGCTTCCTCATAGGTATAATTGAAACAGAAAGTCTGCAGAGGAAACCTCAGTGAACTCTCTGTCTAAAGCGCTGCGGGAAGAACCGTGATGCATTGCTGCCCTGGTTTTTCCCGCAGCGCTTTTTTGCTGCGGGACGCCACGTGAAGCCTTAGCCTCAAATTCCTGAAGCAGAAATGTTCTGCTTGACAAATTCAGAGTCAAATTCCCACATGTAAACACCCCCTAAGAATTCATGCTCCACTTCACATGACTATTTCCCACACTGACCCATGGTCCATATGGAAACAACTGCAGCATGCACTATTTCAGTCAATATTGTGGACAACACAGACAGTCTACAGCATCCTCCTGGTTTGTCTCCTCTTTGGACTAGGACACATATATGAGAACTCCATTGTTGTGGATGTAACTTAAAAGTACTTTCCATATGAGGGGCTAAATAAGCCCTAAGGGAGAATACTTCAGTACAACTCTTTATAAAATTGAAGACATATGGAGGTACAGGTAAGGGTACGTTCACACGTAGGAATCACCGCAGGGCGCTGAAAAAATAAGCATCCAAATCAGCAGCAAAAATCTGCGATGGAATACTGATGCCCTGCATCGGCATCTTGTCACGGTAAGATCGTGGCCAAATACAGCGGCGGAAAATGAAGAAGAATTCCTCTTCATTTTCCACGATGTGAATGTACCCTAAAGGCCACACATTCCTCAATGGCAGTCCTATTACATCTCTGTACAAATCAAAGCAGTAATACATCAGGGGGCATGAGTACTACTTTGCATGGTTTTGCACTGATATGTTCTCTCCTGCCCATATTCCATAATTAAGAATTATTGGAACAGAAAATTGTTTTTGCTTATGTCATGAAATATTAAATACAATATAAATATATGTTTCATTTTATATATATATATATATATATATATATATATATATATATATATATAGTAATACACTTGGGTCACCCTTGCAGCATGGAGGAAAAATGAAGATATACAGGTGCATCTCAATAAATTAGAATATCTTTGAAACGTTTATTTCTTTCAGTAATTGAATTAAAAAAGTGACCTCCTATATTTTCTAGATTCTTTACACACAGAGTGTTGTATTTCAAGTGTTTTATTTCTGTAAATGTTGATTATGAATTACAGGTAATGAAAACCAAAATCTAAGAAAATTAGAATATTGTAAAAAAGTTCAGTATTGTAAATTCAGTGTGTCACCTGCCAAGGTTTCCTAAGCCTGTAAATGGTCCCTCAGTCTGGTTCTAATTTATTGAGATGCACCTGTAATGTAATATGTGGTACCAGTGAAGAATCCCAGTCTCCAATAGTGTCATGTAGTCCTGGCTTGATTGACATCCCAGAAGCCAGGATATGTTATTACAGGCAAGCTCCAGAAGCATCCGGTACATGTGCAGTGAAGCGCACCAGTACACTGTACAAGTCCCAGAGCTGACTTGTAATGATCCTTGTTGCTCAAACAGGTTGGGTGATGTCATAGCAGTGGAAGGATCAAATCTCACGCCATGGGGTGGCACGGGAAGAAAATGATAGGTGTCTAAGTGGCAAGAGCAGTGCTCCGGGGAGCTGAAGGCCCGCCCCTAGTGCACCAATTACCTAATTTGCATAAGACTTCAAAGTTGTTTTTCTCCAAATCTACAAAAGTGACATACATAACAGAAGAATGTTGTTCATCACTGTAATGTGCTCTGTAACACAGTGGAGACAGTTGAATATGCTTGGGGGAGGCGGTAGACTCTCTCCAAGACATGTCTATATAAATCCTCAGGTGATCAGGACTGCCTATAAGACTCTTCACAGGTAGTGCATACTACTTTATAACTTCACTTTTCCTTCATATTACAAGGGTCACTTCAGACATCTTTAGAAACCTATAACCATCCTGTATAACGCTACGGAGGTTGATTTACATTTATGACAGATTCCCTATAGCTACACCAGGGGAATTGTTCGACTGCTTTCTAGTCCCTAGCATGGCTTCACATTTCCATTTGAGGCAAAACTGGCCCCAGTTCCCCAAGGGGCTTGTTTTTTAACTTTTTCTGGATCCGTTATCTAGATTTGAGACGAGTCAACCCTGATCGTGTCTATTCTTGACCTATGTTACATAAGCATTTCTAATGTATATGAATCCAATGTGTTTTGGCTGTGCAGTTCTGCAGCCAGTGCATTACGGTAAAGCTTGTTAGTGAGTGATGTGACTGACAAAGTATGGTGTATAATGGGATTTATATCCAAAATGTGTTTATGCTAAGCTTCTCTTGCCCTAGTTGTTGTGGGAACTGCTCTATTTCCAGACAGCAATCATCCTCAGCGTGTATTCTTAGATACTAGATGGTTATCCAATAGAATGTGTACCCTGTATACTGCTTAAAAGGAATATATCGCCAATATTTTCATCTATTTATTACAATTATTTCATTCTTGCTAATATAATAAAATTATTATTCTATTTTCTGTACATAATTATGGGGGCCTGAGCTTTTCCTCTGCTCTGCTGACAGCAATAAGTGATATGGTTTACAGCATAGTCATGGCCATAGCTATGCTTATGGCCAGTCTGGAGAATAGATAGGCTAAAGATCGTAACGAGCCATGTTTGACCCAAATAGTCCAAATTTTAATTTTTTTTCACAAAACCAAACAAATAGAGATTCGTCTTGGGAGAAATAAAATGGCCGCTGTATTACACTCTGGGGTCTCTTCTCTAAAAAAAAAAAAAAAAAACCATTCATACTTACCCTCCGTTACCTTTTTTGGGTCTCCTTGCGGAGTTCAGCCCTCTGTATCCGCCTACTCGATGATGTCTGACGCTGTGATTGGGCCTCGGTGTTTACCCCGGGCACACTACATCACAGGAGAGCACCAGACATCACAGAGGAGGCAGATAGAGAGGACTGGACGCTTCGAGGAGGCCCAAAAGAGGTAACTGAAGGTAAGTTTTTTGTTTTTTTTTTACTATTATATTATATTATATTCCAGGGTTTGAAGAGACCCCATAGTATAATAAAGTCATTTTCACGTTGACATAACTTTGACTGTGTTTGCCTTAGAGAGCTAGAAATTGATAGATAGAGTCATAGGAGCCTTGACAGTGTTCTACACTATACTTTAAGGTGTGGTTCGTACCAAATCTTGAAACAAATCTTGGACCTGAACCACCTGAACATGAAAAAAAACAAATTCTGAGAGGTTTGCCCATCTATAGTCTGGAGCCAACTTATGAAGGTCCATGGAAGAGTTCTTTAAACATGCTCTATGGAAGGAGGGGGAGTAGATAAGCTGTGACATTATCTATTGTCAATAGTGGATGCAATGATGGTTCAATGGTGTTATCTATAGAAGTGTTATCTTCTATCCTGTCTGTGATGTAAATGAAGTGACTGTTACAAAAAAAACCTATATTTAGTTAAAATACTTGATGGCCTCCTTTTTAATTTTTCTAGTGTCTCAGACTACCAAAGCAAAGTACACTTAGAACAGTCTTAGAGATTGGTAACCATTTTACAGACGTGAAGAGGGAATCGGGAATTGGAGGAACCATGACATAAAGATTAAAAAAGAAAACCTTGGGTATTTTACCTGCAAGGTACACCCTTGTTGAATTCTATGGCTCTACATATCAGGACATAAAATAAAAAAAACATCTGATCCCTGAAGGTCTTAACATTTTGGTAAATAGAAAATCTAACATTACAATTAGAACAAGACTAAACAACTATTGATTGTATGGAAGAGTTGCCAGCCTCTTCCTTATAAAAAGAACATGGCAGTATGGCGTACATTTACCAAGTTACATCTGAACAAACCACAAGACTTCTGGATCAATGTCCTTTGTACAGAAGAGACCAAATTGGAGTCGTTTGTGGACTTAGTTTTTCACGAATGGATTTTCCATGTTGGCTTCTTTTTTGATGAATAAATAATAATATGTGGAATCTGTTGTGTCTTCTTGATCATCTAAGGTTGACTTTACCTACGGTAACTTTAAGATCTTCTAAGGACCAGATGTTTTTACTATGTCCTGATACGCTAAGCCATAGAACTTAAAGAGAGTGGACTTTGTTTTTCTCATGACTGTATTTTGCATTTATTGTGAAATTTTTATGTAGAAGTGGAGGATGAATTTAATAATACCATTGTACATTGTCCAAATAATACCACAATACAGAGCCCAAACCATGCCATACAATACTCAGATACCACCATATACAAACCAAGTGCTTAAAGTGCTGATATGACAACTCCATACAGTGCTGAAGTAATAATACGGCATAGGTTATACATTATATAGCATAGCTAATGCTCAAGTGATACCACAGATCAGTTCTCAAAATGCATGTAAGTCATAGTTGCCCCTAAAATGTCTGCATCATTTGGGTTTTTTGCAGATTGTAATAAATCTTTTTAAGGTTAAAAGGCATCTTCCTTCCTTTAAGCAACCTGTCTATTGTGAAATAGTAAAGAGAAGACAGAGACCGACAAAGGACAGTGAAAAGACTTAATGTAGGTTATACAATGTCTAGCTGCCTAAGGACTAATTCAGAAATATACTGTCCGTAGCCACTTTAGGTTTAGTTCACACTTCATGGTTTTATTGTAGTTTTGCAAAGGCTTGCCAAAACTGTACAAAGCTTTATATACATTGGCTAATGAGAGTTTGGCAACACCCTACATATGGTAAGGCCAACTTTTAGCTTGAAACACATGGATCCATTGGTCTTTCCTTCTTTATGTATGTAAGCCATGCTTCCTTGAGACACATTATGTCCCTTAATGTCATCTGAGCATGATTTTATTGTCATAGCATATCTAAGGCTGTGGAATATCCCTAGCACGGTCACCACAAGCTGGTTACAAAACTATATGATGGAGATAATAATAATAATACATTTTATTTATATAGCGCCAACATATTCCGCAGTACTGTACAATTTGTAGGGTTCAAGTACTGACAAAAAAGATACATTACAAAGAAATAGTCAATTCACTCACTGGAACTGAGGGCCCTGCTCGCAAGAGCTTACAATCTATGAGGTAGAGTGGGTGACACAGGAGGTAGCAGGGGCGGCATCGGAGGTAGCATTGTTTATACAATGGTCAGACAATTCTGTAATAGAGGTTACTGTCATTACACATATATAAAGCTGTATGATCCGTCACCAGTCGTGTCCTATAACGTGCAGATGGTGCCTGGACATATAAAGCTAGTCTGATACGGCATCATATCCTGTGAGGTAATGTTGGAGCATCAACAGAGGAGGGTACGTTTTAGGGATTCTAACTACGGAAGGGTTTACATTAGGAGTTGTGATAGGCCTGTCTGAAAAGATATGTTTTTAGTTTACGCTTGAAGCTGTGGAAATTGGGGGTTAATCTGATAGTCTGGGATAGAGCATTCCATAGAAGTGGTGCAACTCGGGCGAAGTCTTGTATACGAGCGTGGGAGGTTCTGATAATAGAGGATGTTAGTCTTAGGTCATTGCGTGAACGGAGAGCACTGGTTGGGCGATAGACAGAGATGAGGGAGGAAATGTAGGGGGGGTGCAGCATTATGGAGAGCCTTGTGAATGAGGGTGATAAGTTTATATTGTATTCTGTATTGAATGGGCAGCCAATGTAGGTACCGGCACAGACCGGAGGCATCGCTGTAGCGTCTAGACTGATAGATGAGCCTCGCCGCCGCATTCAGAATAGATTGTAGAGGGGAGAGTTTAGTAAGGGGAAGACCGATTAGTAAGGAGTTACAATAGTCAAGGCGAGAGTGAATCAGGACAACAATAAGAGTCTTTAGTGTATTTGTGGTAAGGAAAGGGCGGATTCTGGAGATGTTTTTGAGGTGGAGATGACAAGAAGCGTGTGAGTGATTGGATATGGGGGGTGAAGGAAAGGTCTGAGTCAAACAAAACCCCGAGGCAGCGGACATACTGCCTAGGAGTTATGGTAAGGCCGGAGTTGTCAATGGAGATATCAAGGACAGATCTATTAGATGGTGGAAACAGCAGTAGTTCAGTCTTTGAGAGATTCAGTTTCAGATAGAGTGAAGACATGATATTTGAGACAGCAGAGAGACAGTCACTGCTGTTTTGTATTAGTGCAGGGATGATGTCACGGGATGACGTATATAATTGGGTGTCATCAGCATAAAGATGGTACCGGAAGCCAAATCTAGTGATGGTTTGTCCAATGGGGGCTGTGTAGAGGGAGAAGAGCAGGGGACCTAGGACCGAGCCCTGAGGAACCCCAACGGTAAGGGGAAGAGGCACATACATGCTTCTAGGCAGGATATACATAGTGATATGATTAATGGTATCCTATATGACGGCGTACATTATTTTCATTGGTGAATCACAGATAGACCTTCGAGACAAAAAGGCAAAAGGCAGCAGTGAAAAAAACAAGAAATTTTGTGATTGCCCCACATTGCGAACATGCAGCAGTATGGCAGCGGCAGAAACGCTACGGCAAAAACTGCTGCGCATTGCAGTACCTGCAAAGTGGATGGGATTCTGGCTAATCCCATCAACACATTGCAGAAAAAAATCTGCAATGGAAATGCTGCGATTTCAAAAAGACTTGTGTTTTTGTAAATCGCAGCATGTCAATTATACCTACGGAAATGCTGGAGTTTTCCATATAAGTATAATAGAAGCAGAAAGAGGAAAACTCTTCGGACTTTTTGTGAAAAACGCTGTAGAAAAAAACGTGGTGCGTTTCTGCCACGTCTTTTCCGCAGCATTTCTTTGGCTGCTGCTCGCTACGTGGGGCCTTAGCCTTATTGTGTGTTTTACTCTGTGTGGTTTTAGCCTAAGTCTACATTCACAGTGAAAATTGGCCGTGTGATAAACGCATTAAATGTGAATGGAGGCTATTGACATGACCGATTTTTTTTGACAGTCCATTTTTACACATCGGCAAAAAATAGAACATGTTCTATTTTTGTCTGTTTTGCAGATCCTTTAATACATTCGAATGTATGACGGATCTGTGAAAATGAAACCCCTCGGGTGCAAAACAGGTATGCACAATGTTCGTGTAAATCTAGGCATAGGCCACTTTTAGGTGACTGTATTATGGGCATAAGTCCAACCTACCATGGATGTAATGGCAATGGAGCTGGCCAGGACTTGTGGCCATAATACAGGTACACACATACACTGTATGATGCTTGTATGAAACTGGCCTTAGAATAATTTCTATAGATTCTACGGCAAGCATGTCTACTTTTCTAAAAATGTTCCAGTATGCCATAAAGTGACTGGGTCCTGAAATCTGCCTTTCCTTGTAATGGATGGTCTGCCATAGCGATGGATTTTAGAGGTTAACAGGCTTTATCTACTATTTAAATGCAAAGAAAAATTAAGAGGAAAGAAAAGAAATGATGTTTTAATTGAGATATTTTGAAAAATGAAGGCAGCGTTTTAGGCAGGTGCAATGCAGGATCCCATTAATATAGGTAATTAACATTAGCCTCTGCTTTAATTAACATGCACACTTTAATTAGCAAAGCATTAGACAACATTAGAAAAAATGGATTTTCACACTGCCAAAGATCATTGGGAAAATCCGAACATTGTCTATTTGGGCCATATAAATTGCACATAAATACATTATAATTATATAGAAGTATGACCATAAAATATTAACTATGCTAGGAACTAGGAACATAAAACAAACATTGTATCATAATTCTAAGTCAAGTGCAGGTAAAGATACATAATAGTGCCTGAAAATGCACAATATTGTATACACAAGTGGGACATAGCGATAGGGGGTGTAAGATGTCTGTGTCACACTTGAGCTCTGGAGTCTATGGGGTTCCAAAGGCCGTGTTGCCACATACAAGTAATATAAATGGTAGACCAGTTCACAGATTTTACTTTGTGACCTGGGAACTTCCTTTTAAGAAGAGCCATACACCTTAGATGTGTATCGGCTGAACCCGTTGTTTTTAATGGGTTCAACTGATCTATTGTGTATGGAGGCCTCCTTATGCCATATACTGTATTCTGTTGCAGATTTTACCTGTGCAGGAGATGAGAGGTTGATCTCGGGATTTATTCTGATTTCCTCATTTGGAGTCAGAAAGGAATCTTTCCCCTTATATGGGGTAATTGTTTTCTGCCTTATAGGGATTTTTTGCCTTGCTCTGGATCAACAATGTAGGATTATAGATTGAACTTGACGTACATGTGTCCTTTTCCAACCGTATTAAGCCTAGATTCACACAAACATTGTGCAAAAGAGTTCTGATACATTTTGATGGATCCCTCATACATTTCAGTGTATTGAAGGATCCATGAAAATGGACAAAAATAGGACATGTTCTATTTTTTGACGGTCTGCGTAAACGTACTGTCCAAAAATCAGTCATGTAAATGTAGGCTAAGGCTGAGAACCCACATTGCGGAAATGCAGCTTTATTTGTTGCAGATTTTGCTGCGGTTTTTTTAAGACAAACCCAGGAGTGGATTGAGCAAAAGGTAGAAGTATAAGAACTTCCTATATAGTTCCAATTCCTTTTGTAGCCATTCTTGGCTATGGCTCAAAAAACCGCAACAAAATCTGCAACAAATAAAGCTGCATTTCCGCAGTGTGGGGCTTTAGCTTAAGGGGGATTTCCAGGTCAATAAAAAGATGACCTATCCTTAGGACTGGTCATCAATTAAAGATCATTAGGGTTCCAACACTCAGGCCCCCGGCCAGTCAGCTGTTTGAAGAGGCTGCAGTGTTCACATGAGCGCTACAGCTTCTTCAGGACTTACCAAGCACAGCTTGATATTGCAGTATAGCTTGTTCATTTGAATGGGCTGCGATCATGTGACTGGGGAAAATGGTGTCACATGGCCTGCAAAATAGAGTGCTAGTGCCGCTTCAAACAGCTCATCTGCGGGGGTCACGAGTGTCAGACCCCCACAGACCTTCAGTTCATAACCTATCCCAAGGATAGGTTATGAATTTAAAAGTCCTAAAAAACGCTTTTAACTATGAAAACATGTAAGGTAAAATTTGCAAGTAAAATCTGCACCTCTTCCAATCCATGTGAATTCACCCTAAGGCTAAGGCCCAACATAGCGAGCCACAGCCAAAAAATACAGGAAAACTCTGCAGACTTTTAGTGAAAAAAGCTGTGGAAAAAAAAACAGAATTAGTTTCCGCAGCAGTCTTTCCCGCAGTTTTTTCACTAAAAGTCTGCAGAGTTTTCCTCTGCGGACTTTCTGCTTCTATTACACCTATACGGTAAATACCAGCGTTTCTGTAGGTATAATTGACATGCTGTGATTTACAAAAATGCTATGTTTATCGCAGCTGTGGATTTTTTTTCTGCAATGTGTGGATGAGATTAGCCAGAATCCCATCCACTTTGCAGGTACTGTAACATGCAGCGTTATTTGCCGTGGTGTTTCTGCCACCAAAACGCCACATTCGCAACATGGAGCCCCAGCCTTAGAGTGTGCATTTTGGAATAATGTTGCTGGAGATGTTGGCAAAAAAAACTAAACGAAATACAAACTTTTATATTCTTTATCCTTTCAACTAGAACATTAGAATTCAGTCTCCCGTCATGTGACCGGCCGATCAACGATGGCAGCGAACGATCCGACTATCAACATTAACAACTAAACTGCCTGATCAGGGAGTAGTTTAGATATTAAAGAAGCATTGTGAGTCTGCACAAGTTGGCTGATGATTGTCCCAAAAGTGGCCAATCATGTCAAACACTGGTATTTTTGTCTGACAGCTGGCCGAAATTTCCATCCTCTCCAATCTGTTTTCGATAGACTAAAGTCTGCTGTGAGCCAGTTGCAAATGAACATTTGTGGCATCTACATGGCCGTCTTTATGTTTGGATTATGCCATTACATTCTGTTATGGCTTCTCTTATAGGTTTTGGTCAAATTTACCATTAAAACAGAATGCACCAGGACAGAAAAACAATTTTTTTCTGTCCTCCAGAAAGATCCTGTTTTTTGTACAAAAGAAGTCACTGACAACAGACTATGCATAGGATACTGTTTTCTAATCTTGAAATAAATAGTAGCTTTCAACAGGATACAAAACCATGGTGTGAACAGAGCCTAACAATATATAAATTATGCAGATAGTTAGGATCTATGTAGAAGATACAGGAATAGACTAGGAGCTCGGAGTTTCTTCTCGTTTTACAGAGTGGTCAGTGAAGTCTTTTCCACCTTGGCTTCAAACCCCCCTCTGGCAGGCAAAGGGTTATTTTTCCCCTTCCACCCTCACCAGTCATCACACGTGGTAAAATGACCTTGTATTTCATTAACTGATAATGAAATGGATTTATTCCGCTAACGGTTTTAATTAAAATGCTGGAAGTATTGACTCTGTCTTCTCATCCTGATTCCCCAAGATGAATAATAAAAAAAAAGGGAAATAGAGTGCTGAATGTGGGAGACTTCCAGACAAGAGGGGGTGGGGGTGTTAAGAGCACGATACCATCTAACCATTTATATCCCATCCCTACACTCTCGTCATTTCTCACTGCAAATCGGTTTGCTAAGGTTTTTGATGTCTAATTGTTTTATTTTTTTACATTTAAATCAATTTCTGCTTACCTGAGTGTTTAATTAAAAAATGTTATTTTTAAGTGTAATTAAACTGACTATTTCTGGAAGAGAAATTCACTGCTTGCTGTAGGAAAATAGGACAATATTTTAGTTGGTTTGCATCACGGCTGGTGATTATTGTTGAATTTCGGAGACGTGAAGGCAATGCTCTAGTCTGTTATTTAAGGATGGGTAAGAAGAATACCGTAGGGACAGTGACAATGCTTGCAAAGCCTAATGATAAAGATTCATTGGGCATCAACATATTAGTCCTTCCTTAAAGAAGTTGTCCAGGAATTATAGGAAACTCAGAGGCCAAGGTTGGTGTAAAACAAAAAAAACAGACCTGGTCCCCTTTTCCTTCCATGTCGGGGTTTGCTGGACCGGAGGTGGTGAGGCTCACATGAGTGCTGAGCCAATCAGTAGCCTCAGTGGCCACTGATGAGGTATCTCAGTGACATCACCGCTCCTCACCAGCAAGCCCTGAGGCCAGTAATCGGCTTCAGTAGTCATATGAGCCTCTCCACTTCCAGCACAGCGCCAGGGGTAGATAAGTATGACTTTTTTTTTTTTTTTTTATACCCACCCTGGCTGCTCCTGAGTTTTATTTGATTCCTGGAGGACCCCTTTAAAGAGAATGTAAAGGTCTACAACTTGGTTAGATCAGCCATGATATTATGTAGGTTCCCCATGGGCCACCAATACAGCTCTGACCCATCAAGATATGGACTCAAGATTTCAGAAGGTGTCCTGTGGTATCTGGCACCAAGATGTTAGTAATTTTGTACATTGTGAGGCGAGCTCCATGGATCAGACTTGTTTAATCAGCACATCCCACAGATGATCAATCCAATTGAGATATTGATAATTTAGAGGCCGAGTCATCACCTTGAACCTCAAAAGATTCCTATATGAGATATGCAGTTTGGCAAGGCGCATTATCCTGTTGAAGAAACCACTGCTGTTAGGAAATGACATTACTATAAAGGAGTGTGCATAGTCAGAAACAATGCATAGGTAGGTGCCAAAGTCCACATGAATGCCAGAACCCAAGATTTCCCCGCAAACCATTGCCCAAAGCATCACACTTCTGCACTAGTATGCCTTTTTCCCATAAGGCATCCTGGTACCCACTATTTCCCAGGTAAGTAATGCACACACACCCAGCTAGCCACGTAATGCATCTTCTTCCATTACTCCATGGCCCAGTTCTGATGCTTGCGTGACTGAAGGTGTTCACAGCAATTGAAAGAGGTAAAAATAGACACTATGACCAGTCTGTGGCACATTTTGGGAGGTAGTGTACCAGAACTGAAATCTATGCCAGTCAGAAACTGTGGTAGAATTGAGCTATACAGTAATTTGTGCCAGTTTTCTGCCACAAGTTAAAGTAGATCTCTTGGGCTTAGAGTGGAGGAAAATGGTGTGTGCCAAAGCTTGCGACTTTGTCATGCCTTCTACACCCGAAAACTAGTGTACAAGGCATGATATATCTATCATAGCCAGCATTAAACTTTTCAAAAATTTGTACTGCAGCAGCTCTTCTGAGGGATAAGACCAGACAGTCTAGCCTTCACTTCCTCCATGCATCAGTGAACCCTGGGCTACCATCTTCCTGCCAGTTCACAGGTTGTTCTTCCTTGGACCAATTTTGGTAGGTACTAACCACTGTATACCAAGAACACCCCATAAAACCTGCCATTTTGGAAACACTCTGACCCAGTCATCTAACCATCAAAGTTTGACCCTTGTCGGTGTCACTCAGTTCCTTAAGCTTGCCCATTTTTCCTGCTTCCAACACATCAACTGGCTAATAACTTGCTCCCTATTATAAGTCACCCCTTGTCCAAGATAATGATTATTGTTCAATTCACCATGATTTAATGTTTTGGCTGAACGGTGTCTATAACTACAGTATATAAAATGCAACTTTTCTACATATTGTGACAAAGAATTAGACCAGCAACAAGATGGCTTAAACTCATCAAAAGTTACATGCCTAAAAAACATAGACAAAAAAATAATCCTAAAAAGATCAGCCACAAATAATATTATAAAAATAGCATCCTAATAACAATAATAATTATCATAAAATTAAAAAAAAAGAATAACACTTCAAAAAAAAAATTTTTAAGATCAGGATCAAAGATCAGGCCCTAAGGATTGCATTGAAGACGAGTATACCATATAAGCACATGTACACACATGTCTGTATCCTTGCGTACCCTTAAACCTTAAATCTGTAGATGAGTCTGGGAATTCTTGAAAGCAATCGCTCCACTGCATTATGATTCTGAGGACAAAATAATCAGCATTCAAAATATTTTACAGCTCTGAGGGGGATCATTTAGGAGGGGACGAAAAGGAGGAGGGTTGAGGGGGGAAACACCACACACAGTCAACAACAACAAGAACATATGCTGAAGGTAATAAGAAACAAGGTTTTATGGGTGCCAGGAGAGAGGAGAGCGGAGTATGTTTGTACAACTTTAATGACGCGGTATTGTTCATTGAGCGTATATTTGTAATATATTATACGTCTAAGGAGGAAAAATGGTGTCCTCTAAGGGTTCCTGTAAGCAAATAGTAAAAACTTTAACCCTTACGCTTGCATGAAGGTCTGCATTGCACCACTTGCCTAAAAACCTGCAACAGACTGCAAATACTACTTTCCTCGAGAACTGCCATTGCCTCCACCCTCTTCTTCTTAATTAGTCAAAGCCCTCATTAGACGCAGTCACGTGACCAAAAGGTGTCAGAGAATGGAATCATTACTATGATTTATTAAGGTAACAAATATTTTATGGCCCCGGTGTGTGACTCTCATGGGACATGGCACTTTGAGATCTAGTCCTTAAAGAAGTATACTCCAATAACAAAAGAAAAGTTCCAGGCAGGCACTACACAGTGCACAAAAAATGCAAGTGTATCAATGGGGTACTTATCTGCTGAGATAGTTGGTCCGGGGGCACGTTGAGGATATGAATCCCAAATATATTGAGTGAAAGAAGAAATAGTCGCGGCACACAAACCGAACTTAAGACTCCTTTATTGTAAATATTAAAAGCAGGCTTAGCCGGAGATCATGGAGCAGCAGCGAGAGGCCGTTTCGCGCATACCCGCTTCTACAGGCTAGAAGAAGCACGTACATGCGAAACGGTCAATCACTGCTGCCCCATGGTCTCTGGGTATGCCTCTTTTTAATATTTACAATAAAGGAGTCAGAAGTTTGGTTTGTGTGCTGCTACTGTTTCTTCTTTTACTCGACTTAAAGAAGTACACACTATATAGATGAACAGAAACCATGTGCAAAACAGGCAACATTAACTCTTTAAAAATCATGGTGGAGACAGGATTAGCAAATGAATTCTCAAAGTAGATCTTTTCCAGATGGGAGAAAACTGTAGTGCCACTTATTGGAGGTATCTACTCGATAAGTCAATATCCAACTTTTTAACAAGTCTTGCATGATAACTAAGGTTGCAGCACACATTAGACAAGCGTTGGGTTGCTAGCTTAGCTTGGGTAGTGGGTTATCGTCCTTGAGAAGGGTGTCGGAGTGAGGTTTCTTGGGCCCACCAGATAAAATGATTATGGTGAACCCAGGAAATAGGTCATAGTAGACTTTAAATTTAGGTATCTCTTGCTGGACCGTTATTGTGTTGAGCCTGAGCCCACTGGAAGATCCTCTGATATTTTGGAGGGCCAGTCTGACACTACCTGAGAAAGAAAGGATGAGACATGTTGAAGTCCAACTGCCCAATCATTCTGTCTCCTAATTTCTGCTGCCAGGAAAGAGTTGGGAGGTTCCCCATGTACATTAGATAGTTGGTCAAAATGTTAATCTAATGTATATGGTCACACCAGTAACCCATCTTCACTAGGTGGCCCTAGACAGACCATTTTCTTTTTATCTGCAGGAGAGCTAATTTGCATACTCTTTTTCCCATGAAGCTTTGCTTGTAAAACTTTACACTTTAGCTGGATCTCCTTAAGGAGAACCAGTACCCAATGAGTAAGAACTGCTTACGTATGGCAACACCTCACTCTGTTTACAGGTATAACAATGTGTGGGGCCTCTTCTGTCTCACCTGTGATTCACTTACAACTTCTGGAAGCTCATCGTTCTGAAGAATATCAGTCTTGATGGTATCAAGAGCACCCATAATCCAACCATGCTGCCTCCGTATCTGTTTCTGCAGCTCCTTCCACTGTGTCGTAATCATCTGCAGCATCTCTTGGAACCCTGTATAAAAAGGGACAAACATGATCATGAGACAAATGTTGTATATGACAGCCCGACTGTGTATTGTGCTGTGGCACCGTACAGCACAGGTGCTCAGGTTTTCAACACAGCCTGTAGTGCTCCCGGGTCATAAATATCTTGATCATATGGGGGATATTTAGTAAGGTAAATGCAATTAAAAATGGTGTTTACCTTGAATGGCTATTTACTCCAAACAGCTGTGCCCACTTACTAAACATCTGCAGCAATGCCAGAATTGTTAGCACCACCACAAAGGTGGAGGACACTTTCACCTCTACAGAGGCTTACAGCTGGTGCGCTGTGCCTGACATAGTCCATTAAGAAGGTTGTAAATCAGTTGTAAATAACTACCAGTGACAAAATGTGTCGGCATATGTAAGAAGCCAAGACTGTTTTGTTTCCTGCCAGCAATTCCCACAGCATAAAAAGGGTGCCCTCCAGCCTCATGAAGGTAAGAGCCTTCTGCATTCTTGAAAGTGGAGTGTATGTGCGGCAAAAATTAAGGCCAAATTTTCACCTGTGTTTTCCTGCCAGCTTTTTCAGGGTAGTAATGGTTCTCATTAAAGACCTGGCCATGTATGGAGTCTTATTGACAAATCTCCACAGCAAAAATGTATGCAAGTTAACTCTCTATCAGAAGGAAGAAAACTGTATCACTAGCGCCACCTATTAGCAGTAACTACCCTGTAAGTCAATGTTCGACCTTTTAATGAGCCTTGCAACATGACTAACTAGGATATTAACCAAGTCAGGTACACATTTCTAGATAGAAACAGGGTGATTGCCATTTTCCAGTACAGAGCAGAGTATAGGATGGCTGAACGAGATGTTTTTGTGGGGGGCTGGGGTACTGGTTCTTATTAACAATGTAAAACTGGCCATACACATTGGATTTTGGATGGCCATAATGCGGCTGTATGATCGATGATGGGAAAGTGAGATCAAGAGCCAGTTTAGCTGCTAACAAACAAAAAAAATGCAGCAACTCTCTGCAAGTTGGTTGGTGATCAATCAATAGTGGCCGATCATATCAGTAGATCCTCTGGGCTGACAGACTCATGTCTCTTGTTGGTTTTAATATTTTAATGACTGATTGTCTAATAAAATAGCCGAAATAGGCCATTAAATTCAATGAAAATCTAATGTGTATGGCCAGCAGCTTAAGGAGAGCTAGTTTACATATTTTATTTTAAGACAGGCATGGATCCCAATGGAAAGATGGAATTGGCCTAAACAAGATGCCCACCTATCTACCCATCTGACTACCTATATTGTATAGGCATGAAAAACAGGGTATTAGGAGAGAAGTCCCTAGTTCTTACTGGTTTTAATGCTGTGTGGTATTGTATTGTCTGCTGTATATTTGTTAGTGTAGTGTAGTCAGTTATGTCACTACTAGAATAATATAAAATATAAAGGGTATATAAATATCATACACAATGGTGGGAAGTCTTCATGGACACCTATATCACTGACATAGCTAGCTGAACAACACATAAGGGGTCAATTATTAAGGTGCTGCATAGTATGGTCTTAGTTTGAGGTGCACTGGAGTAAGATGCACCAGATATATTAAGAGGTACACACCTCTTAAAGGGGTTATGCTATGAAAGTATTTATCTTCTATATAAAGGATAGAGGATAAATACCTGATTGGTGGGGGTCTGACCACTGAGACCCCCACTGATCCTGAATTTGCATATCTTATTTTAAGACAGGCATGGATGCCAATGGAGATAAACAAGATGCCCACCTATCTACCCATCTGCCTACCTATATTGTATAGGCATGCAAAACGGAATTAGGAGAGAAGTCACATTTTTCAGACATGAACTGTGACTAGGTTGACCCCATCTTAGGGGATTACAATTTCATATTATCCAGTGAATTTAGGCCCAAGATGTTCTCACCTGTATGCCAATACAGTTTGGGTGCACAGGTTTAAAAAAAAAAAAAACAGTCCAAAAAAAAATACAAAGTCTGCAATGGCAGATTATGCCTATTTGGCTGTCCAAAATACTGCAAAGATCAGGATATGTGATTGACTCGTTTTGGCTGGTCATTGCCTCGTGTCTTTGGGGAGGTATGTTTTGTATGCTTTATTTCCCTCTCCCCTTTGAGAACACATGCACCACATTTGGCTGATCTAAGGAATGGCCACCAGTTATCTAAAGCAGTGGTTCTCAGCCTGTGGTATGTGTACACGAGGAGGTATGCTGAGCAATCTCAGAGAGTATGTGTCATGGCTGAGAACCACTGATCTGGAAGTGGCAGATTTAGTGAATGCTCAGTTTTCGGGCTCCTAGTGGGCTAGTCCCTCCCAAACCACCCATCTTCAAATACTGAGGCACAATGGCTGCCTAGCAGAGGCAGGCGTCAGAAGACGTCAGGTCAGGCTTAAGGGGGCAGGTCTCCTCTACACCAGCAGGTAGTCTGTAGTGAATAGGCAAATGGCTTGTAATCTATGATCTGATGAGTGAGAAGCTGGATGGAAGCTAAAAGACCCCCAGAACTTCTAGGTGCCCCTACACCCAAAAAAATTTCCTTGGCATGCTATTTGTGCCAGTTTTTCTTCCCCACTTGATATTGGGTGCAGGATGTGTCACAACAGACATCAGTGTCCATTGGGGTGCTCAGTTGGAACTCTTCACGAGGAGGTGCTTGGCTTGAACAGGTTGAGAAACACAGACATAAAATGTATGGCCAGCTTTAGAGAAATGCCTTACATATAGTCCCAGCGGCTGCTGAATGAAATGACGACTATGTAGGGTCATACATACAAGACTGAACTTTCAATCTCAATTCTAAGCTTTACAGATCAGTCCTGTCTTTACTAGAAGCTTTTGTAAAGGATTTATCAGTGGCTATATTGTATGCATGACTTGGGGGCAATATGTGTATATAACAATCTTTGGCATACTAGGTGGAGGTCTCCATGTTAATGTAAATTTTAATAATACATCAGAAGTCAGCTTGTTATTTACCGACGCACAGTATGATACTCAGCGTCACTGTGTGCCTTCCCTGTAACTCATTACTATTTCATGCAGAATTTCATGCTTCAGTAACAAGTCACAGCTGGGAGTCTCACTGCATACAAAGGGCAGGCTGTGCCATCTTTACCCTCTCAGATAGCCACTGACAGATGCTGCCCTCTATAGGAATAAACTAGTAACTAGAAACGTGGGTGGCCGAGGGTCGGTTAGACATTTCCTGGCAAAATAATGATTGGAAAATGATCTATATGTTCTAGAAATGTAGTAAAGATTTCTACAAAAGTTTGTCATGTTGTCATGTCCTTTATCTGTTATTAGATGAACCAAGAGGCTGAAACATTGACTCTGCCTAACTCTAGCATATACATACTGTATAGTAAATATATCTGTGCCTTTCTCCCTAGTTGTAATGTGATGTGATATTGTAATGGCTCCTGTATTCTTGTTGTGTCACTAGTAGAAGAATATCAAATAGAAAGGGTATATATAAATATAGTACACAACAGTGGAGAGTCTTCATGGTCACCCATATCACCAACATAACTAACTAAACAACCCAAAGGGGGAAATTTATTAAGGCGTGTCGTAGTGTGCTGGAGTAAGATATGCCACATATATTAAGAGGCACACACCACTTAAAGGGTTATGTTATATCCATAGGACAGAGGATAAACCCTTGATCAGCAGAGGTCTAACCACAGAGACCTCCACCAATCCCAAGAATGTCCTTTCCCATTGTTGCGCTTTCAGCCTGACTGCAGCCAGGCCGAATATACTGTATATGTGTCAATTTAATGGAAGCGCCAAAGTACAGCACTCAGCTATCTCTGGTGCTCCCATTGAAGTGAATGGGAGTGCCCACCCCTGTGATACTGATGACCTATTTTAAGGCTATGTCATCAATATCTTTAGCCTGGAAACACCTTTAAGTTCTTGGGCTGTTATCTACTCAAAAGTAGGGTGGCCATATTTGTTTTTTCATTACTTACTACTGACTACTTACAAAAAGAATTGGCTCAAAGGGAATGTATCACCTAAAAATAACCTATTAAAAAATAACTTATTTTTGATGGATTTTATTTAAATTCTGTTTTATTATCTATATTAAAAAAAATCCTATAAACCCTGCAGTTCTGACTCTGGCCACTAAACCAAATAAAACCTCCTGTTTTCTGTAGGAGATTTCTTTGTCACCTCACTTATCAGCACACTGATGGTCACAGCTCTCATGTATATGTAGATAAGACAAAATCTACAAGTCACAAGAGGTGATTTCACATTTTATGTACTCCTCTCACTGCACAGGTGACCATGCAGGGCTAGAAAACTATCCCATGGAAGACAATAGGGTTTGCTCCAGACCAATTTGTCTATGGAACATGGTCTAAATCCAGGAGGCAGGAAGTGATGAACTATTTTAGGCTTAGTGGTAAGAGGTGAAATTGAAAGATTAAAAACAACATCAACAATTTAAAAAAACTAAATATGTTATCATAAAAAATGATTTAAAAAATACTGTAGGTCATCTGCTCATGACACATTCCCTTTTAAATAATAACTATTGTTGTGAATGTAACATGTGCACCTTTACTACAGCCTGTGCGCCTACCCCAGTCGAAGTCGATTGAGCTACCATGAGTTGATCAAACCATCTTTTATTATATATGAAATAAAAATCCTACCTGGTATATTAGTAGATATTTGTAGATCAGTTTTCTTTATTATCCTCATGGGCTCCAAAGAACTGACATATGGGATGGATGTCATGAGAACGGTGTAAGACCAGGACAAAGTTTCCTTTTGTCTATTCCTATAGATTGCCTGACAGGTGGCAGTGATGATTCCTCCTAGAGAGTATTGATATAACTATATACTCCCCCCATTCCGAGCTGCCAAGGCCGTGCTTGGTAAATTGTTTTGCTTGCATAATTTCAGTTGCCTCTTTTATTTGTTATGCTAATGTATTCTCTTTTTATTTTCTATTATTTTATCCTCCCCTCAAGCTTCTATTTCAATATTCCTTCTTCCCCTTCACCAATGTAAAACCTTCACATGATGGAAATAAACCCCCAAACCTGAAGAGGTTATTTTTGATTTTGCATACTCTATATGTTATAGGAATCCTTTAACTGTTAATGTCATAGGTAATATTTTCTGCTTTTTATTAGGTTTAAAGTCTTAGATTGATTTCTTTGGCATGCAGAATAATAAGTATGATATTACTCTGACTGTGTTCAGGGCTGATTTATCATATCATTAGGTATAGAAGAACCTGCGGTTAGTATAGCACATGTGGGACTTAGGGAAATGTGTAAATAGTAGTAACCTATGTGAATGTATTAAAGGGGTTGGCCAACATAATATTTTTTTTTTCTGAAAAGGGACAGAATAAATAGACATAAATAAATTTAAAAATAAAATAGATATTACTGACACTGCAGCCATGCTGCTGCTTACTGGGCCCCCGTAGATCTCTACTTCCTGGATCTGTCTAAACAAACAGGAAATGCTTGCGCAGCCAATCACTGACTGGGATAGGTCACCATGGTGGTCAGTGATTGGCTGAGCAGAAATTTCCAAATGTTTCCTGTCTATCAAGACGGATACTGGAGACTCAGTTACTCTATGTTCCCATCTACTCCACAACAATAATGGACACATGAACCACTAAAACAGACCCTATTGACTATAATGGGATCTGTCAGGTATTCTTTCTTTTAAACTGATATTTCTGGACGACAAAGTTGGACTTGCAGCATTTTTTCGTCCGACGCAGCCTAAGTGTCAGCAATAGGTGAATGGTGAGAAGAAATATGCTTCATTTTATTTTATTTTACTTTTAGCCATTCTGTCTCTTTTCTATGGAAAAAAATCTAAGTATGTAAGTTGTTACTGGGTATGACTTAGAGCACCAGAGGTCCTCTGTACATAGCCCCCAACAATATACAGTAATGATCAAAAGTTTTAGGCAGGTGTAGGGGAAATGCTGCAAAGTAAGAATACTTTCGAAAATAGAAGTGGAAACCACCTCTCTAGTGCCACCTATAGGTAGTCATAAAGACGGCTTCAAACATGACTAGGGATTTTAGCCAACCCTAGTCCTACATTTCAAGATTTTTTTTGTGGGTCACACGTTGACTTACAGGGTAACAACCTATAGGTGGCGCTAGAGAGATAGCTTTCATCTATCTGGAGGAGAGCTCATTTGCATACTTTTTTTTCCATAGATCATTCCATTCTTCAGCTGGAGCTTCTCAATGAGAACCAGTACCCCCCAGAGCTCTAATTGTCCAGAGCTGAACCACTTTTGCAGACAATTTGTTGCTAAAGCCAAATCATTTTCTCCTTCCTGGGGGAGCAGAAATCACAACCACTGCTTACCTGAATCTATCTAAGAAAAGTGCAGCGGGATCTAAGGTCTTAAATATTACAGGACAGAACAACCTGCTGAAAAGGAAGATCCCCAGTGTGTATATAAGTCATTTATTTTATGGGTTTTTTTTGTTATTTTAGTGCAATATTATATTTCATTTTGGATGTGGGTAAATGTAGTTATTAGGCATGTTTTCTGTTGAGATGACTTTTTGCTAATTATTTTTATATTACATATTTCCCATTTGCTAACCACCTCTCTTTGGGGCTTCTTTGCCTCATTAAATGTGTCTTTTTGTTGGTTCGGCTAGAGACGCGAGCACAAGAGATGTTACACACATTGTCAAATGATCCGACTGTAGCATATACAAAGGACTTAATACTCTCTGTGTGGCTTCAATAACTCTCTCCTGCAGTTCCAGATCATTGTCCCAAATGTCTTTTTCACAGGCATAGAGGTCTTTCAACATTGTTTTGTTCTGCTTGCACATTATAGGATTCGGAGTAGAGATGTAAGCTTATCTCTGCTGAATTACTGTCGGCTCCCTTGATATTTGCGGCAGATAAATGCGTTGCTAAAAAGAGTTAAGACTTAATTCTTCTATTTTCTCGTGGCGTATTATTTATGTGTTTTCTTATAACGGTGAATTCACACGAGACAGAAATTTCTGCAACTGCCCCATTGATCTGAATGGGGCTTGCAGAAAACGGTTTGCTTTGCGCCAAAACAACCCCATTCAGATGAATGGAACAAATTTTTAGTTGCAAGAATTTTTGCAACAAAAATATAGCCCAAAATATCCTACAGATCTGCCATATGTGATCTAACATATCATAGTTAAGGTATACAATTCTTACATTCCTTTATAATATGGCCTCCATTACCTGGTCTGTGAGACACCAGCACTTCCATTAGTCGGTGACCTTCTTCAAGAACTGCATCCTTTAGTGAGCAGTGGCCATCCACACTCTGCTTAAAGTTCTATAAGAGATCAAGGAAGACCTATCATATTATCCTGGAGTCATGCTGACTAAAACATAGACTAAACATATTATCATACTTCCCAACCCTCCCAGATTCAGCAGGACAGTTCCAGCTTCCTGGTCCTGTTCCGCTGTTCTGCCAGCTTCTTCAACTACAATTACACAATCACATTGGGAGAGCACCTGCAGTGTGCAGCAGTGTATAAGAAACAAATCCTTCAGCAAACCTGAAATATTTTCAACGCGGTTGAACATTACAGACCATATTATGGTTGCCACAAAGGACCCTGTGTGCTTCTGTGGACAGGATGCTTAAGTTTGGTTCAGTACAACCACAAGCTCCTGGGAATTGCATCCATAGTACATACATGTAAAGGATATATATTCCACAAAACAATAGGAAGTTTTTTATAAAGATCTATTTTGGGGTTTAACTACACTGGAACAATATAAAAAATTAACACTCTAAATATGGATGCAATGTATATGTGCTTCTTAGTGTGTATATACAGTGGGGAAAAAAGTATTTAGTCAGCCACCAATTGTGCAAGTTCTCCCACTTAAAAAGATGAGGCTGGCCTGTAATTGTCATCATAGGTAGACCTCAACTATGAGAGACAAAATGAGAAAACATCTAGAAAATCACATTGTCTGATTTTTAAAGAATTTATTTGCAAATTATGGTGGGAAATAAGTATTTGGTCAATAACAAAAGTTCATCTCAATACTTTGTTATATTTCCTTTGTTGGCAATGACAGAGGTCAAACGTTTTCTGTAAGTCTTCACAAGGTTGGCACACACTGTTGCTGGTATGTTGGCCCATTCCTCCATGCAGATCTCCTCTAGAGCAGTGATGTTTTGGGGCTGTCACTGGGCAACACGGACTTTCATCTCCCTCCAAAGGTTTTCTATGGGGTTGAGATCTGGAGACTGGCTAGGCCACTCCAGGACCTTGAAATGCTTCTTACAAAGCCACTCCTTCGTTGCCCTGGCGGTGTGCTTGGGATCATTGTCATGCTGAAAGATCCAGCCACATCTCACCTTCAATGCCCTTGCTGATGGAAGGAGGTTTGCACTCAAAATCTCCCGATACATGGCCCCATTCATTCTTTCATGTACACGGATCAGTCGTCCTGGTCCCTTTGCAGAGAAACAGCCCCAAAGCATGATATTGCCACCCCCATGCTTCACAGTAGGTATGATGTTCTTTGGATACAACTCAACATTCACTCTCCTCCAAACACGACGAGTTGTGTTTCTACCAAACAGTTCTACTTTGGTTTCATCTGACCATATAACATTCTCCCAATACTCTTCTGGAACATCCAAATGCTCTCTAGCAAACTTCAGGCGGGCCCGGATATGTACTGGCTTAAGCAGGGGGACACGTCTGGCACTGCAGGATCTGAGTCCCTGGTGGCGTAGTGTGTTACTGACGGTAGCCTTTGTTACGTTAGTCCCAGCTTTCTGCAGGTCATTCACTAGGTCTCCCCGTGTGGTTCTGGGATTTTTGCTCACCGTTCTTGTGATCATTTTGAACCCACGGGGTGAGATCCTGCGTGGAGCCCCTGATCGAGGGAGATTATCAGTGGTCTTGTATGTCTTCCATTTTCTAATTATTGCTCCCACAGTTGATTTCTTCACACCAAGCTGCTTGCCTATTGCAGATTCAGTCTTCCCAGTCTGGTGCAGGTCTACAATTTTGTTTCTGGTGTCCTCCCACAGCTCTTTGGTCTTCACCATAGTGGAGTTTGGAGTGTGACTGTTTGAGGTTGTGGACAGGGGTCTTTTATACTGATAACAATGTCAAACAGGAGCCATTACTACAGGTAATGAGTGGAGGACAGAGGAGCCTCTTAAAGAAGAAGTTACAGGTCTGTGAGAGCCAGAAATCTTGCTTGTTTGTAGGTGACCAAATACTTATTTTCCACCATAATTTGCAAATAAATTCTTAATAAATCAGACAATGCGATTTTCTGGATTTATTTTCTCATTTTGTCTCTCATAGTTGAGGTCTACCTATGATGACAATTACAGGCCGGCCTCATCTTTTTAAGTGGGAGAACTTGCACAATTGGTGGCTGACTAAATACTTTTTTCCCCCACTGTACTGTATGTGTGTGTCACAGTGTGTATATTTGTGTGAATGTGTATCAGGTAAGTATATATATGTTTATGAGTTTGAATGTATGTATATATATATATAGAGAGAGAGAGAGAGAGAGAGAGAGAGAGGCTAGTGGACTTATATACCTAGATCATATGTATTGTATAGTAAATATATATAGTAAGAACCTCATGTTCATTTTTGTAGCTGCAGCTGTGTATGTGTCACAGTGTGTATGTATGTATATATGTGTGTATATGTTTGTCACAATGTGTAAATGTACAGCATGTATGAATGTTTGTATATAATTGGGTATATATGTGTCACAGTATGTATTTGAGTATGAACCCAATGGTATGAATGCCATACCATTGGTGCAACCTATGCAGCTGCACAGGGGCCCAGTAGGTCAGGGGGCTTAATAAACCTAAAAGCTGTTTTTCCTACTATTAGATTGCAGGTAAATGTCTAAGTTAATAAACATCCTGACCAACGATTACCGGTGGAATGTTAGAGAGACGTAAGTGGGTAAGGGGGAGTGCTCTCTGCTTCTGTGCTGGGAAACTAGACAACAAGGGGTCCATTACTGTTTTTGCATAGGGGCCCTCAGCTGGTATGAATGTTTGTATATATATATACAGTATTGTGATTTGTTATATATTCATGTACCATGAAAGTGTGTATATGTTTATTTTCTGGGGGAACAAAGAATAGGACATAGCAAAACCTTCCCAAACAAAATGCCTTTATTCACACGTTCGTGCCTATTCTCGGCCTTATTTTTAATAGCCAAGTCAGCATCCGTGTGGCATCCATTTTTTTTTAAATTGGTTTACAATATATCAAAATGTAGAGCCTGCTCTACTTGACAGTGCTCAGTCATGAACCTCAATAGTCTGAACTGAGCCTAAAATGTAAAAATTTAAGAGAAAATTAAGATTTTGTGCAGAACTTTATAACAATACAGACAATGCATATCTGATAACTTTTTTGTTTCTCCCCTCACCAAGTGTGTATGAAGATACAGCTGTAGGGCCTCGGTTTCCGGCTGAGGAGGAGTCCAGTTCTCAGTGGCTTCCATAGCATCTTGCAACCAGCGGATAAATTTATCAAGCTTAGATACAAAGCCCTGAGATGTAAAATAAACAGACACAAATAATTGGTAATAGAAATTACACATACATACGCACACAACAATAGTGCCCTCTGCTGGAATGTTTAGGCAACAGGTACGGAAACTCTTCTTATACTATGTAATATAGGAATATCGCTTTTTGTAGTCTCACTTATAATTCAGAAACTAAAATCAGAAATTCCCTGGGCCCTAAGGGGGAGGGGGAGTTCACACTACCGTTATTAATGTCCGTTGCTGTCTTCTGTCATAGGATGACAGCAACGGACATTAAACTGTCACAGAGAACGGTCACAGACTGATTCTGTGTCCGTGCCCATTGACACTAATGTAAACAACATGAAGGAAGCTAGCTTCCGTCATGTTTGTTTACTTTTGTTACGGAAGATAAAGTCCCGCATGCATCAGTATGACCATTCTCTGTGACAGTTTAATGTCCGTTGTTGTCATCCTATGACGGAAGACAGCAACAGACATTAATAATGGTAGTCAGTCCTAATATATATTTAGTTATACATCATATCATATTCAATTTAACAATTCAGCAATTCTTAACTTAAAGAGCAGATTCACACATAATATAATACAATATAATATAATCTAAACACAAGTACATGATTTTTATCCTTTTTTATCATTACAGTTGTGGGTGAGGAGAAAAGTTTCTAGAATCTTTATATAGATATTATTTATAACAAATTTTCTACCAAATTTTTGCACTGGTTCTTCATAACTGAGAAGCAATGTTGTTTAGGAAAGATATAAGAATTGATCTTTGCTTCTGTAGTTGATGTAACATCAGGGGATTGCAGATAGATCTTAAAGGAACCCGGGGATAGATAGGTTAGGGTCACCTGAATCAAATGTAGTTATTCCCTTGTGAATCGGGGGCCTCCATTATCAAGATATCACTCTTTTGTCAATATGCAAATGAGCTCATTAGAGCAATGAGGGTTTTGTCATTGCTCTAAAGTGCTCATATGCATACTGACAAAAATAGCGATATCTTCACAACAGAGGCTCCGATTTGTAAGGGGAAAATACCTATTGATTCCGGTGACCCTAACTTATCTATCTGCAGGACTCCCTGCAGTCCCTTTAAGCAGTCTGTTTAGTAAAAAAAAACATATTACTTTACTTCTAGAAGGTAGTAGAAAATGTAGTCACGCTATTTTAGTATGAAGTAGTAGAATCAAAATTCCAGCTGAATTTTAGCGTTGTTCCTGTCTATGTGACCTTATCCAGAAAAATGGAAAAAGTTGCAAGCACCTCAACTACAAAAGACATCTCAAATTATTGTATTGCGGCACTTTGCAGTTCTACCATTTCCTAACTTTAAAAATGTCACCCGGAAACACAGGGCTATTTGGCTGTAAAATTACCAGCAATAAATCTGGGGCCTTCGCATTGTACTTCATGAAGATCTTTTCTGTCTGAACTTTGATTTTGACTGGCAATAAAAATATGTCGGAGGCAGTCATGCACCAAAAGCAGTCTGTGCATATAAATATTATCCTTCAGCTAAAGCACAGGAGCTCCTCTGTCCTTTACAGTTTGGTTCCCTTGACTTAAAGGGGTTGTCTAGTTTAAAAAAACTCAATGTTATACACCCTGTCTTGGAACTCTAAGTTAATAAAGAAGGTCCTCTGTTCAGGATTCTCATCTTTTAGCTAGTTTAGGGAACAATTTACTGAGTGTCTCTCAACCTTAGGCTGAGGCCCCACATTGCGGAAATGCAGCTTTTTTTGTTGCAGATTTTGTTGTAGTTTTTTGAGCCAAAGCCAACAATGGCTACAAAAGGATTGGGAAATATAAAGGAAGTTCTTATACTTCTACCTGCTCAATCTATTCCTGATTTTGGCTCAAAAAACCGTAACAAAATCTGCAATGAAAAAAGCTGCTTTTCCGCAACGTGGGGCCTTAGCCTTAAAGGGAGTCTTAAAGTTTTTTTTTTTGCTACTATTGATACTTCTTTTGTACTGTTTTTCCCAAGGGGGAATGGTCACTTCCAATGGCTGTATTTCCAGTTATACATTAACTAGAAATTTGAGCTTTATTTTTTTTTTTTTATATAAAAATAATCACATTCCAGGCTGTGTTTTTAACTAGTAATATTTCTGTTTTTTAATACCTAGTGCTGAATTTCAGTTTCATGTGACACCAGAACCAATTCTCTAGGTAGTATATAACCAGAGATATGGTCATTTGAAGTGACATCTCCTATTTGGTAAATTCTACAGTTCTACATAATGCATTGAGTACACGTGTATTGGACAGACTCTCCACGGAAATGCCTAAATACAGCATTGCTAGTGGGAACATTACAGCCTGTTTTCTAGTAAAATGAAGTTAGATAGGTTAATAAATTATATTACAAAATTGTTCACTAAACTCCATTTGACACAATAGGAAAAATAAAAATTAACAAAAAAACAGAAGTCACACTATACAGGTGACAGATATGTCCTTCCTTATATTTCAACTTGGTTTGAGATATCCCAAAATGATTGGCATAAGATGGCTAGCTTTAAAAAAAGAATTCCATCATTGTCTGAATTGTGAAGTTTTTACAGTATTTTTTAAAGTTGGTTATCTTGTACCACTCATCTCAGGATATATCGAACCAAGAGGAAAGGTAAGGAAGGACATATCTATCACCTGTAAAGTGTAACTTCCATTTTTTTTTCCTATTGTGTCGAGGCAAGTTTGGCGAACAATTTTGTAATATACTTTAATAACCTATCTAACTTGCTTTTAATAGAAAACAGACTGTAAAGTTTCCACTAGCAATTATGTATTTAAGCATTTCCAGCATTTCTCATCTATGGACAGCTACCCTGGAAGTCAATGCATGATCCATTAAAGAGCCTTAAAACATGTCTTCAGCTTTTAGCCATGCCAGAGAACAGTATTTCCCCTTTTCTGGTACATACAGCCAGTCACCAGCTCCACAAAACTGTGCACATATCTTTAGTCCACCCTGTCATTCAGTTTTCTTCTTTCAGGAGGATAACTAATTTGCATGTATTTTCTCAGGGAACATCTCAATTCCTAATGTAAACCCTTCCGTAGTTAGAATCCCTAAAACGTCCCCTCCTCTGTTCACGCTCCCGCATTACCTCACAGGATATGATGCCGTATCAGACTAACTTTATATGTCCAGGCACCATCTGTACGTTAACGGACATGACTGGTGACGGATAATACAGCTTTATATATGTGTAATGACAGTAACCTCTATTACAGAATTGTCTGACCATTGTACAAACAAAGGTACGTCCGTTGCCGCCCCTGCTACCTCCTGTGTCACCCACTCTACCTCATAGATTGTAAGCTCTTGCGAGCAGGGCCCTCAGTCCCAGTGTGTGAATTGACTATTTCTTTGTAATGTATCTTTTTTGTCAGTACTTGAACCCTACAAATTGTACAGTGCTGCGGAATATGTTGGCGCTATATAAATAAAATGTATTATTATTATTATTATTATTATTATTAAACATTGCATATAAGACTCCCTATGCCAGCTGGCAGTCTCCGCAAGGAGAAACATTACCCCTGGGGAACGCTAGTTTCAGAAAACACATAAGAACTATATAGAGCTGCTTTTTCTAATGATTCATATTCTGGCCATTTGAAGGCTAGATCCTACCACCAAACCTAAGGTCAAGAAAGATAGAAAAAAAAAATCTGCTTTGGCCTTCAGAAGAATCCTTGGTCAGAGAGAAAGTCCTTGAAGACAAGTAGAGAAACGATGGGCTGTATGCTGATAAATATTAATCCGGCCATACAATTACCACCACCACTCGGTATATGCAGACAAGTGGTATTGTTTTACATATGGAGTCAGGTCCTAGGTTGACAGAACAGGGCACATTAGTAATTTATGAGGTTTTTCTTGTGGAGCGAACCTCCTGAATATGTTCTTGTTGTTTTTAAACAGCTCTGCTTCTTTGAGGATCTTGGAATAAATATAAGTGCGGTTGTGGGCAGTACAAAGCTAATTACCCAAGTGTTAAGAAACATTGCTAATATGTTCCCTCATGCACTTGATTGATTCCAAAAGCCGTCAGTAATAGTCCCTCAGATATTACTAAAAGCTCAACAAATTTGTTTTCCAAATATGTCTGTGCTCGAAACGAAATCAAATTCTGACCCGTTCTACCAGAAAACGAAGCCCTACAAAATAGTTTCAGGCAGGAAAAAAATCGGACTTTGTTTTACCATGATTTTTCAGCAGGACACATGGGTCCTTGTTATCTTCCACATCAGCTTCTGATATCCTAGTTTTGCATATATTATTATGTGTGAATTTATTATATGTTGTGTTCAGTCAAGGTTGAGGGGAACATCATCCATATGTCTAATACACATAGTTTACTACACATCGTCTACTACTCAAAAAAGATCAAAGGTGTTACAAGGACAACACATATATTTGTAAAGGCACCATTAAAACAATGGATGGTTTACTATCTAATGGACAACCAGTGAAGTTATTTTGTATGTTTGGAGCCTTGTTAGTATGATATGATGATTGATAAAGTGGCACTAAAAATCCACAGCTGGTCTCATCTGAGCAGGGTTGCCAACCAGATTTTTCCCATTTTTTTAGACAACTTATCAAGAATATCATGGATGGCTGAAATTATTTAAGGACACATTAGAAAGCCATAATACAACATACTCAAGATAAACAATGTACAGTCGATAGTCACTAACTTTTCAGACAACTTAGTTTCATTTAATAGAGCATGTGATTCTGGACCAAATATAATGCTCTTTTATAAAAATGTTGTTGCTTTCTGCATGAAGGTCCTGCCACCAGGTGTCTCCCTTCTAGCTAATTTGCAGTTTACTTCCTGTTTAAAGGGAAGTCCAATCCCTAGATGCAAGACGGCTTCACAGTGAGTGGAAGGAGGAGGGACTGTTCTCTCTTCACATTGTGAATGGAGGGGGGTGCTGATTCTCCTCACATCCTTCACGCACATCTAAAATCTGCTTTCTCTGTGCACTGGACTGAACATTCTGCACCTCTCACTAAGCTAAACTGGACTGAACAGTCTGCACCTTTCACTACCCTAAATTGCTTGCTATTTGAATAATATGCAATTTGTACTCACACAAAGAAACCAGACGTAAACACACGTATATAGAAGACTTTTCTTACATTGTAACCTCTTACATTGTAACCTCAATGTAAGAAAAGTCTTCTATATACGTGTGTTTACTTCTGGTTTCTTTGTGTGAGTACAAATGGCATATTCAGACAGCAAGCAATTTTCCTGACTGTGCTCATAGATTGCTCTTTTCCTGTGTCAATGATCTTTTTAGCTACATCATGCCTGCACATGTTTACTCAATATTTGCAGTTCAGTGTTTCTAGATCTCCTATATTATGTTCAGTTGGGCTTTTCTCAAATATTTGTTTGCTACTGTACTGTTACTCAATTACATGCAAACAAACCAGTAGTAGTTATAGATAATGGATAGGGGAGGGGACAAATGTACATGCCTCCTGCCTCAGAGACAAATGTAAAATGTGCTGCAGTCATAATGGGGAAATTAGCAGCAGAAATAGGATAGGACACCATGTATAGTAAAGATAAGACACCATGTATGAAGGCTTATACAGTCATAGAACAGACTGCCTAGCAGAACATTTCATGAAAACACAGGTATCCATCCATATCAATCTGTACCAGTTGCTGCAACATCAAAAAAAAAAATCACAGACACATTAAAGGGGCTGTTCAGTATTTTAAAAAACAAAACAAAAACAAATAGCTTCAAGAATTGAGAATGTCATACAATGAAACCATTAGCAGGGCAGTAGCCAGGTTTTTCTTCACCTGTGGCATAGGCTCAGTTCACTACCCTTACTCTCTATCTAAATACATAAAAGTGGCCTGTTGGCGCCCCTGTGACAACCAGCATCCAGGGCACATGCCACAATTACCCTGCCCTTGCTACGCCTCTGCCAATAGTCACCTGTTCATACAACAATGCCCCAGTGTCACTCTTCCATGGCTCCAATAATGTTCCATACATATGTACCTGACCATTGCAGCCAATCGTTGGCCTTGGTAGTTCATTGCTATCATCCTATGACGGTAGTGTATACCTACCCTGTGAAAATTTATGTGATGTTTCAGATTGCTTAGCTAATAAGGCTATGTTCGCGCTTGTCAATTGTCAGACTTATAATGGTGTCCTTTGGGTTCCTGCATGGTGTCTGTGTTGTCTGTTGAACTGAGCTTTCAAAGCATGTGTGAACACAGCCTTAGAGGTAACAGTGCCCAGTTCCCTAACTGGATTCACTAAATACTGTCACATTTCAAGTTTTTGGAACATGTGGAATGAGAGTCATACTTAGTAGAAATACACAATTGTAAGTCAGTTTTACATCATGTAATATAAACTCATTTCATGACTAAATATATCTAAAAATCTGCTCAATCTGTCTTCAAAAAAGATGTAAAAGCCTCATTAAGAGTAAAAATGCTGGTTTTAGGAACCTGAGCCAGTGCGAAGTACTGTGTAAGCATTAAAGAGACGCAAGGGTTTAATTACTGGTCTATATCACACCACTCCTGGCTAGAAGAAGGAACCCTTAAAGGGCATGTGAAGCCCAGTGGACTGTAGATCTAAGTACTCCATCTAATGAAGAAAAATGGGCGGATTTTACGGTATATACAGCCAAAGCATCAATCAAGCACCTAATCAAAGAAAATGCATGTTCTCAGTAGGCGAGGGTAGCAAAATAACAAGAAAATATTCACTATGGCAGCACTCTATGCAAGAAGCAGAATATAACTGAGTGATGTGATGTGTATTGTAACAAAAAGCATAATACAGAATGTGGAATAGTTACACTATAGCATTTAATGCTGCATACTTATACTGTATGTATGTATTGTAGGTGTAATATATATATATATATATATATATATATATTGTGAGTATGTGAACCAGAGGGCGCTGTTGAGCGACCCAGGCCCAGGCCAGAAAAGGCTCTCAGCCACGCCTTTGTGGGTGGCGTGTAACTCCAGAAGGCTGGAGTATCCTGCATGGAGCAGGAAGTAGTGGACCAGCTAGGACAGACAGAGAGGGTCTGTGCCAGAAGGGCTGGGTCCCACAGAGACTCATTGCTAGAGCTGAGCAAGAGTCAGACTAGTGAGGGGCTCTATAAGTGAGTTAGGGCCCTAACGGCGGCCTAGGTTTTGTTTGTTGTTTTGTTATGTTGCCCTTAAGCTGTAATAAAGCCACTTTGTTTTAAATTGGCACCGTCTGAACGCTGTCTCACCAGCGCCCAGTACCACGAACCACCGCTGTTGGGACCAGGAAAAGCCACCATTTGAGTCTAATTCCCCCAAGCTGTCACATATGGTGGAGAATCGTGCGCATAAAGAGATCCACGCAAGTCCTGGAAGACAAGTGGTTTGTGATTGCAGTACTGCAAAGTGTGCATTGTGGCCTACAGCTGGAAGAAATCTGTGATTTCAACTAAAGAAACCCAGGAGGGGTGAGTGAATTGCAACATAGCAATGTGTATAGAAGCTGGATATTGCAAACAAGTGTATGTGAAAGGCTATGGTGCCATGTTGGTGTTTTCTGTGGAAGACAGAAGAAAATGCTGGTTGTTGTAGTGCCACATAAGTTAACTGTTTGAATACATGTGACTGCAGAAGATAGCAAAAAAGGTTGCTGTGGAATATTGTGTAATCTTGTTAGTAAACCATGGGCAAGAAAAAGAGAATTTCAGCTGGTAAAAAAAGCAGAGAAGTTATGCACAGGTGTATTAGTGCAGCAGTCTGAATGCAGAGAGAGACAAAACCTGGAACAGATCATGTGGAATGCAAGTAAAGATAAAGGGTTGCATGATGGTGACTCAGTTTTTCTAAAGTACCTCTGTTCTATGAATAAATATGTCCCTGCTGACTGAATGCGTGAAAGCGCCAAAGATGAAAATATTAGGGTGCAGCAGCTTCAAGATGAGATTAAACGGCAATTTGAGGTATTAGAAAAAGAGCACCTTAAGTTGAACCTGAAGTTAAAGAAAGATCTTGAATCTATGAGGAGTTCAAATTCTAGTCATTGTAAAAATGTGGTACTGGGTTTGCCTGGAATGGACTGTGTCACTAAGAAGGAGTTTGCTGAAATGAAATGTGCTGTATCTAATGAAGTCATACAGAGTGTAGAGCAAAAGCAAGTGCTTGAGAAGCAATTGCAGGATTTAAAGGAGCAGCGTGTTCAAGACTCCATTGCCAAAGAGAGTGTCATTGAAAAATTGAGAGATGAGCTTGAAACTGCTAAACAAAGAGAAAGGGAATTCAGAGCTAGAATATGTAGCCTGGAGAGGGCGCTGTCAGGATCTTGTGAAGATAATGAGAAGTCTGTTTTGGTGCAAAATAAAGACAAAGAATTGAATAATGTTACAGGGCTTCTTTCTCAAGCAGACAGCAAGTTTATCAAACTTTCCAAAGATTTTTCTACACTAGAATCCCAGCTTCAGGACACTCAGGAACTTTTGCAAGAAGAAACCCGTCAGAAGCTTGACTTTAGTACAAAACTAAAACAAATGGAAGATGAGAAAAATGGTTTCCTTGAGCAACTAGAAGAAGAGGAGATAGCAAAAAGAGATTTGACAAAGCAGATTTCAACACTACAGGCTCAGGCGACTGATATGAAGAAAAAAATGGAGGATAGTATTGGGTCCTTGGACTCTGTTGAAGAACTAAAGGAAAAGTTGCAAAAGGAGCTAGAAGCTACAAATCAACGGTTTGAGGAGAAAGTTGCTGCTTATGACAAACTTAAGACGAAAATTAGATTGCAGCAGGAACTAGAAGATGTAGGTGTAGATCTTGATCATCAACATCGGATTGTGTCAAATTTGAAAAGGAAGCAGAAAAAGTTTGATCAGCGGCTTGGTGAAGAGAAGATTCTTTCTGCTAGATATGCAGAGGAACGTGACAGTGCTGAAGCAGAGGCCCTTGAATTGAAGGCCGAGTTAAAGAGGCTCAACAAGCAACTGCGCACTGAAATGGAGGATTTGGTTAGCTCCAAGGATGAAGTTGAGAAAAACCTGGAATCTGTGCAGATATTGTATGAGAACAAAGCTAATGCTTATGAGATGTTGGAAAAGGCCAAGAGAGAATTGGACCTCCAGATAGAAGACATGAGGATTCAGTTTGAGAGAAACCTGTCTAATTTATCTACTGAGATTGTAGATCTAAAAATGCTTGTTGCTAAACTAAAGGTGCAAGTGAACAAGCAGGAGGAAATCAAGAAACAGCTGGAGTTTCAGATGGATCAAATGAAGCGCGAGTCAGAAATAAAGTTGGAAGAGCGCACTTCTCAGATTGAACAGTTAAAAACCGAAGTGGAATCTAAAAGAGAAGAATTGGATCGGTTGCAGCAGTCTTTATCCAATACGGAACAGTCGGCATCTGCACTATCTTCAAAGCTGGCAGCACTAGAAGATGAGAGAGACTCGCTGCAGAGCCTGTTAACCTCTAAAGAATCAGAGCTGTTATCCCTGAAAAATGTGATTCAAGAAATAGAGTCTTTATTCAACCAAGAGCAAGATAAGAGAGCCACTGAGATACGGGACTTGAATGAAAGACTTAACAAAAAGTCTGCAGATGAGCAGAAGCTTTATCAGAAGATGTTGAAGGGTCAGTTCAATATAGTTCAGGGAATAGTGGGAGAAGCAGAAAATATTATCCAGGATGCTGACCTGACAAATGTTGGAAGAACACTGCAGAATATCCTAGAATTAGGAGGCGTAGTGGATAAAGAGATGGCATCTACATCTGCTGCCATAGAAGATGTCAGGAAGATTGAGGAAGATCTGCAAGTTGCAATGGTGAAGGCTGAGATGGAGGCTGCTCAGAAAGATGTGGCAGTGAAGAAAGTTCTGGAACTGGAATCAGAGGTTTGTGCGCTACAGAAGGCGTTAGAATTGGGGAAAGCTGCCAGCATAGAGGCAGAGAAAGGAGAATCATTGAGTCAGACAGACATGAGTGACCTGTCCACGCATGTTGATACCAATGATCAGATTATGATGAAACTACGTGATTCGGTAAAACGTCAAGTAGAGGGTATAGTTTCCCAGGAAGATGCTGCTAAAGGTGGACTTCCTGCAAAATGTGAGGAGGCCAAAGAAGGTCCAACAGAAGAAAAAACTGTGATTGGTCACACACTGCCAGTGGGTCCAGCCTCAAACCAATGAGGTCCAAAGCCTAGAGGGCTGTGAGATGGTAAATAAGGTGAAGGGTCATCAAAAGTGTGGAACAAGAGTCCGTAAGAAGACTGACCACGCATATGTTGTCCCAACAGCTAAAGTGTCTGAAGCCATTGTGGATAAAGGTGTTGCTGTGCCTGTCTCTAGCCAAATGTCTGGTGGACAAATGGTGAAAAATGACTCCATGTTGTCTGTGAAGGGGGAGTCAGGAAATAATACAGTCAACCCAAAAAGAGAAGAGGCAGAAGTTGTTTTACCGCCTGATGCTAATAGCAACAAGAAGAGGCTGAGATACAATGTTACTAAGTCCCTAACTAATGGAAGTAACCGTGGTAGAGGTTCTAATGCAGAGACTGAGCAGCCGTCATTTGCATGCAGAAGTAAGAGATGGTTACATGTCATCAATGATGTGACAGTTGTTAAAGACATACCAGAAAATGTAGGTCAGCGTGATCTATTATGTGAGGGTGTACTGAATGGCCCTTGTGCAGAAGAAGATATTGCAGTACAGAGCTTGTGTATCTCAAAGAGAGCAAGCAGCCTATGTCTCCTAAACTTCTAAGCCTTGATGGTGATGGCAAAGTTTGCTTTGAAATGAAGGTTATGGAAAAAGTACCCGTGAAACGTTTATACTCTAAATACATTGATGTGCATGAAGTACATGTTAGTTGGTCTCTGAGCTCCTGTGGATTCATGATAGGTAAAGATGAAGATTCTTACGGCTATTTACTAAAGGGATCAAGGTCATGCAATGGGATGGCTGAAGAGTACGGCGAGAAATGTGATGAAGATGATGTGATCCCTTGTATGGCGAATTTTGAAGGTGATGAAGGAGAACTTGCCCTAGTACAGAATGGCCAGGATCTTGGCGTAGCATTTAAAGTGCTGAAAAAACGGAAAATTCGACTGAGCGGATTTTGGAAGAAGAGACTGCCAGATTGGGACTTTAAAGTGATGAGAAAACGGAGAATGCGATGGAGCAGTATTTGGAAGAAAAGACCGCCAGATTGGGACTTCTGGAGAGACACTGAACAGGCATACTTGGTTGAAGAGGGTCTTCGTCATAGGATGTCTCGTCCCATTGTAGCTCACCCCATGGATAGTGAGCTGAGGGGGAGGGTATGTGAGTATGTGAACCAGAGGGCGCTGTTGAGCGACCCAGGCCCAGGCCAGAAAAGGCTCTCAGCCACGCCTTTGTGGGTGGCGTGTAACTCCAGAAGGCTGGAGTATCCTGCATGGAGCAGGAAGTAGTGGACCAGCTAGGACAGACAGAGAGGGTCTGTGCCAGAAGGGCTGGGTCCCACAGAGACTCTTTGCTAGAGCTGAGCAAGAGTCAGGCTAGTGAGGGGCTCTATAAGTGAGTTAGGGCCCTAATGGCGGCCTAGGTTTTGTTTGTTGTTTTGTTATGTTGCCCTTAAGCTGTAATAAAGCCACTTTGTTTTAAATTGGCACCGTCTGATCGCTGTCTCACCGGCGCCCAGTACCACGAACCACCGCTGTTGGGACCAGGAAAAGCCACCATTTGAGTCTAATTCCCCCAAGCTGTCACAAAATATATATATATATATATATATATATAATAAGTAAGTGAAAGCATAGTTTTAACTTAATGAGCAGGAGAAATGGAATGACAGAACAGGAGAGGTAAGGGGATTTCCTGTCTATGGCTGTCAGTCTCCTGTTAAATAGTGTCTGTCGGCTTATGGGCTGACAAGGAGCCTTTGGGAGTTTGATTCCCCTATGGCAGAGTATCTTACATTAGAGAATTACTGGCATGGAGCCCATCTACACAGTGGTAAGGTGCAGCTAGTGATGACTATGGATTGTCGAATGTGGAGTATTAATGTTTCCCTACTCTATGTTTTACTAGGAAGCCCAATATGATTACCCATATTGTGAAATCATGTGCACAAGATATTTGCATAATACATTCTTATATAACATCCCTATATAATTTTTTCCTGTTCTATGATGTCACAATGTATGCGCCATTTTTGTTCAGATATTGGCATGTATTATCTTGTACAGTGATATGGATGTGTTTTTTTTTTCATCCATTTAATGTAATATTGCTGTGTAGAGTAATTGTATTGAATAAATGTATTGTGCAAGCCTTGTTTTTTCTATTATCCATACACTGTGACATCACAGTGTTTATTATCCTTATATTATTATTATACTTACTTGTATAGCGCCATCATATTCCGTAGCGCTTTACAGACATTGACAGTCACTGTCCGATATAGGGCTCACAATCTATATTCCCTATCAGTACGTCTTTGGAGTGTGGGAGGAAACCGGAGTACCCGGAGGAAACCCACGCAAACACAGGGAGAACATACAAACTCCTTGCAGATGTCATCCTTGGCAGGATTTGAACCTAGGACTCCAGCACTGCAAGGCTGCAGTGCTAACCACTGAGCCACCGTGCTGCCCGACCGTGACATCATTTCCTATACTGTGACATCATTGAGTTTATTATCCCTATACTATGACATCACTGTATTTAGTATCCATGTACTGTGACATCACTGTATTTTTATCCCTGAATTTTGACATCACTATTTACTATCTATGTACTGTGACATCATTGTGATTATTATAGATTATTGCGGTTATTATACCATGACATCACTGTGTAATTCCTGAATTGTGACAACACTGTTTCTATTATTCCTGTACTGCGATATCACTGTATTTAGTATACATGTACTGTGACATCACGTGTGTTCCTGTGTGTGTATTTCCCTGTCTGTGACATCACTGTGTGTTTATCCCTGTACTGTGACTCCTGTATACATTATCCCTGTCTGTGACATCCTGTGTGTTTTCCCTGTCTGTGACTCCTGTGTGTGTATTATCCCTGTACTGTGACATCACTGTGTGTGTATTATCCCTGTACTGTGACATCACTGTTTTGTGTATTATCCCTGTACTGTGACATCACTGTGTGTGTATTATCCCTGTACTGTGACATCACTGTTTTGTGTATTATCCCTGTACTGTGACATCACTGTGTGTGTATTATCCCTGTACTGTGACATCACTGTGTGTATTATCCCTGTACTGTGACATCACTGTGTGTGTATTATCCCTGTACTGTGACATCACTGTGTGTGTATTATCCCTGTACTGTGACATCACTGTGTGTGATTATCCCTGTACTGTGACATCACTGTGTGTGTATTATCCCTGTACTGTGACATCACTGTGTGTGTATTATCCTGTACTGTGCATCACTGTGTGTGTTTTCCCTGTACTGTGACATCACTGTGTGTGTATTATCCCTGTACTGTGACATCACTGTGTGTGTATTATCCCTGTACTGTGACATCACTGTGTGTGTATTATCCCTGTACTGTGACATCACTGTTTTGTGTATTATCCCTGTACTGTGACATCACTGTGTGCATTATCCCTTTGATGTCACATGCTTGTGTTTTTTATTCCTCTACTGTGACACCATATGCACTATCCATCTGTTATATTACTTTGTGCCTTATTTCTGTGCATTATTGAGACCATAATTATAGTTTTGTTATTTTCTCAGCTCACTACTGAAGTCATGGTAGGGCAGGCCCCTATTCTTAGTTATGGTTAAGGCCCCCGTGGTTATATGTTCCACCCTTGAGATTTTCAATCCTTCATGAATCCATACCTGCTTATAAAGATAGCAACTCAAACACAGACATATATTAAATAATACATGTATGGGCACTTTCCTAACATAGTGCACTGCTGATTTACAATTTAAGAGCATAAAGACCCTGATTATCTGGTACCCTAGACTCCCCATACCTTTAGTTATATAAAGTATGGTGTTATAATGTGGAAAGAACGACAGTGTACTTCTCTTGCTGTCTTTCTATTAGAAGTGTTTAATAAATCTCCCCCATTGCCCCTCTTTCGGGACTACTTGTTATACAGAGTGCCAGTGCCAACCATAGTTTCCATTAAACCATGCAAGCCAGGGATCCCCTCAAAACAGTGGCAAACAAAGTTCCAGGCTACACAATGCCAGTTATAGTTCTAGCGTCTAATAGGCCATTATGGGGTTGTCTACTCACCAAAAGATTGTAAAGTTCCAATAGGTAAGATAGAAGTATCTTACCCATGGACATCTATTTCACATGTTTGCCATAAAGGGGCTTTCTGGTTGCCTATCTGTATAGTTTACCAATTAATGTTTTGATCTTTTTTTAAAATTATTCTGTAACTGTGAAAAGCAATGAAAAGATTTATTATAAAAAAGGGGTTTTCTGGGACTTTTATACTGATGACCTATCAACCACATTCAAGTAAATAGGGCTGAGCTGCAATACTGAACATTGTCTACAGACAAGAGTGGCGTTGTTTCAGAAACAGAGTAGCCATGTTTTTCTAAAGACATACTGATAGAGAATCTAGATTGTGAGTCCTATATGGGACAGTGAGTGACAACATCTTTAAAGTGCTGCAGAATATAATGGCGCTATATAAGAAAGCAAAATAAAAAATAATTCAATTACAGTGCCTTGCGAAAGTATTCGGCCCCCTTGAACTTTTCAACCTTTTGCCATATTTCAGGCTTCAAACATAAAGATATAAAATTTTATTTGGTGAAGAATCAACAACAAGTGGGACACAATTGTGAAGTGGAACAAAATTTATTGGTTATTTTAAACTTTTGTAAAAAATAAAAAACTGAAAAGTGGGGCGTGCAATATTATTCGGCCCCTTTACTTTCAGTGCAGCAAACTCACTCCAGAAGTTCAGTGAGGATCTCTGAATGATCCAATGTTGTCCTAAATGACTGATAATGATAAATATAATCCACCTGTGTGTAATCAAGTCTCCGTATAAATGCACCTGCTCTGTGATAGTCTCAGGGTTCTGTTTAAAGCACAGAGAGCATCATGAAGACCAAGGAACACACCAGGCAGGTCCGTGATACTGTTGTGGAGAAGTTTAAAGCCGGATTTGGATACAAAAAGATTTTCCAAACTTTAAAGATCCCAAGGAGCACTGTGCAAGCGATCATATTGAAATGGAAGAAGTATCAGACCGCTGCAAATCTACCAAGACCCGGCCGTCCCTCTAAACTTTCATCTCAAACAAGGAGAAGACTGATCAGAGATGCAGCCAACAGGCCCATGATCACTCTGGATGAACTGCAGAGATCTACAGCTGAGGTGGGAGAGTCTGTCCATAGGACAACAATCAGTCGTACACTGCACAAATCTGGCCTTTATGGAAGAGTGGCAAGAAGAAAGCCATTTCTCAAAGATATCCATAAAAAGTCTCGTTTAAAGTTTGCCACAAGCCACCTGGGAGACACACCAAACATGTGGAAGAAGGTGCTCTGGTCAGATGAAACCAAAATCAAACTTTTTGGCCACAATGCAAAACGATATGTTTGGCGGAAAAGCAACACAGCTCATCACCCTGAACACACCATCCCCACTGTCACACATGGTGGTGGCAGCATCATGGTTTGGGCCTGCTTTTCTTCAGCAGGGACAGGGAAGATGATTAAAATTGATGGGAAGATGGATGGAGCCAAATACAGGACCATTCTGGAAGAAAACCTGTTGGAGTCTGCAAAAGACCTGAGACTGGGACGGAGATTTATCTTCCAACAAGACAATGATCCCAAACATAAAGCAAAATCTACAATGGAATGGTTCACAAATAAACATATCCAGGTGTTAGAATGGCCAAGTCAAAGTCCAGACCTGAATCCAATCGAGAATCTGTGGAAAGAGCTGAAAACTGCTGTTCACAAACGCTCTCCATCCAACCTCACTGAGCTCCAGCTGTTTTCCAAGGAAGAATGGGCAAGAATTTCAGTCTCTCGATGTGCAAAACTGATAGAGACATACCCCAAGCGACTTGCAGCTGTAATCGCAGCAAAAGGTGGCGCTACAAAGTATTAACTTAAGGGGGCCGAATAATATTGCACGCCCCACTTTTCAGTTTTTTATTTTTTACAAAAGTTTAAAATAACCAATAAATTTCGTTCCACTTCACGATTGTGTCCCACTTGTTGTTGGTTCTTCACTAAAAAATTAAAATTTTATATCTTTATGTTTGAAGCCTGAAATGTGGCAAAAGGTTGAAAAGTTCAAGGGGGCCGAATACTTTCGCAAGGCACTGTAAATAGATATTATCCTTCACTCACAAAATCTCTTTACAGAATTGAATGTACAAAATTAACAAATTGCCTCTACTTTCTTACCGTAGCATCAAAACATTTCTGTCATTTCTAAAGATAGGTAATAAAAGTGTAAGCAATTTCCTAATATACTCAGACCTCAATAAGGAAATCAAGTCAAGATGATCTGATAAGTCATCGAAGTGGATTTTGCCCCTTTTCTTCAAATGGATCCATCTGTATACAATATTATATATACTATGGTGAACTATACTATACTAAACTGATACTTTAAGCAAACCTTTAATATAGTTTACATAGTTGATAAGGTAGAAAGAAGACACAGGGCCATCATGTCCAACCTATACTTAGACCTCACTAGGGAAATTCAGAAATGATCTGATCAGTCATTGAAGTAGATTTTGCCCTTTTTCTTTCAATGGATTCATATGTACAGTCATGGCCAAAAGTTTTGAGAATGATACAAATATAAATTTTTACAAAGTCTACTGCTTCAGTTTTTCTAATGGCAATTTGCATATACTCCAGAATGTTATAAAGAGTGATCATCATAACAGCAATTACTTGCAAAGTCAATATTTGCCTAGAAAATGAACTTTATCCCCCAAAACACATTTCAACATCATTGCAGCCCTGCCTTAAAAGGACCACCTAACATCGTTTCAGTGATTGCTCCATTAACACAGGTGTGGGTGTTGATGAGGACAGGGCTGGAGATCAATCTGTCATGATTAAGTAAGAATGACACCACTGGACACTTTAAAAGGAGGCTGGTGCTTGCCATCATTGTTTCTCTTCTGTTAACCATGGTTATCTCTAAAGAAACACGTGCAGTCATCATTGCACTGCACAAAAATGGCCTAACTGGGAAGAGTATTGCAGCTAGAAAGATTGCACCTCAGTCAACAATCTATCGCATAATCAAGAACTTCAAGGAGAGAGGTTCCATTGGTGCCAAAAAGGCTCCAGGGCGCCCAAGAAAGACCAGCAAGCGGCAGGACCGTCTCTTAAAAGTGTTTCAGCTGCGGGATCGGGCTACCAGCAGTGCAGAGCTTGCTGAGGAATGGCAGCAGGCAGGTGTGAGTGCATCTGCACGCACTGTGAGGCGGAGACTCTTGGAGCAAGGCCTGGTCTCAAGGAGGGCAGCAAAGAAGCCACTTCTCTCCAGAAAAAACATCAGGGACAGACTGATATTCTGCAAAAGGTACAGGGAGTGGACTGCTGAGGACTGGGGTAAAGTCATTTTCTCTGATGAATCCCCTTTTCGATTGTTTGGAACATCTGGAAAACAGCTTATTCAGAGAAGAAGAGGTGAGCGCTACCACCAGTCTTGTCTCATGTCAACTGTAAAGTATCCTGAAACCATTCATGTGTGGGGTTGCTTCTCAGCCAAGGGAATCGGCTCTCTCACAGTCTTGCCTAAAAACACAGCCATGAATAAAGAATGGTACCAGAATGTCCTCCAAGAGCAACTTCTCCCAACCGTCCAAGAGCAGTTTGGCGCTCAACAATGCCTTTTCCAGCATGATGGAGCACCTTGCCATAAAGCAAAGGTGATAACTAAATGGCTCAGGGAACAAAACATAGAGATTTTGGGTCCATGGCCTGGAAACTCCCCAGATCTTAATCCCATTGAGAACTTGTGGTCAATCATCAAGAGACGGGTGGACAAACAAAAACCAACAAATTCAGACAAAATGAAAGCATTGATTCTGCAAGAATGGACTGCTATCAGTCAGGATTTGGTCCAGAAGTTGATTGAGAGCATGCCAGGGAGAATTGCAGAGGTCCTGAAGAAGAAGGGTCAACACTGCAAATATTGACTTGCTGCATTAACTCATTCTAACTGTCAATATAAGCTTCTGTTACTCATAATATGAATGCAATTATATTTCTGTATGTGATAAAAACATCTGACAAACACACATAAAAACCAGAGGGCAGCAGATCATGTGAAAATAGAATATTTGTGTCATTCTCAAAACTTTTGGCCATGACTGTATACAATACTATAAATATTATATGATATTATACTAAACTACTACTACACTACGCAATGCCTTTATACAATATATACAGTTGATAAGGATGAAAGAAGACACAGGTCCGCCAAGTCCAGCTCCTTCCGTGTTGATCCAGAGGAAGACAAAATCCCCTATGTGGTGGATGCCAATTACCTCATATTAGGAGAGAGAAATCCTTCCCGAATAAATCTTAGATCATTGTCCCATCTTCAGAAGTCTAGTACTCATAACTTGTAATATTACATTTTTCTGGCATCTATCACTTGTAATATTATATTTTTGTAGTTTCCATAACTTGTAATAAGTAATATTACATTTTCTGGCATCTATCACTTGTAATATTATATTTTTGTAGTTTCCATAACTTGTAATAAGTAATATTATATTTTTCTAGTACCCATAAATTATATATTTATACATAATTTTTTTTTTTAAGGCATCCAGGCCCCTCTTGAACTTACAATGAATTGACCATCACAATATCATATGAGTTTCATTGTATCGCTGCTCTTACTGTTGAAAATCCTTATCTATAATGATGATGACGTCATGTGTACTCTAGACATTGTCATCATAACAGGTACTTGTGAATAATGCAGTTGGGGCGCTATATAAATTACTCCATGTTGTGGTCAGTTTGGGTGTCTGGAGTGTAAAATGTATTACCTAGAAATCTGTGATTATTTTCACGTTCTCTATAGGAGGATGACTGATCTAATACAGACTTTTTTGTAATGCAATGTTAGATTGCACTTTTTTATTTTATACTTATATAACACCAACATAATCTGCAGCGCTGTGCACTCACATCAGCTAACCAGTGATCTTCTGTACTGTACACTTCTTAACACGGCCAGTAAAGCACTGTCATAATGTGATAGCATTTAAAGGGCGTTTAATAGGACTTGCCATACTTTCCTGCATAGATATATAATAGACATAGAGATTAAAAAATATAAAATTTTGTCTGTCTACAGCAGCTACCAGGGGCAGATGCTTGCATACTTGCTAATATAGATCCCAATAAAATCAATGACAGCAATATGAATACATGTGCAGCAAGCTCCCACTAGTGACGACTACAGGTATCACAGTTGCAGTTAAATTCCAAGCAGTATCCTGCAGCAGTTTTCCACTGAGGTTGCAGTTGCAGGCAGCCCAAATCAACATGTAACAGTAGCCGAAAAAGCTACTAGCATTATTATATAATGTCTCTTTCTCTTGAAGAGACATGGATCACATTCCTTATTAATGATCCGTTTTGAACAATCAACTTTTCACAAAAAAAAAAATTCTGATACTTTTCTGGGTCTATGAAAAATGGACAGCAGTAATTATCAGGACTGGTGTGTTGGGGGGGGGGGGGCTGTCAAACTGGGCCCCCATCCCCAGGAGGGCCCCCTGGGGATCTGGATTTCTGCACTAGTACCTTGGATCCCCAGACAGTGGCATTTCCAACTATATCTGCATTTGCAGAGCACAGATATATATGTGACCTATATGTGACTGATGCATGCCCAGGATTTCATTGTCCCCCCACAGGCGGCGCAATTATGTCACAGGATCACGCCTTCTGCGCCGGACACAGACCTCACAGTAATAGATCAGAACAGGCCACAGTCACTCCACTTCTCATGGGAGAGGTGAGTAGAACTTTTAATTTTTCTGAAGGGAAAATAGGGCACTATTTGGTGCTGAGGGGGCTCTGGTTAGATCTATGGGGGCACTGTTTGGATCTGGGGATGCTTTTTGAGACTAAGGGGCAATATTTAGGTATATGGGGGCATTACATGGATCGATGGGGGAACTATATGCATCTGGGGGACACTATTCAGCACTAAGGGGGCATTATATGGATCTGGGGGACACTATTTGGAGTTGGTGGACATGGGGATCTATGGGGGCACTCAATGAATCTGTGGAACACTATTTCAATATGAGGGCCACAATTCAATACAAAGGGGGCATTATTTGCATCTATGGGGGTTCTATATGGATCTAGGGGACATTATTTGGATCCATGGGGGCATTATTTGGATCTATGGGGTGATTGTTTGGATTTAGGGGCACTATTTGGCACTAAGGGCATATTTGCATCTATGGGGGCATTATTTGGATCTATGGTGTAATGTATAGATTTGGGGATTATTATTTGGATTTATGGGGGCACTATTCAACTCCAGGAGCACTATTTGAGTCTGGGGGACCCTATTTGTTTAAGGGCACTGCACTATTTCGCTATAGGGGACACTATTGGATGGGCTGTGTGGATGAGCCCACCTAGCGCCCACTGTCATCTGTCACACACTACACACATAGGTGCACCCTGCCCCAAAACAGGATCCACTTTTGTCTTTCCAAACCCTTTTGCAGCAATACAGTCTACAGCCACTCCTAAGTATATTTGGGCAGCAGTTAATAGTATGGGCAGTTTGGATGGCGATGGTCTTCCCGAAAGAGTTTAATGATCTGTCATTGTGTGCTTCCATCAGGTAACGGCTGTTTCAGTCAGGCTAGCTGTTGTTACATCACAAGGGGTGTTCAGTGACATCACGTGCATTTCAGTGAGGTAAGCTGCTGACATCTTAACAGTGTTGCCATCAGGTAAGTTGCTGTGACATCACAAGTGTGGTACAAACTGAAAAGGTGCTGTGACATCACTCACTTAAGCTGTTTAGTCAGGTAAGACACTGTGATACCATAAGAGCATTTCAGTCAGGTGAGCAAGGGGCAACCATATTGTACCATCAAATTAGCTGTTGGAAATCAAAGGCCCCCTTATACTATTCTTGCACTGGGACCCTCTGTAGCTGGTGTTCACCACTGAACATTGGACATAGGAAGGTGTCTGAAAATGTATTACTTGTCCTATTTTACATTTGGATCACACATGTGTTGACTGTCCGTTGTTCTGGTCCTTTGGACAGATGGACTGCTAAAAGTCGTTACATACAATCCGTCAGGTGTCCACTGTTTTTACACTGAAAGTGGCAGAAGAAAAAAATGTGTGTGCAGGATAAACAGACAATGTCCATTTACAGTCGGACATTGCGACAGAGTCTCCGACTCAATTGTGAACGTAGCCTTACATGGTTAAATACTTACCATTTTCCATTTCGACACATCAGAATAACTCATGCATTTGTCATTTATATTATTTAGAGGTTGGGAAATAAAGCTAATTCTTAAATGGGTTATCCAGGAAATACAGGTTTTTTTCCTGGAGGCTGGGAAAGGTGAAAAAAAAAAAAAAAAAAAAACACACTCACTTTGTTCTGGCAGAAGTCCTCATCACACATAACCGCTGAGGCCAATCATCGGAACCGGGACGTCACTCACATAGATCACCTGTGACATCTCGGGTCCTTTCCTGATGCCGCTGATTGGCTTCGGCAGTCATGTGCAGCAAGCACTTAAGCACTTCCGATGGAACAAGCCCTGACCAGACACTGGAGCACCAGAAACAGATACGTATGGGGCTTTTTTTTTTTTTTTTCACCTTCCCAGGCCTCCAGGAAAAAAATGTATTTCCCAGGCAACTCCTTTAACTGAGCACACACTTTAATTCTATGACATGAAATATTACTTGTGACCACAAGATGGCAGTGCATTCCACAAAATGGAACAATTGGAAGGCGTGCACACATTTTACTGCAGTGCTCCCATTATATAGCATATACTTAATAATAAAGCCTTATGGACAGAGCAGTATCACGCTTTGGTAAAAGCTCTGAGGGTTATAGAACTGTAATATAGAACCTATAAAAATTTCAGAGCCCATTTGAATTTCCATATGACCTTTTGGGTATCATTTGCATAAATGCTACCACTTTTTAGACAGGGACATGTCCAAATTTGCTTGAATTGTTGCTGAAATTAGAGGAACAGTTCTGGCAAATTTGGGACAGCCGGCAAGTATAAATACGTATAAAGGCTTTTTGTATTGGATTCATACATAGCACTGGCACATGGAGTGATTGTAGTTATGGGTCAGCTTAATGCAAAATCTGCCTGAGAGCTGTCTGGTTATTTAAAGGGGTTGTCTAGGATTCGATAAAAATGCCTTATTCTAGAAAGAGCGCTACACCTACCCACTGGTTGTGTCTGAATAGGTTGACGGAAGGAGCAAAAAACCCTTGTCTGGTGTTTTACTGGTGATGTGCATGACTTCTTGTGTTACACATACAACTCTATGAGGTGAGCAAAGTTTCAATTGTATATAATGTGACATACCTGCTATACCTTACTATGACAATACTGTCCTATAAGGCGGCGTGCATTATTCTAGTATTATGTTACTGCATTGGTTGGCATTGCAACTCGGCTCCACTGAGATAAATGGGGCTGAGCTGCAATACCACACACAACCTTTGCTACCTACCTACAAGGAGTCTCACTGAAAGAAATAAATGCAACACAGATGACTCTGTCAGGTATAGGCTTCACCCCTACACATTGTTGTAACCCTGGCTTCAATACTAAAGACAATCATGGTTGTAATCTAAAAATACATTGTGAGAGTACCAACATTTACACCTTACACAGTGGTGCCACCAAGAATGTATGTGCCCAAACAGTAGTGTAAGACACATAAAAGTGATGTAAGCCACATAATAGTGATGTAAGCAACATAAGTGATATAAGACCGATAATAGTTATATAAGCCACATAAGTGATATAAGACCAATAATAGTTATATAAGCCACATAAGTGATATAAGACACATAATAGTGGTGCAAGACACATAATAGTAGTGTAAAACACATAATAGTGATGTAAGACACATAATAGTGGTGTAAGCAACAGAAGTGATTTAAGACAGATAATAGTGATGTAAGACACACCACATAAACAGTAATAACATCCATGCAGAATTTCCCATACTATTATGCCATACACAGATCAGTGACCATAAAATAATACTGTGGTAGATATATGCATACTGTGCATTTAAAGATTAGGGGGACACTCAAAAAGTACAATGGAGTCCACCCCTATGTAAGCTACTGTGATATCACAGAGTGTTTTAAGGTGACATCACAAGTGAGTTTTATTCAGGTAGGCTACTGTCACGTACTTTCATTTTCAACTCTCGTCATGTGAGCACCGGTGACATCACAAGACGGTTTCAGTGAGGTAAGCTGCAACTTTGTTTCAGTCAGGTAACCTGACCTATTGTGACATCACAAGTAGGTTTCTGTCTAGAACACTTGTGACATCACAATTGTATTTTTGTCGTCAGGTAAGTCAGTGTGATGTCACAGGTATTTTTTAATCATATAGGCTGCTGTGACATCACAACTGTGTTTCAGTCAGTTCTAGCATCGCAAGTGGGTTTCTGTGGCGTAAGTGACAGTGTGCTTTGTAGGGGAGCAGCAGTGACATCAAAAATTGCTTTCAGTCAGGTAAATAGCTATGGCATTACAGATAGGTTTCAGTTAGGCATGCTACTGTGACATCACAACTGTGTTTCAGTCAGATAAACTGGCCTGTTGTGACATCACAAATAGATTTCGGTCTAGAACACTTGTGACATCATAAATGTATATTTGTCAGGTAAGCTGATGTCACGTCACAAGTATTTTTCAATCATGTAAGTTACCATGAATTCACAATTGTGTGACATCATGATTGGGTTTCTGTCAGGTAAGTTGCTGTTGTAACAACACTACTGTCAGGTAAGCTGTGATATCACAAGTGGGCTTTAGTCTACAGTCATGGCCAAAAGTTTTGAGAATGATACAAATATTAATTTTTACAAAGTCTACTGCTTCAGTTTTTCTAATGGCAATTTGCATATACTCCAGAATGTTATAAAGAGTGATCAGCTTAACAGCAATTACTTGCAAAGTCAATATTTGCCTAGAAAATGAACTTTATCCCCCAAAACACATTTCAACATCATTGCAGCCCTGCCTTAAAAGGACCACCTAACATCGTTTCAGTGATTGCTCCATTAACACAGGTGTGGGTGTTGATGAGGACAGGGCTGGAGATCAATCTGTCATGATTAAGTAAGAATGACACCACTGGACACTTTAAAAGGAGGCTGGTGCTTGCCATCATTGTTTCTCTTCTGTTGACCATGGTTATCTCTAAAGAAACACGTGCAGTCATCATTGCACTTCACAAAAATGGCCTAACTGGGAAGAGTATTGCAGCTAGAAAGATTGCACCTCAGTCAACAATCTATCGCATCATCAAGAACTTCAAGGAGAGAGGTTCCATTGGTGCCAAAAAGGCTCCAGGGCGCCCAAGAAAGACCAGCAAGCGGCAGGACCGTCTCTTAAAAGTGTTTCAGCTGTGGGATCGGGCTACCAGGAGTGCAGAGCTTGCTGAGGAATGGCAGCAGGCAGGTGTGAGTGCATCTGCACGCACTGTGAGGCGGAGACTCTTGGAGCAAGGCCTGGTCTCAAGGAGAGCAGCAAAGAAGCCACTTCTCTCCAGAAAAAACATCAGGGACAGACTGATATTCTGCAAAAGGTACAGGGAGTGGACTGCTGAGGACTGGGGTAAAGTCATTTTCTCTGATGAATCCCCTTTTCGATTGTTTGGAACATCTGGAAAACAGCTTATTCGGAGAAGAAGAGGTGAGCGCTACCACCAGTCTTGTCTCATGCCAACTGTAAAGCATCCTGAAACCATTCATGTGTGGGGTTGCTTCTCAGCCAAGGGAATCGGCTCTCTCACAGTCTTGCCTAAAAACACAGCCATGAATAAAGAATGGTACCAGAATGTCCTCCAACAGCAACTTCTCCCAACCGTCCAAGAGCAGTTTGGCGCTCAACAATGCCTTTTCCAGCACGATGGAGCACCTTGCCATAAAGCAAAGGTGATAACTAAATGGCTCAGGGAACAAAACATAGAGATTTTGGGTCCATGGCCTGGAAACTCCCCAGATCTTAATCCCATTGAGAACTTGTGGTCAATCATCAAGAGACGGGTGGACAAACAAAAACCAACAAATTCAGACAAAATGAAAGCATTGATTCTGCAAGAATGGACTGCTATCAGTCAGGATTTGGTCCAGAAGTTGATTGAGAGCATGCCAGGGAGAATTGCAGAGGTCCTGAAGAAGAAGGGTCAACACTGCAAATATTGACTTGCTGCATTAACTCATTCTAACTGTCAATATAAGCTTCTGTTACTCATAATATGAATGCAATTATATTTCTGTATGTGATAAAAACATCTGACAAACACACATAAAAACCAGAGGGCAGCAGATCATGTGAAAATAGAATATTTGTGTCATTCTCAAAACTTTTGGCCATGACTGTAGTAATAGGCTATCATATTATAATCTACTGTGACATCATGACTAGTTTCAGAAAGTTGAGCCCACGGGTAGATGTAATTTATGTACTATGAAATTAGCAGCAACTAATTAGGCTGTGTTCACATTTCCATCAGGTTTTCCACTTTCCCTAAGAACAGAAAAACAGAAATCTGCATGGCTTTCTGTATGGCTGACACTTTTTACTATATTTTATGAAGTAGAGCTGGCCATGCATTTTCATTAGCTGTCACCCACACTCTTTTTTGGGCAACAGATATTCCTAATACAATCCCCATAAACATGCATGCTTGCCTTGGCCAAATACCTAAGTGTTTTCAATAGGTAGAAAGGAATAAACTGCAGCTAGACACCTGTGATGTTGGCTTATCTCCTATGAGGGCAAAAGTATTAGGCATGTTGAAATTCAACATGCCAGATCCTTTTTTCCCCTGAAACATGCCAAATGAATGTCACCAAAATACACATTAAACATACACATTACATGGCCAGATAGTCCCGCTAAAATTGGTTGGCCACCAGAACATTGATTTAGGCTACATGTACATTTGCGCCCAAGTCTCCGTCACAATGTCCACCTGAAATGCGTGCTGCACAGACCTTTTTGTCCACTGGTTTCAGCATGGTCATATCAACAAACCGTATAAGTATACCCAATATCCCAGCCTTGACTAAATACGACATGTGGCCCATGATTAGGCACAGCGGCCAGGTAGATCGAGTGTCCTATCACCTTACCAGTAGCTTCCTACTATCTATTAGATTATGGATAAATTCTTAAAGAGGACCTTTCACGTCCTCATGTATATGCTGTTTTATATACCGCTAGAAAGCCGACAGCGCGCTGAATTCAGCGCGCTGATGGCTTTCCTGGTATGTGCCCCGGGGCTGGAGTTATCGGCGGTCGTAGTTTCACGGTTTACTGTCAGAAGGGCGTTCCTGACAGTCTAGCTGCGCTGTGAGGAACACCCTCCCTGACAGTATTCGTCCATAGCCCGGTACTGGGGGGGCGTTCCTCACAGCTCAGCGTCATCGCTGGGCTATAAGGAACGCCCCCTCTCTCTGTACTCGCCCATAGTGCTGTACTGTCAGAGGGGGTGTTCCTTACTGCCCGGCGATGATGCTGAGCTGTAAGGAACGTCCCCCCCCCCCCCCAGTACAAGTCTATGAACGAGAACTGTCAGGGAGGGCGTTCCTCACAGAGCAGCTAGACTGTCAGGAACGCCCTTCTGACAGTAAACCGTGAAACTTACACCGCTGATATCTCCAGCCCCGGGGCACATACCAGGAAAGCTGGCAGTGCGCTGAATTCAGCACGCTGTCGGCTTTCTAGCGGTATGTAAAACAGCATATACATGAGGACATGAAAGGTCCTCTTTAAGAATTTATCCATAATCTAATAGATAGTAGGAAGCTACTGGTAAGGTGATAGGACCCTCGATCTACCTGGCCGCTGTGCCTAATCATGGGCCACATGTCGTATTTAGTCAAGGCTGGGATATTGGGTATACTTATACGGTTTGTTATAAGGTCCTCTTTAAAATAATGAACGTCATGGCTAACGATTACTGGTAGATTGTTAGAGACATAAAGCGGTGCGCTCTGCTGAGATATTGGAAAACAAGTGGCCTATAATTGTTCTTGCACAGGGGCCCTCAGTTGTCCGTGTCCGCTACTGAACCTATCTATTCACATTAGCTATGCTACAAGGTGTAAAGGGTGTGGGGAAACATTTTTTTAAGTTAGGTGCGGATCCAAAAGGTAGGACCCACATCTACCAGACTAAGATGGGATTACCCCTAAATATACAAAAACAAACAGCTGTCAATATACGATTTTATCAATGGTGGACTTACCTGAATTTTTTTCCCACACATGCCGATCATTGTCCTGTCTCTGTATATCCCACATTAGCCTCTGTATAAGTGCTGCTCGGTTCTGTCGTATACTGTTTGCTGATGCACCGGACTGTGGGGTTGACCGCCCACTGCCATTTAAGTATAATGCCATCTCACTGGGAGTATTTGGAGAGATACAACGGGGTGAACTGGGTCCAAGTTCTGAGCCTGAACTTATCTCCCAGTCCTCTACATCCCTTAGTGGTGGCTGGGGTTCTCCAGGACTTGGAGATACCAACTGTGAAAGGCTACCTAGGCGCAAGGCAAGAAGGTCTGCTTGGTGTAAGTGTGAGGGTAATGCTAGGAACTCATCTGACCCATACCAGTTGTCTGTCCCTAAATCCTGTGGTGGTGAATCCAGCAGTCTGTTATCCTGTTGATCTTCCGGATTTTCATTTGGTGTGCTGCAGAGTGAGTGGTCAGAATTGCTGGGTGACTCTCTGCCATCTAGGCCTTGGTGCACCTCACTGTAGTCCTCTCTTGCCACCATGTTTTGTTTTGTGAGATCATCTTCAGGTACTTGGCTTTGAAGAAATGAGGGGACCGTGGAGTATGTGGGAGTCAGACTAAGACCAAAGTGTTTTTGAGGGGAAGTAGGACATAGTAGCAAAGTAGAGTTAGGTTCATTTGATGACTGGTTCTCTGCTGGTGCCCAGTTAGTCACATCATTCAGAAACAGCCCCCTCTTTGGTAAGGAGGGACGAGTGGGGGAATCTCCCCCATGGTCACTGCTCTCCTGAAGAGGTCTTTTTGGTGTGGTGCTTTCACTGGAAGTGAATATTTTAAGCGATTGCTGTCCTGGTTCATCGATCTGTTGAGGTGCTAAATCTTGTTCCATCTCGGGATTAAGGATGATGTCTTTGTCAGGAATCACAGTCAGCAGGCCAGGCCCCTTAACCAGATCTGGAAACTCCTGTTGCATAGCGTTGTATGTCCAATCTTCTAAGGGTTTGGCAGGAGGTGGTGGCGTGTCCTCCTCCCTAGGACTGTAGTCTGATAATTCAAAGGCAGTGATCCCACAATCTAAAGAAAGATAATCTGGGGGGCATCTGATGGTCAATTGACCAGAGCCATCCACTTCAGTGAGAGCATCCAGCCTATCCTGAAAGAAGAAAAGAGTTCAAGTTGACATAATATCAATCCTGAAGACATCAAGACCAACACAAACAAACATTTCACCAAGCCTTAAACATAGAGAAAACTGCAGTTTTTGGGTCGATAGGGTTGATCTTCCATTCTCTAAAACATTACTTCCATACAATGTGGAGATCTCAGAGTTCTCCTGACTTGCTTTCTCAGGAGCATGTTGCATTTGTAGACCTTTGTCATGACCTACTATATACTATTATCTCACTGGCCTAAGGGAATAAAGTGACAATGGGGGTCCACAAATAAACCTGCAGCTCCACAGTGCCCAAGGAAGCCTCTAAACTAGCTATTAGCTGTGAGCAGGGTTGTCCGTGATTGTACAAACTATTTAGGAAGTGTTAGGGTAACTTTTAAAATTGAAGGTGTCAAGGAGGAGAAATAAGAATAGTACAGCTGTGTCCTTCTTTAAGTTTGCCGTACACATTTGAATTTTGGTGGCCGAAATGGCCAATTTGCCTACAGTTATCTGATATGTTGACACCGTAGTTGTTCATGGGTGGGTGGCAGCACACTTTAGTCTGCCAAAAACAGATCGACCATGCTGGATATTTTTAGTCGGCTGCTGGAGAAAAAGTGTTTGGCATGATTGGCCACTTTTCATAAGCCAACTTGTGCAGATTCGCTGCAATTTTCTTTTGTTCAGGGCAATTTAGCTGTAAATGTTGAATTTGGGATTATACGAACAATCCCATCATTGATCAGATGGCCGCATAATGCCTGGCTCTGGCCTCTTACCCAAGATGCCTGGTACTAGATGACATTGAAAAAAAAAAATAATGCGTTAACGCAAACTTCTTTTTTCAAAATCTCACGATGTCTCAAGCCAAGAGCCTAAACTAAGGAAGGACAAATCTTGTAAGTACAGAACAAAATGAGTTATCGGTCATGCAGGGGCAGGTGAATTTAGGTAGGTTTGAGGGGTGGAATTTGAGCGCCACTTCTTGCCTCTTGCTCCTCCTTTGTAAACGCCTGCAGGATGTCCGTCTGTCGTGTATAGTTGCCGTTGCTGTCCTGCAGCCCCTGTAGGATCCTCTCCCTCAGGACCAGCACAGACACCCGCAGCTGATGCCACAAGAGCTGCACTGTATGGATATCAACAATCACATTCACAGAGTATGACAGCAGCTTCAGGGAAAACTCTGTGTCCAGCAGAGCATGGATCTGTTCCACGTGATCCGAGATATCCTCACAAATTTCCTGCCGTATAGAGAGAAAATCTATATTAGAGAGGAGTAAAAACCAGCAGATACACATAGATGAAGGACATATAATATATATATATATATATATATATATATATATACATACACACACAATAAATATAATCACAAACATATGAAATACAAACGTAAAAAAATTTTATTAAAAAATTTACATTTTCTAAAGGGTTAATAGGAACAAAGGAACTCAGCACAACCTCATGTTAACAAACACATAAAAGCACAAGCAGCATAACTAAACTGCTATAGTAAAACTGCAAAAAGTAATACCACAATTGTGAGCTAGGTTTCGGACCCGACAAAGCTTGCAATGTAGTCCTGTAATACTGCCATTCCTTCTGATAAAATAAGCTGTTGTCTTTGTATGAGCGAGCATGGCACTGGGCAGCCCCTGGTTGTGTCTGTGCGTGTCCTGGGATTCGTGACATAAGAGGACAGCTGCCATTACACTTTCAGCTGTCGGGACAATTTGCTTCTAAAACACACAAACACACTAAGCTGTTTCAATTGCTCGCACTGTCTGAGGCTTTACTGACAACTCTTTACATTTCCCTTTAATATACCCGAAGCTTGTAAGATAACATCCATTGATCTTTCACTAGTACACAATGCCGTACACACCTACGGCAGAAAAACACTAAATTTTCTCATTATTAATTAGAATTTCCGATAAATAAGTTTAGAATAAGGATTCTGGAAACACCCTGAAGTATAATGCAGACAATTACAGTCATGGAGCCTCAACTACAACCCCCATCAGTGCCCGTTAGAACAACTACCAACATATGAACTTAAAATAGTGCACACGGACCCTACCTGGCCACCATTGACGCCTCCACACCTGGTCTGTCAATCACGCCTGGGATTTAGGGCCTGTCCCAGTGTCGGAAGGGCCCTGAGTCTGAACCATGACTTCTGCGAGGCTGGTCCTTCAATGCCCCTCCCCAGGACTATTTTTAGGAGCTGATTTCTCACCCAGGGGAATGTGATAGAAGATGGGAGAGACCCTTCATCCAAAAGCAGCCTAGGAGGCTGGCACAATACACTGTCATGTTAGTGGAAAGATACACTAATCTGTGCTTCACCGCTCTGTAATATTTAGAATATGCTGAAATATGAAGCACTAATACTGACTCACACTGGAGTAATACAGTAATTTTAGCTACAGTACCGTGTAAAAGTTTTAGGCAGGTGTGGGAGAATGCTGCAAAGTAAGAATGGTTTCTGAAATAGAAGTGTTAATAGTTTATTTTTGTCAATTAACAAAATGAAGTGAATGAAGAAAAGAAAAATCTAAATTATATCAGTATTTGGTGTGACCTTTGCCCTTTGGAGGAGGAGTTCTGGAAGTGATGATATGGCCCCCACAGAGCCCTGATCTCATCATCATCCAGTCTGTCTGGGATTACATAAAGACACAGAAGGATTGTAGCAAGCCTACATCTACATCTGTGCTTAGTTCTCCAAGATGGCGGGAACAACCTCCCTGCCGAGTTCCTTCAAAAACTGTCTGCAAGTGTACTGAGAAGAATTTAGATTTCTCTTTTCTTCATTCACTTCATTTTGCTAATTGTTAAACATAGACTATTATCACTTCTATTTTTGAAAGATTTCGTACTTGTCTAAAACTTTTGCTCAGTACTGTATAGCAAATAAATGTTGCATTTTTTTAAAGCATACCTCCAGTTACAAACAACTTTGCATAAATGAATAGTACAGTTTAATATATGAAACTTTGTCATATATCATATTAAAGAAATATGTTTTCTTTTCCACTTTTCAGGCAGAGTTACTTTCTCCATATTAGTCTATGAAGAGGGGAGGGGGATCAAAAAAGATACTCAAATAATTGCTGCTCCTACACTTTGTTACTCTGGGCTCTTTTAACACTGCTAGGTTGTAGATAAGAGGCTACCATTGCACAGAATTAAGCGATCAATTGATTAACTAGGTGGCAGGAGAATCCTACTCCACCACTCCCCTCTCCATAGAGCTCTGTGTGTGAGGCTGAATATAGAGACAAATATAATGTAAACAAGCAGTCAGATTTAAGGTAAGGAGCAGGAGAACAGCTTAATAAGTGGAGAAGGAAACAGCTCTCCTTAATAAAGATATATTATAAAGTTTCTTATATTCCCATGTACTATTCATTTATGAAAAGTTGTTTATAACTGGAGGTACACTTTAATCTCTCCTTTATCTTATGTTATAAGGTTTTGTGCACAGAAGCATAGACGTTTCAGAAACAGCTAAAACCAGAAGTGGATCCAGAAGGAAGGAGACGTACTTGTATAAGTCTTGCCTTTATGTTTTCTATTCCTTTTGAATCCACATCTAGGTTTTCGCTCAAATAACTGCATCAAAAACTACATGTGTGAAAACACCATAATGCAACAATCATATATACAGTGCCATATACAGTGCCATAAAAGCCCAACTGCTTTTCTATAGGACTTTGGTCTTATCTGGAGCCATATAAAAGTGGTGTGACATTCATGATTATATACCACATGATAAAAATATTCTCCTTTGAAAGGAATCTGTTGGATCCTAAAAACCATATCCTAGCAATACATCATCACTTTACAATAAAAGGACAATACCCCTTTAATACCATTTGATTGTCGCATGCTTGTCTGAATTAGCTCGTACCAAATTTTATGTCCTCCTTGGACTATCTGTTGACATCGAAGTCTCTATTAAATGACTTCTAATATAAGTTGATGGCTATAAGCAGCGCTAGGGTTGACTCAGCAATTGACATTTATTGGTTTTTCAGGATGCCCTTGAGAGTCCATTACAAAACTACATGCACAGATATAAATACAGAGCTCGGACGAGTTACAGTAATATCCTCATCCTAAGGCTTCGAGACTTCATCAACTCTTTTTATGACATATATTTGTATAGTAATGTGTAACAATAAACTGTTCATTCATTCTGCATATCAATGTGAAAATGGAGGGGCCGATGCTCCCCTTCAATGTATTGTATGCCATTGTAGAGGATTACTTAATGCGAATTATGGGAGGAACTACATCCTTAGTCATTAGCTTGCTGCTCCTCACCCCCACCCTGCTTAGATGGTGATGTGACTTACAGCAATTGTCATGGCGTAATAGTAGCATTAAGTTGTTGGATGCTCATTGCTATATTATGACCGTCATCCATTAAGGCACACCTCGGCTATGAATCATTGGGTCTAAGTAGATGAAGTGTTAAAACACAAATATGGAAAAGCCTGTGTTTAGCACAGACCTGAGGAGATCGACAGATAGGCCTTCCATGGTCATGCATGGTCCTGAGATCATCATACATAGGTTGGTAATGGTATGAAAACACCACAACCAAACTGAAGCAGGGCAGATGTTCTACCTACTGATAAAGCTACAGTTTTAGGATGGTCTTGTCCACTTGGGTAGGACTGAACACCAGAGTACTAGATGATCCACCTAGGGCCCGAGCCAGAGCTCTGACACAGTAATGGGCCAGCAGAAAACACCCACATTTGCAATGGTCTGTTTCCTGGGGGTTGTTGGAGGTTGGGTCCTCAGACTAATTTTATCTGGTGGGCCCAAGGATCCTCAGTTTAACACTGATAACCCCCAAGTATGCCACATTTAGCAGGGTTGTTCTGGGTGCTGGGTCCACTGTGTAGGTGGAGCTGAGGCAGGTAATTTCTGTGGAGGGCATATGTCTGACATTTCCTAGGGGGCCATGTAGATGGCACTTTATATGGGATGATCTGAGTTTAGGAATGGCTACCAGTGTATGAGGACAAGTAGATAACACTAAAAATGGGGGCATGTGACTATTATTGTTTTGGCTGTCATCCTGTAGCTAGTGTATGCAATTTTTGGAGGCAAATCCACAATGTAATACATTACCTTCAAAGCAGATGAGATACTGCAAATTTTTTGCATATAAATTGACTTACATATTTTAAAATCTGCAGTATGTGAATTGATTTTGCGGTTTTTACTGCTCTTTATCGAGGGGGTGTAATGTCTGGATTGAAATCCACAGTAATATACGTTGCAAAATATTCTATACATGCAGATATGGAGATTTAACATCCAATCTGTGCCAGAGAACTCCACTCTGTAAACTGGTACCTTTTTAGGGTGTGAAAAATCAGTACTTTTTACTGTCTAAAGGTTAAAAGCTATGCACAAAACAGGGGCCTACCCGGTGCTGTTTTAACACATTGATGGACCCTGTGTCCCCCCATCACTCACCATCACTTAGACATACCTCCCAACTTTCAGAGGACACAAAAGACAGGTTAGTGTGGTGCAGCAAATTTTTTTGTATTAAGCTTTGTCCCTAACCCCACTCATAGTAGAATGCCCCTGCAGTTGCCCCATAAAGTCTAATGTCCCTCAGTGGCCTATCACACTGCCAAATGACACTGCAATGGCCCCGTATAATATAATGTAATGCCCCAGTGGCCCATAACACATTAACATGTCCTTAGTGGCCCTGTTTGCAGGCTCTGGCTCTAGTGTTGTCTGTAGGTCAGTGCTCATGGTGACTCCCTGCTTCAGGATGCACTAGCCAAGGCCTGAATGGTACATGGAGCTGAAATCGGGACTCACCAACATTATCCCATTGGAAGGGGCCCCTGCTGTCATAGGGTCTGGTGAAAGTGCAGTGTTTTCCCTATAGTTAAAGCAGCCCTATGCATAGCTATAGAAAGGCAACATGGGCATGTGCCTTAGGTGCTGAATCACTTGGTTGGCTAGGGTGGAAAACTTATCCTTGACACCAGGTGCAAGAAAGTCTAGCTGCAGGTCTGCACAAAGTATAGTATATAAAGAACAGTTCCACTTACTTACATCAAGGACTGTGATATGGGAAAGTGATGCTCAATGTTAATATATATATAATACAGTATATGGACACGGTGTTTGCTGTCCACATACTTGTGTAATACTGTTCTTTAGTAGATAAGTAGTATTCAAAAACTCAGCGCCAGGTATTTATGGAGTTTCCCATACACCCACTTTGTCTTCAGAAATACACTGTCAAGCATCAATGCCAAACTAATGTCCCAGTTTTCAGCAGAAAATACACCACACAAACGTATGTAAAATGGCAGTGAGTGTATATTTAAAGCACCACTTTCCGGGCTAGAGCTAAAAATACAGAAATATAAGCAGCGAAAACCCAAACTCTGTTCTAAATGTAGTGCTGAACCCCACCCCCGGGATGTCATGCCTCTTTCCTATTGTAGGATAAGGAACTAGTAAGAGCTCATCCAAAATATTACAGACCAGTCGACTCCTCCACAAAGCAGAGATCACTGTTGATACTAAATATATTCCAGACCTCCCACCTAAATATGGCACCTATGCCTGGTCCCTATCATAAGCTGCACAGTAGAGGTAAAAGGGGTTAATACAAACCTTGGATCCTTGCAGAATTAGATAGATAAATATGAGATAGATAGACAGATAGATAGATAGATAGATAGATAGATAGATAGATAGATAGATAGAAGATAAGAGATAGAAGAGAAGAATCTGGAGATAAATCTAGTCCAGTGAAACCGGACCATGAGCAGTATATATGTGCAGCAGTATGCAGATCAGGCCTTGGCAGTCTGAAAATTCACCAGATGTATCACAATGGATGATGCTGGATGATAAATCTGGTGTATCTTTACACTATCTAGTCTAAGTTTATACCACCGTTTATTTGGCTTACTTTGATGCATAATTTTACAACACAAATTTGGCGTTTTTAAGCCATGCCCATTTAACTGAAAAGCCACAGCCACATGTCTAGCAAGTCAAAAAATTTTAGCCCAAACTAGATGCACCAAAAGTGCGCCATGGTTATACCGGTGTCTGGTCATACCCACAATAGTAAATCTGGGCAATAGTAACAGATCTGCAGGCAGCATTTTATCAGACAGGGAGAGCTAAGCAGATTGATATGTAGTTTTATGGGAAATGATTCAGTATAACTTGTATTCATTTACACCCCTGCTTATTCTATGCTTAGGAGTCCAGTGGGCGGTATGACTACATACAGTGATGTACTTTGTCAGTATGTTAACCGTGTCCATGTTTGGGGCCAAAACTCTGGACAGCTCCTAACCCTGTCCATTTTGCGGCCTAGTCTCACTGAAGCAAATCAATGAGTGTAGGAAGACATAGGCTACACATTGATATCATCCATGTGCCATCCATGCAGCTTTACCACAGACCCAGCACATGCATACATTCATGTTCAGTAGCCTTATACTAAATGTTTTCCTACAAAACTATATATGAGTCTGCTCATCTCCTGCTCATCTATAACATGTTGCCTGAAGATAGGTTTATATGTATAACATGACATTACTTTTAGTCAAACCAATTCATTTGCAGGAGACTAAGGATTCTGAGTTATCACATGTAGGAGAGTTTTGGATAACTTATGTGGCATCCCAGAGCTGGCTATGGCTGGGCTGAGGGTGATCTCTGTAGTCATTGTATTATTTCCTGTTGCTTCATAGCCTGTGTGACATAGCAGGGGGTCCTGAGTCTCACACAACACAGCGCCACCTAGTGAGCCTCACACATGCATTACACCTCCCATAGGATTGAATAGTAACCAAATGTCCAATGGGAGGACATCGCCTGGGAAAAGGGGAGGAGTCAGCTGATCACTGGGTCCCCATGGTAACACCCCTGCAGGAAGGTCCTGCGTGTGAGGAGTTAGAAGTGTGGAGTGTTAGGAGGAGGAGGTGAGGAGATAAGTGTGATGTCCTGTGAAGAAAGCAGTGAGTTTAGTGCAGGAATCTCAAGTCCTAGACAGGCCCAGGAAGGTTGGAGAGCTGACATACTCCAGCTATTCAGAAGATCCTGTCCCCTGTCTGCCTAGCCATCGCCCTGAAGGAAGTCAAGCATCATTATCTTGTCAGCATGAGACTGTGGAGAGAACATTCTGGAACACGTGCTCCATAGCCAGTATCACAGGATCCAGGGGCCAAGGCCAGACCTGTGGAATATCCTGCCACCCTGACTATTGCACCCCGAAACTCTGAGCTATCAGGACCACATAATGTGAGTGGGGAATATTATGTGCTAGTATCGTGGTGGGCATCCTCCTATGTGCCAAATAGGAGCCCAGATGCACCTTAGGGCTGTAACACTGAAGTATAAGGGGCTAGGAACACCTTTCATCAAGTCTACCCTGCACCCCAGGACTTTGCTGTGTCACCAGGCGTACCCCGTTGTTTTGTATTGAAGAAACTGTTTAAGCATTTGTGCCTCCACACCCATGGAAGTAAAAGTTCAACTTTACAACCGTTTCTGTGTCTGACTCTGCACCGACAACATCAGGGCGCCCCAAACACCACCAGTCGGCACAGTATAGGGGAAGCGCCCCGGGGGAACAATCACCACCAACATTTGTGCAGCCCCCTCATCACCGGTACCAGTGGTGGTAACGTGGGACAGCACCAGCGCTGCGCCCTCGTGCCCAGAGACCGTGACAAGTCTGCGCTGTTTGCACCCCGCAATCCCAACTGCAGCGTTACCTTCCATCTGGTCACCGCACTTACTTCTCCTTAGGCCTCATGCATCTGAAGTATGACATTGCTATACTACCTCTTAGTTTTACACGACCGTAATATGGAACCCATAGGCTTTTAGGGGGAGACCCACTATATCTAAATATTCTGGAGATAACTAAAGTCTTCTTCTAGGCCACAAACCAGTCAGAGGTAATTTTGGAGTCAGTATTTGTTCGGGACTGTTCACACCTGTCTTGTTCATTTACATTGTTCTGCTCCATCATAGGACTGATGTGTCACATGACACAAATAAAGCTATATTTTATTTTATTACAGATCCGTACAACATGAACCATAACCCCATGTGTATGAGCCCTAATACTATATAAGCACAAATAAATCAATCATATAGGTAAAATAAATTATATGAAGTATTATTGTAAATCCTCCTGTTCTCTTTTGTTACAGCTGGTGCGCTTTAAATCCTTTGTAATGGCTCAGCGGCCATATTTGTCACTTCTCCTGTCTCACGCTGTGTTACAAGGGCATACAGAGTGACCTTAATTCACATTGTGACGTTCCACTATAACCCTAGACTAGAGCCATGTCTTGCCTGTACTCTGGCCCTCTACTGGATAGAATGAGATAAAACAAGATGATGGTTGACATGAATTTAGATATTGGTTTTATCAAATCTATGCAATAAACTGACTACATGTGCAGTACCAGACATTGGCCACTAGATGGAAGTGTAACTCAAGAAATTTCTATACTAGTCTTCATTACTGCATTTGGGATGAAGCTCTTGAGCTCATACACAAGGTTGTATTTAGATGACATGGAGATTAAGCAAAAATAAATAGCAAACTGCCCCAAGTGTGCTATAGGAGATTATTTCCAGGTCTAAGCCTCGCCACTTTACATTCCTGCATAATTCTGGGATTATCTGCCGCCTGTCTATTCTTTTATATTTTAATTTTGCCGTTTAGTGAGTCTCTGCAAATGCTGCTTATTCTGACCAGTGTGGTGTCATAGGAAGGAAGTAACCACCCAAAATAGTGTATAGGATATGGCATCTTTTCTATACCTGGCAATGCATAGCAAATAACAATAAGTACGTAGCCCTTGTACAACTGCATTCAACAACATTTGATACCAAATGTTGATAGGGGCATTTCCTCTGCCATTTTCTAGAAAGCTACAAATTAGATGGTCGATGGCTAGCACCCCAAGATCAACCAAGTAAGCCACTAAAACAACTACAATTTACAAACTACAAATCTACAATCTACAAACTTTGTTTTTCTAAGGTAACCTGCCATGACATCATAAGTAGGTTCTAGGATGGGTTTACGCTACCATCAATTAATGTCCGTTGTTCTCATCTGTCACAGGATGAGAGCAACGGACATTAAAAGACAGATGCAGACGGAGCCCCTTCTCCCAGGTATACGTCTATATAAAGACATGACGGAAGCTTTCTTGTTTTTCACTTTTCTTCCATTACAAAAGTAAACAACATGACAGAAGAAAGCGTGCACCCTGTTTTTTTATATTAAAGTCAATGGGAGTGGACACAGAGGGGGCTCCATCTGTGTCCACTATTCTACTACCGTTAATGTCTGTTGTTGTCATCCTGTGATGGATGACAGCAATGTCCTGTAATAACAGTAGTGTGAACGTACCCTTAGTCATTTAAGCTACTGTGACATCACAACTGCTGTGACATAACAACTAATTCAGTCAAGTAAAGTTTTGCAAAAGTGGGCTTCAGTCAGATATGCTGCTTTGACATCATAAGTGGGTTTTGGCTAGATAAGCTAAACAGGTCACAACATCAGTTGTGATGTCACAAATGTGTATCAGTCAGGTAAGTTGTTATGATGTCACAACTGGTTTTAGGTAAATACTATGGTGTTAAGACAATTTCTGTCAATAATAAGACTGTCTCTGTCAGGTAAATTACAGCAATATCACACCGCCATAGCTATTCAGTCAGTAAGTTTTTATGACATCACTAGTGGATTTCAATCAAAGATGGTGTTGTGATATCACGATGGTGTTTCAGTCATGTGAGTAGCTGTGACTCCACAATAAGGATTAGGTCAGTTTAGTTGCTATGACATCAAAATAGTGTTTTTGACAGATGAGCAGCAGTGTCATCACAAGCGGTTTTCAGTTTGTTGAGCTGCGGTGACATCATAAGTGACATTCTGTAAGGGAACAGCTGTGACATTGCTACTGTATTTTAGTCAGGTAAGCTGTGACATCACAAATAGGTTTTGTCTGGCTTGCTGCTATTACATCACAAGTAGTTTCCAGTTAGGTGCTACAACAGCTGCTATGACATCACAAGTAGTTTCCAGTTAGGTGGTATAATACCTGCTATGACATCACAAGTGAGTTTCAATCAGATAACCTGCTCTGAAATGACAACTGTGTTTCAGTCCAAAATTGGCAAAACAGTACAACAGTCAAACACTATGATGTCATGATAGTGTTTTGGTCAGGTAAGTGGCAATGACATCACAATTCTCTGTGAGGTAAACTGCTGTGAAATCACATCAGGGTTTCTGTAAGACCAGCTAAGGATCGGACCCACTATATGTACCATGCCAGGTTAGCATCACACGTACCCACACTCTATCATCCACAGTAGAGATTCATGCCTTCCGAATACAGAATCTATCCATACATGGAAAAAGAAGATGCTGCAATAATCTGAAACTACAGGCCTGTTAGTACATGAAGGTTATCTTTCTTAAGAGTCTAGTTACACGACCAAGTAAATCAGCCCAGTGGCACCCAAGACCCGTGAAAAAAATAGAACATGTTCATGCTTCTTCATGGCTCAGACTATTGGGACCGCTATCACTGACCTGATTTACCCATTGAAGTGAATGGATCCATGAAAAAAATGGGTGGCACATGGATGATGCTAAATACACAGCTGAGCCTTGGCAATATTACGTGGGTGACCATAGATGGCCGTATACATTGTCCCTACCCAAGATGAACTAGCATGCCCATCTACAGTGTCCCTGCCCAGGACGGGTTAGCATGCTCTGAGTAGCAGCAAGTGTATATTGTTGTGCTTCCTTTGCAGGTACAATGTGTAGAGGTGAAATATTGGTTGTGTTGAGGTGTTGTGCGAAGGGAGAAGTTATTGGGCATGTCTTGTGCCATGAACCAGTGCTAGCTGCAGCATGATGCTTGGGTTATGCCTGGGAAAAGGTGAGCTGTATAAGAGCAGCCTATGCGCCTTTCCGTGCAGTCCATTTAGTTGGTCTGTGTCATCCTGGAAACAGCTACTGTTGCATGTGGGACTGGAGGCCTGGTTTCAGGTTGTGGTAGGGAGTGTCGCCTGTGGACACAGGAGTGATGTCTGCTTGCTTATGTGTGTAAGATACTTGCTGAAGTCGGCCTTATCTTGTACGTGCTGATAGTTTTACCTACAGTCAAGATTAGTAAAATTTTGGTCCAATATAAAAAAGAGTGTCTGGTGGTTTATACAGTATCTTCCAATATGACTACAGTACACCACCAGATCTCTGCGGAGCTTACGGTCAGCAAGTTAGTAGCAGGTTGGGATATTACAACATTACAGGCCTACCAGAAACGACAGCATCTAAAGAGCTAAATGTTGTGGTACAGTATCCACCATCTTTAATAAACTTCTTTATGGCCCTGAAGGCAATGCCACAGAACTAGATGGGATGCAAAGACTGGCTGGTTCATGGCCCATCATGTCTCGGACATTTACTCTACAAAGTACCCTATTGTAAACCAAATGAGGACATCCTTAGAAGACTCTGGGACCATGGCCCTGTAAGCTACAATAGAGCTAAAATACAGTTTCCACCTGATGCATCATACCTTACTACGGTATATACATATATAGGGTGATGATATATATATATATATATATATATATATATATATATAGCCTTCAATGTTCCTTCTGGCTTGGTATCTGTGTTATCTGTTTGCCTAGTCTTCTCCATCAGTCCTTTTTCTATTTCCATAACCCATCCAGATGGGATTGGGTACAATTTCCTTTCTTTCTCTCAAGAACCAAGGTCTAAATTTACCAGAAAAAAGTTGTGTACTAAAAAAAAGTTAGTGGTATAGTGACATGCCTGTCTTGTGTGAAACTACAGTCTTGCTGCCAAGAAAATAAGCTTTTAATCCATATGCAAATGAGCTATTTGGTGCACCCAGGGCGCGGCTGAGTCTCCTGAAACACCTGTTTTTTCTTGTGACTGGCGCACACCAGGACTGGGCAATCTTTATGTTTGGGGTGATGTTGAGTGGTGACCATGGGCAAAAACGGTTGCTCTGGTAGACATGGCCACACATGGGGTGCAATGAAATTTATTTTGTTGGCAGCAAGATTGCACTTTGACAAAAAAAAAAAAAAAAGTATGTTCACTATGTCACTAACCAGCTCTAGAACAGCATATATGTGGTTTAGAAGAGATTTTGCTGTTGTTAGACTCCCTATATGTGGTTTTCCACCAGGGAACCCACTTTTTCTATTTTCAGATTACCAACCTCTCAAACAACAAATATGCAGATGTGTACCGCAGGACATCACAGACTAAAGGGATTTCCAATCTATTGTTTTGTTCCATTTCAGGGGAACATGTGGAGACTCATATTAATAGGGAGGCTAAAAACTTCCTAAGGCCGGGGCCCCACGTGGCGGAAACGGAGCGGTATGCCTGCGGTGGAAATGCTGGGGAAAAAAACGCAGCGTTTTACAGTCACAGCAAAATGGATGGGATTATAGCAAATCCCATCCCCACGTTGCATTAGAATACGCGCTGCGGACACACGGCGATTTCTACTGTGTTTTTTTCCCGCAGGGCTTTTTTGCTGCAGGACACCACGTGGGGCCTTAGCCTCAAGGTTTATATAGCCAACATATTTCACTATACTTCCCCAAATCCAGATATGCTGTGTTCATTGTTTTAGTGGACTTTGAAGAATTCTCACAAGGAATAAACTAAATTCCACTAGTGCAGGACTTCTCAAACTTTTGTGACTCAGTCCTCACCAGCAAACAAGTACTACCATGGAGTACCATACAGATGTCACTGTGGTGTACATGTAATACCCTCACCAGTGGCAACACCCATATCAACACCAAGTACCATATTGCACAACAAAATACTTCCACAGCAGCGCCAAAGTATTAGTGTACTGCAGAAAATACCTCCTGGAAGAGCCAAATACTACAATGCAGCACAAAATGCTTTTCTGAACATGCCAAACACACAATGCAGCACAATATCTCACTCTAGCAATGCCAAACAAATACTACTGTGCAGCACAAAATATCTAAGCAGAAGCTCAAAACACCACAGTACAGTGATATAGTAATAAAAGGATTCAACTTTAATTTTACTATCCAGCATCACTACTAGCAGCGCTGTCCCCAACAGTCTCCCTCTTTCCACCTCTATCCCATTGACAGCAAGATTCTAACTAAGGAAAATCTAAATATGTAAGAAATCATTCCCCAATCCCACCCCTCCCACACATCAGAACATCCCCACAACAGGATCATGCCTCTAATACTAGTCTATGATGCTTCTGCCTCCAGATCAGAGCACACAGCCTGAGGACTCTGGCTGAACTACTCCTAGGTGAAGGACCTGTGGACTCTTAGTGATCATCACAGGTCCTTTAGTCTTTCTAGCCATGGAGACTGTATGGATACTGCAAAGCGGGCATTATTAGTGTAGTTTTTGCTTTAGAGTCTCTGCTTTTTGGTGAAGATGAGATTACCAGGGACATGAGCCTCCAGCCAATGTGGACTGCACCTCACAGATGGGAGAAGCACTCCTCTAGTGTGAATACAATAACACCCCCCCCTTTCATTTCACAGGACTCTCAAGAGTCTCCTCCTTGCACACCAATGAATGGATGTCTGATCAGGATTATACATATTTCTCCCCTCTACGTAAGTCCTACTGATGTATTGTTAAGTAAAACACAGCCATCTCCCCCTTCTTTCCTCCTTGCCCTATTACCTTCTCCGACCACATGTTCATCAAAGTGTCGACTTAATGAGACCATAATTCAGAAATATGTGAAGAGATTACAAAGCACTTAATTTCTTATTTTATCACCGTGTAGGAGGCACCAAGTGTTACATCGGTGGCTCCCTTATCAATCTTTGGGTCCCACCTTAAAAAAAGATTAAGCCTACAAAATATCCACACTTCTCAGATAAATAGCAAATCTGATAAGAGTCTAGGGACTTAACTGGTTGGTTCTATGAAACAAACTGAAATCAGTTGTGCTCATAAAAATTATAACTACTGTGATGACTTTTTAGGACCCTAGCTATAGCTTTGTATATTCAGAGAGGATGTATGTATGTCAATTATTTTACCAATACCTAAAGAACCCCTCTCAATATCCCAAGTCAAATGGATGAGTTATTCATCTCCTGCTACCATAAAACCTTTCTCAACCCCACGCCATTTAGAAACTACTACTAGAGCCCAGGCCTTGGATGTCTCACTTTAGAGGTGCTTAAAGAAATAGTCTCTCTTGAAAGAAGCTGAGCTGTCAACTGTGCATTGGGAGTTCAAACCATGGAAGGTTCCCGGACCAGATGGTCTCCCATTGACCTACAAATTGTTCCCATAAGCTATTAAAGCATTTAAAGCCCTCATCCAAGCATCACACATCCAAGGGACACCCTGCATGCACAAGTTACAGTTATACAAAGGAAAGGATCCATCCCTGTATCAATACTTTGGAAGATCGTTCTACTCAATGTACTACTTTTATCTATATTTTGACCACTAGGTTAACTTCTTAAAGTACCACTCTCAGGAAATTCACAAAAATTTACCAAAGCCCCTCTTAATATGATCTCTTTGTAAAGGCAGAAATAATATGCTGACTATTTAGTGTTAGGAAAATGCCAGTTAAGCAATTCCCCAGTTCTGCTGCTGAAACCAGAGACAGAGACAGTGAGTCCAAAACTCTACCCAGCCCCAGTCCCTACCTACTTACTTCAACTACCCTAGGCGGTAGAAGACAACTGGGCGACAGTCCCTTTCTACAATACAAGTGAAAACACCAAAACGCAACAAAACAAGCAAACAAACATGGATAATCAGGAAAGCCAAGGGTCAGAACCAGTTGAGCATTTCATCACACCCCTACTCGATATTGGGCAATCCTGAATTTCGCCAGGGAGGAATAAGATCCATTTCAGAATCTCTCATTTCTTAGAAGGAACACCATGTAGATCTACAAAAACATTATTGTCATGAACTGAACAATGGAGTTTCTTCATTGCAGATATAGAACCTTACACTTTCTGTGGCTCCATGCAGCCCTCAGGGTAATTCTCAAGATTTGGGGACTGGTGTAAATGGCTTTGCTCTTTACCAAAATTATGAGCTCCCTACAAAATGATCTCCTCTCTGAATGCCCTATTCCATTATATATGGCAAACTTAAGAAGGGATGTTTTATCACACTGGAACAGCCCTCTCTACTTGCTCATGTGTTGATCATTTCAAGCAGAACGTAAAAAGCAGGTTTCAAATTGCTCTCTTTTTTATAAAGGGTCTCCATGCCCACATTCTCCGTAGTATGCTAGAGATGTGGTGTTGACACCTATTTTCTGGGAATGTCCTATGCTGACTACTTTTTCAAATGAGGTTAGACATATCACTTCCAGATTTACAGATGATCCAGTCCCATCACAGATTCCGTCAAAAACCCCAGATAAAAAATCGCTGCTTTTTTTGTCTAGAAACATGCTGGGCACCATAACCAGATACCAGACAGACTCGATTAAAGTCAATGGGATCTGTCAGACTCTGTTGGTGTCTGCCATCGAACAGATCCATCTTCAATATCTATTTTGCTTTTCTTTTCCTATGATGGAACACAAAGCCGGAATGAGCACCACAGATGTGAATCAGGACTTAGTCTACAAAGCTGTTCACAGCGCTCCATCTTCTGAAAGTTATAGCTCTCAGAATATAGTGGACCAAAAATTTTAGTCACCTCGATGCCCAAAATAGCTGTCTCCTTATGGAATCCCGCCAAAATATTTCCCCCCTGCAGCTGTAATTGTGATGGAGTACACATAGACCACTTGAAAAACTTACTGGAGATTTATTAATAAATTTTCAGCTTCCTTTCATGTCCTTCAAGTTAGAACACGTGACTCAATCTGACTAGCCAAATCCCACAGTGTCTTCTATATGGACTGGAGATCAATTGATCTATGGATCCCTATGAACATATAATGTGGCTCTCACAGGAAAGCACAGAGAAATTACTTTAAGTCTACACAGAGGACATTGTGGATTTGTCTAGTCATAGCATGGGTTGTGGTCTAATGGAAGAACTGAACAGAAGCTGAAATTTTAGGAATTAAGCACTGGTATTTACACGGCACTGTATAAAGGATCACAATTACAAACGGGGGAAAAATTCTGGGAGATTTTATTGTGTTATACAGTACAGACCAAAAGTTTGGCCACACCTTCTCATTCCAAGAGTTTTCTGTATTTTCATGGCTATAAAAATTGTAGATTCACACTGAAGGCATCAAAACTATGAATTAACACATGTGGAATTATATACTTAACAAAAAAGTGTGAAACAACTGAAAATATGTCTTATATTCTAGGTTCTTCAAGGTAGCCACCTTTTGCTTTGATTACTGCTTTGCACACTCTTGGCATTCTCTTGATCAGCTTCAAGAGGTAGTCACCTGAAATGGTCTTCCAACAGTCTTGAAGGAGTTCCCAGAGATGCTTAGCACTTGTTGGCCCTTTTGCCTTTACTCTGCGGTCCAGCTCACCCCAAACCATCTCGATTGGGTTCAGGTCTGGTGACTGTGGAGGCCAGGTCATCTGGCGTAGCACCCCATCACTCTCCTTCTTGGTCAAATAGCCCTTACACAGTCTGGAGGTGTGTTTCGGGTCATTGTCCTATTGAAAAATAAATGATGGTCCAACTAAATGCAAACCGGATGGAATAGCATGTCGCTGCAAGATGCTGTGGTAACCATGCTGGTTCAGTATTCCTTCAATTTTGAATAAATCCCCAACAGTGTCACCAGCAAAGCACCCCCACACCATCACACCTCCTCCTCCATGCTTCACGGTGGGAACCAGGCATGTAGAGTCCATTCGTTCACCTTTTCTGCGTCGCACAAAGACACGGTGGTTGGAACCAAAGATCTCAAATTTGGACTCATCAGACCAAAGCACAGATTTCCACAGGTCTAATGTCCATTCCTTGTGTTCTTTAGCCCAAACAAGTCTCTTCTGCTTGTTGCCTGTCCTTAGCAGTTGTTTCCTAGCAGCTATTTTACCATGAAGGCCTGCTGCACACAGTCTCCTCTTAACAGTTGTTGTAGAGATGTGTCTGCTGCTAGAACTCTGTGTGGCATTGACCTGGTCTCTAATCTGAGCTGCTGTTAACCTGCGATTTCTGAGGCTGGTGACTCGGATGAACTTATCCTCTGCAGCAGAGGTGACTCTTGGTCTTCCTTTACTGGGGCAGTCCTCATGTGAGCCAATTTCTTTGTAGCGCTTGATGGTTTTGGCCACTGCACTTGGGGACACTTTCAGAGTTTTCCCAATTTTTCGGACTGACTGACCTTCATTTATTAAAGTAATGATGGCCACTCGTTTTTCTTTACTTAGCTGCTTTTTTCTTGCCATAATACAAATTCTAACACTCCATTCAGTAAGACTATCAGCTGTGTATCCACCTGACTTCTGAACAACACAACTGATGGTCCCAACACCATTTATAAGGCAAGAAATCCCACTTATTAAACCTGACAGGGCACACCTGTGAAGTGAAAACCATTTCAGGTGACTACCTCTTGAGAGAATCAAGAGAATGCCAAGAGTGCGCAAAGCAGTAATCAAAGCAAAAGGTGGCTACTTTGAAGAACCTAGAATATAAGACATATTTTCAGTTGTTTCACACTTTTTTGTTAAGTATATAATTCCACATGTGTTAATTCATAGTTTTGATGCCTTCAGTGTGAATCTACAATTTTTATAGTCATGAAAATACAAAAAACTCTTGGAATGAGAAGGTGTGTCCAAACTTTTGGTCTGTACTGTACATAAAGCATCTTGGCGTATCAATAGGAATGGAGAGGGACGAAGAGGAAGGTTGCCATTGGTCGCCGGCACATTTTGCTTTAGCAATATTTCATGACACAAAAAATACCAGAATAAGTTGGTCCAAACTTTGCAATGCGTTGTAGACATTGTAGTTATATTGTAGCATAAAAGAAAGCATAATGGAAAAAAACTATTCTCCTCACCTTGAGCTGCATTAGATGCACATCCACATGCTTGCTTTGAGGGTCTTCTTGCACAGACTGTGTAAGCCCTCTTACTCTTTCAGCTGTGCTTCTTATCCAGGTATCAATTTCGGGCAAGTGCAAGATAATTTTCCAGTCTGCCCCTGTGTGAACTGGAGGTGGCTTTTCAGAGCGCTGGACACAATCCTGCCCAAGACAGGACTCTATTTCACATGAGTCACCAACATTAGGATCCATGATCTCTGCTTCCTGGGATCTAGTAGTCATCAGACTCATGATGTAGAGCTATTCATACCTGTGAAAGTAAAGTAAAAGTAAACTTTTCATATTTACAAAGATTTATCAAACTAGTGCCAATAGAAACCAATAAAGTAATGTCGGAAATGTCTTTTATTAAAATTTCCTACATTTTTGTGTCAACACCTCCTACTGTGTAGTCTGATTATGCAGTCATTTATTCTCTCATCCGTCCTCTACTTTTTTATAATAATGTATGTTAGGCAGACGTAGGGATGTATGGAAGGGAGTATGACTGCAAGGTCAGACTAAATAGATTTGTTGTCTGTTACCGTAGAGACGCATAAATCAGCATAGCAGCTGTAGACGCGACATGGTGGGACAATTTTAATAAAGAACACTTGCAAATTTATTTCTTTTAATTGTAGGCATTTTGGTGCAATTAAATATAATAGGATACAAATATTTATATAGCCTCTAATGATAAAATGTATGGTGCCCATACCACTCATATTGGCTATAAAATAGTATTATGCACAGTAGCTATACTTGATGTTGAAAATATTGAGTAAAAGACCAATTATAATAGAGAATTTCATACCTTTTCATTACGTGATGATTAAACCATAAAACCACACAACAACCATTAAGGGTGCACATCTACTCCATAATTTATATAGATGACATATATCCTGAATATTCTTGTGTGCACCAGGTCTTAGAAAAGAATCAGCAGCCATAGGGAAAATATAGTTATCTTTTGTTTGCATCCCCAATATTTATATCAAAGAAATATATCCCGAAAGTAAATCTGATTCCATATACATGTTCTTTACCCAAGCAACCATAGTTAACATACTCAATTCTAAACACTTATAGTATATCCTGTGGATATGGCCAGAAATGGCCCAAAAATTGTCCAGATTGTGGACAATGCAGAGGGAAAAGTTCCTGCAGTAAAAGGCTATCATCCAGCTAAAGAAGAAGTCAAAACACAAAGTAGTTGCCAATTCATTGTATTCATATACATCTGACCATTTTCATAATTATGCAATAAGTCTATAAGACATGATGACCAATGAGTAACCAATGTACAGGTTGGATACATAACATATTTAAAAAGTACCATATTTTATTTGATTCCTAAAAAGGACCAGTCACCACCTCTGAAATGCCCAAAGACACACCTTATCTGATAGACGCTGTCACCCTGAGCATTTTGGTGTTTTAATTGTCCATATTCATTCAGCTATTTCAAAGCTATAAGCCCTTTTGGTATTGACACAAATTAGGGTATACTAGCCAAGTGGGTGGTAACACTACATGACATACAGTGCACAGAGACCCCGCCCCCAGAGAAACCACAGTGCTACTGCCCACTTGGCTACAATAACTTAATGTGCATTAACACTAGAAGGGCTTATATCTTTGGACTGGATGATCGGATTTGGGTAAACAAAACACTAAAATACTCAGCGTGACAAAGTCTATCAGATTATATATGTCATTGGGCTTTTCAGAACTGTTGACAGGTCCTCATTAACTCTTTTTCCTCTCTCACAGAGACCCAAATTTCTTGTTATTACATGTAGATTTTGTTGCAGATTTGCTTTGGATGTCACCACATGCATTGCAAAGGTGAAATCCCTGGTGTTAATCCTTAGAGAAAATTCACAGAAAGAAATGACATGCTGCAGATGGTGGGTTTCTAAGGAACTTTCATGCAGATCATTTATACTCAGCCCCTTGGCACCAAACCATACCTTTCTACCTGCTCCTATCCACATAGGAGACTCAGCATTCAACTATCACAACACACATATCTATGTCAGCATCAGGCACTTCCTGGGAATACACTAATGCTGGCCATCCTCTGGAAGTCTGATAGCTAAGGGGGCGTTCACACTACCGTTGGTGACCGTCAGTAGTGTCCGTTGCTATTGTCCGTTACAAGATTTTAGCATCGGTCACTAGCTGAACCGTCAGAAATCCGTTAAAATTTCCATTCATTTCAATGGGTTTTTATATTGTGTCCGTTAGTGTCCGTTTGTGTCAGTTTACACCAAATCCGTCAGAAGTCCGTTTATTTTTCGCAAGTGTCTGTTATTTTTTTAACATTGAAGTCTATGGGTAACGGAATTATAATGGACAGCAACTGATAGCCATCAATTACTGTCTGTTATTTTATGTCCGTTTTTTTCCTGCGCATGCTCAGAAAGGAGAAACAAACAAACAAAAAAAAACGGACAGGGTTAAAAAACGGACACTAACTGATGCTAACTGATGCTAATGTGTCCGTTAATTGGATCAGTTAAAAAAACAGACACATTAACATCAGTTAGTGTCCATTAATGTCTGTTATGATAGGTATCCGGTTTTTGTTTTTTTTAATGGATACCTTCATAACGGACTACAACAGTAGTGTGAACCCTACCTAAGAAACTAATCTTCTCTCTGCCTGCTACCATGGCAAGACATGGCACAAATCTCGCAGTTGTCCGGTCCATGCAATGCAGGTCCTTATGGTGCACAGAAAGTGCAGGGCACAGTATGCCAAAAATACAAACAATGAATGGCCACTTTATTAGGGACACCTATCTCATAGTGTACTGAACCTCATTTGGCCTTGAGAATCGAACCCATTCATTGTGGCATACACAGTTATCATAGGACCAAGGATGTACCAAGAAAACTTTCCAACAAACACCATCACTGCATTTCCACCATCTTGCACTGCTGACACCTAACAGGATCAGTTCATACTGCTTAAACCAAATTCTGACCCTCCCATCAGCATGGTGCAACAGAAATCTGGATCTGTCTGTCCAGGTGATGTTTTATCACTGCTCATTGATACAGTTTTAGCTCTTCTGTCCCCCTGGAGTCTTGATTTTCTATTTCCATTAGACATTAATGTCACTCAATCTGGTTGTCTGCTGATATAGTCCATCATATAGGTCATCTGCCCATCCATAAACTTTACTTGTGACATGATACTTGGATACCAGCATTGTATCTATATTGTATCTTCTTGACTATGCACCACAGAACGGTTCTTGATATCCTCCTTTGAATCCTTTAATAGAAGAGTTGGTTACAGTGACAGGATCCCCTTTCTCTGGATGTTATTCCTTGATCACACCATTGTCTGTATTCTCTCCAAACCCCACAAGGTTGGCAGTGTACGAAATCCTGGCTCTGACTAGCCTAGCTCCGATGACCAGGTCTCTTTTGAAGCTGCTCAGGTCTGTGAATTTTTCTATTCTAATGTGGATTCACACTGAAACTGATCCAAATAAAACTTGCTGACTTGTTTTCATGCTGCACTTTGGGGTCACTTGTCTAATTTCCATACAGGAATGCACCAATCGTGAATGGGGAGGTGTCTCTAATAAAGTGGCCATTCAGTGTACGCATAACATATTTACAATATATGTATATAACAAGAAACATTACAATAAAGCAGTCTCCTAAAGTGAAAAAAAAAAGAAACAACTTTTTCCCTTTAAGGGGCAGATTAACATTGCCCAAACTTATAACTATGCAAATCCCTCTTTTATAAATATAGGTCCTACCATTAGAATTTCAACAAGAGTGAATATTACATATTCAGTGTGTAATGTATTGTGAAAGCTATGGCTTTGTGTATAGCAGGAAACATGGGTTCATTGTTTTGTCCTCTAGGCTGGCCCTGAGTACCTCTTATATTCTGTCCCCCTCCCCCACACCGGCCTCCCTGTTGACAGCTGTGTACAAACAAGTAGTTTATCACTATGGATAAACTCTGCTCTCTAAATACTGGGCTAAAGGGGTCACTTACTGTAGCTGGAGTGGGAAGGAAAATCAAAGTGACTTAGTCCCTCATGTACGTAATGAGAGGTTTGCAGGGGTTATATATTACTGCTATTTTTATTTGCAGAGCAGAGTGAATAAGCAGAATGAAGTAGCAGCTCTGACCTTCCAACATGACTGCCAACACTTGTCTAAAAGTACGGCATAACACTGCACAACCCTATGTCTAAAGCTGCAGAGGAGGATTTGTTTGCTACTACTCTACTATGTGGTAAGAACACACAGCCTCGGACATGCTCACCTCTGCTTATCTGGAGGGAGGTGGTGACTTCCTTTCATTGCCACCCTTCTCCAGTTATGGAATTGGTCGGGGCAGGCTGTAGCTGTTATTGTAATGATACACATTTTTCCGGACAAAAATTGACCTCCCATATGTAGTGCGAAAGATAGTCATGTACCTTCAATAGCTGACAGCAATAGGGAGTAAGCCACTGCCAGACACGTCTCTCCGCAGCCTCCCCAAAATACATGGAGAATAAAGGATTGGGTATATTGAAATTTACCATGCCCTATCCTTCTTACATTCATTGTTATGTGTCAGGAAAATGAAAGAGCACCCCTTTATACTCTTGTGGAAATTTGCAGGTTCAATTGAAATGAGTCTAATATCTATGGCCAGCTTTAGGCTCTGTTCACATGTTTAGTTTAAAAGTCATGAGAAAAACAAAGTCCACCCTTTTTGAATTCTATGGTTTTGCTTTACAGGATATAATTAAAAAAATTTGGTCTTTAGAAGGTCTTAGGCCCGGTTCACATCTACATTCGGGTTTCCGTTCGGGGAGTCCACTTGGGGACCCCCTGAACGGAAACCTATACATGTAAAAATGCGGTTTACCTGGGAAACCCACAGACCCCATAGACTATAATGGGGTACGTGTGGTTTTCGCTCGGTTTCCGCATGAAGCAAGTGGAGAGGAAAGTGTTGCAAGCAGCACTTTCCTCTCCGCATGTTTCCGAATTATAGTCTATGGGGTCCGTGGGTTTCCCAGGTAAACCGCTTTTTTATGTGTATAGGTCTCCGTTCGGGGGGTTCCCCAAGCGGACTCCCCCGAACGGAAACCCGAACGCAGATGTGAACCGGGCCTTACAATTAGGTAAATACAACCTCAGATGAACAATGGCACGTGACTGATTATACCGTTTCATAGTAGCAGGGAGGTGGCGCTTATCAAATTCACTTGATTAATTGATCATCAACAATGTGACTACCTCTATATAACAAGTTTTGGTAGTTTGCTGGTCTGGAAAATTCAGGCTAGTGTTAACACAATGCCAAGGAGGAAAGACATAGCAGTGATCGCAGAGAAGCAATTGTTGCTGTCAATCTGGGAAGAGTTATATGGCCATTTACAAAAATATAAAAGTTCATCATTCTACAGTGAGAAAGATTTTCCACAAGTGAAAAACATTCACGATAATTGACAATCTTCTCAGACGTGGAAATCCCAGCAAGTTCACACCAAGATCAGAACTTGCAATACTCAGAGAAAAAGCCCGAGATCTACATTTCACACTCTACAAGCCTCAGTTAGCATGTTAAATATTCAGGTTCCTGACAGTACGGTTAGAGAAAGATTGAAATAGTATGGCTTGTTCTAAAAGGAACAAGGCAGCATGGCTAAAGTTTAAAGTTGCATCTGAACAAAGCACTAGACTTCTGGAACAATGTCCTTCGGACAGACAAGATCAAATGGAGTTGTTTGGCCATAATACACAGTTCCATTTTTGGCAAAAACCAACACATCATACCAACTCCACCACGGTGGTGGAGGGGGTGATGATTTGGGATTGTTTTACAGGCACAGGACTTGGATACCTTGCAGTCTTTGAATCAACCATGAACTCCTCTATATACCAAAGTATTCTAGAGTCAAAAGTGAGGCCATGTATCCAACAGCTGAAACTTGACCACAACTGGGTTATGCAACAGGACAATGATCCCGAGCACATCAACAAATCTACAACAGAATGGCTGGAAAAGAAAAGAATCAAAGTGTTGCAATGGCCCAGTCAAAGTCCAGACCTCAACCCAACTGAAATGCTATAACAGGACCTTAAGAGAGCTGTGTATAAATGAATGCCCCAAACCACAATGAACTAAAGCAACATTGTAAAGAAGAGTGGGCCAAAATTCCTCCAAAACAATGTGAGAGCCTGATAAAGTCATACAGAAAACCACATATATAATGAAAACCACAGTTATTGCTGCCAAAGGTGGTTCTACAAGCTATTGATTCATGGGGTGGACTACAAGTTTTTCACATATGGCTTTTCCATTTTGGCTTCAATTTTGTTGAATAAATAATGAAACAATGGAATTTGTTGTGTGTTGTTGTTCATCTGAGGTTGGATTTACCTAATTGTAAGACCTTTTAAGGAACAGATGTTTTTGGTTATCACGTCCTGATACATAAAACCATAGAATTCAAAGAGAGTGGAATGTGTCTTTCTTGTGACCGTATATCTTCCATATCCAGACGGGGTTGTAGCTATAGGGGGTGCAGAGGTAGCAGTCTCTACCGGACCCTGGAGATTCAGGGGGCCCAAAGGCCTCTCTACAGCACAAGAAGACACCAGTATTATAGATATCACGTGGTAAGTGGGGACCCAATCACATATTATGCATTGGGGCCCAGGAACTTCGAGTTACGCCTCTGACTAGAGACACAGTCTACTTCTACTTCTGTGTATTGTTCTTCAATATATAATGGAATTATTACTGAAAAAGATTGTTTTAAGATTAGTCTTATACCGCATTTAGATGTGATACAGCCAAATTTTACAGTCATCTTGTGAGTTTATGGTCTGAAGAAGTCCATGTAATGTAGGCTCAAACCCTTGTTTCCTCTTTTGCCACTACAGAAAAATAAGGTGAAACTGCTAGAAGTCGCTTTCTATGCGAAAGGGGTCGTCCTGCTGCTAGGTGATAGAGGACAAGGCGAACAAATGAATTACCAATGCCTGGTAATCTGTTTGTGTCCATTTTGCAATCTGTTTTTTCACCTTCATTCTTCTTTGTTCATGCTCAGAATGAAGAATGAAGACGAGGGGGAAAAAAAGCAGACACAAACAAGACGGATTATGCTTTGCGTTGGATAACCATTTGTGTCCATTTTTTTGACAAATCTGTTGATTTTTTTTATTGCAATGAGTGCATTGCCACCACAACTACCACTACCACTATTGTCATGTAATGGGTACGGCAAACGACTATGCCAAAAATTTGTTCTTGTGCCATCTATTACACAGACCTACCCAAGGACAGGGCAGTCAGGTCCCTGCAATTTGCATGTTTGTTAGAGACAGACCAAAGAAAGCACCCTCACTTCCAACAGTATCGTTGTCACCAACACTTTATTGAGGTAGCATTGGTTTGGCACAAAAGTGGTTAACAGCAGTTCAGCAGTTGCTCAGTAGATCAACCACAGCAGTTCAGTTCAGCAGTAAACTTTCTGAACGCTCAGTAACCTTTCTCAGCATGAGAGCAGCAGTCATGAGGCAGCACAGAGTGATCGACCAGTTCTCACTGGGATCTACACTCTGCACAGACAGGTAGCTGCAAAGGTCACAATGGAGATCTGGATGGAAGACCTGAAGGCGCATGAAAGACTTTTATATTATATGATAACTTTCCTGCTCAGCGGGACAATAAGGCGACAGGCTGTAGCGTGCATAGGCTGTAGTAGAGATGGTGCAAAAATGACACCACCCATAGGCGGAACTGAATTCCTCCCATTTGGTTAGAGTCATGGCGCTGCCCTTTTCCAGAAAATGCTAGACGGAAGAAGTGCAACGAATCAGCAGCAAATTCAATTAAAGTGACAGTGATACATCATACAGTGCAAGAAGTCATCAGTATATACCGTGATAAATAGTATTATATACATCATGCAAAGCACAATAAGACACTCAGAGCACTTGAAAACATTAAAAACAGATATAGAGGTCAATGTTGGGTAAGAACCTAACAAAATTGATCACCTAAGGCCATTTTGTTGAAGGGTTGGCTTCCACCACCTAACATCAGGTAGCCTCTAAAAGGTATCGCCTGATTTCTTCACTCTTCCACCACCTAACATCAGCACCTTAACTGGTCCACCATCCTTAGCCTCCATGCACACCTCCAAGTGTGGCATCCAATGCTCCTCCGAGGGGGAGTCCAATGGTCAGTTCTATTCCAATGAATATAGAGCAGGTCCTATCCTGCTTCGTTTCACAGGAACAGAACGCATTGGAAGCCCCCATAGAAGTAAGTACATCATGAATAGCAGTTGGATTTCACTGCAAACTCAGCCCCACTTGGTTGTGTGCATGGGGCTTTACATCACTATAATAATTTATCACCTAACCAAAGATATGAGGTTGATAAATGTTTGATCAATGGGGGTTCCACCATTGAGACCTCCACTGATAACTGCTGCTCCCTGCAAATGAGGGAAACAAGACCCCTGTTCTTGTGATTGTAAAGGTTCCAGAGATTGAGGTCCCAGATATCAAACACATACTATGGAGATGATAATTTATTATGGTGGAACAACCCTTTTAAGAACAGGTGGTACACAGAGAGGGGGGCATTTATTAGTACTGGAGTTTCCTACACCAATCCTAATTACTTCACGTGCTGGTGTGACATGCAACAGAATTATTAAGTGGTGTCAATCTCTTATTAATTCTGGAAAGCTCCCTTGCAAAAGAATTGGAATCTTTACCTGTCGTAGATTTCAGGTAAATTTCACACCAGTTTTCTAGCAAATTTGTCAGGTCGAGGCTTAGAAGGGTTAGTAAATTCCCCCACTATGCCAGACAAAATGGTGATCCCCTCACCTTCAGGCCAGAGGAGCAGCTCATCCTGGCACAGGTAGAGAGTAGTACAATTCATATAGCTTTGGTACTGTACATCAGAGATGCCACTAGCCAGCCAACCAGTACATACAGTTCAGTAATACAATGCCTGCTCTGCCTACACCCATTTAATCTCTGGAACATAAACTATACCAATTTCATTGCAAGCCAATGAACCTGTTAGTATGTTCTTGGGGAAACCTAAACCCATAGGAAACCCAATCAAACACAAGGAGAACATTAGTGAAAACTCAGTGTAGTTGTTGTCCTTTTAACCAATGTCCCAGTAGTATACACTGCCGCCATAGACTCCATTTTGGCAAACCTGTCAGTTTAGACAGGGTGAATAGTGCTGTACACTGTGCAATTTGTCCTGTCGAAACAACTGAAAGATGTCAGGATCATAAGTATAGGCGGTGCAGAGGTAGCAGTCGGTACCGGGCCCTGAATCCAAAGGGGACCACCCTAAAGGTCCCTCTGCCATGTAAAATATACCACTATTCTAAATGGCACTAGGTAACTTGGTACTCCATTAAAGATTTTGCATTGGGGCCCGGTCGATTCTAGCTCTGGTTGTTTTGTAACTGAGGATACAATGTACTTGAAGTCCATTTGTTTGTCTTGTGCTGGAACAATGTACTTAGTGTACCTCGTAAATGGCTAGAATAATATAAACACACAATATATCACAAAATATAGAACATTTTGGCATGAAAGGGTTGGACAACGCTTTATTTATTTAAGTCTTCTGAAGCAAATGTAGACCTTTCTAAAGTGACCGCTGCTTCTTCAGTGTCTCGTGTATGGTTGCTTAAACTGAATTTGGCTGACATCCCGAATGAAGCAACTTCTAACTAAAAGACTAACATAAGATATCAATTTAACATAACACCAAGATGACTTGGTTGTTGATTCTTTCTCAGTACTGGAAGCTGTAAAGCTCACCGGGATGTTCATGTATTTGTAGAGCAGAGTGATTCCATATGCAGTAATACTGTGTGATCTAAACCTTGAGTGAACTTAAAGTGTAACAAAATTCTTATGTTTTTCATAAATCCATAGTGCAGGTGAAAATAACAAACTTTGTAATATACTTTATTAAAGAAAAAGTGCCCGATTCTTCATGTATTTGCTTCCTTCTACTACTGATCAAATCTGTACTGTAGGCGCCTATGGAGAGCGGGATGGGAGGAAGTGGAGGGCTCCCCAGCAGAGAGACATCTGCACTGTAGAGAGACAGTTCTCTTTCACAACACAGCTGTGTTATCCAGCCTATCCAGCCTTCCCTGACAGAAATTACTCATTTAACCCTTTAATGACACAGGGTAGTTTGTACGTGAATGCTAAGTAACTTTTTTCATATTTTCCTTCCCCATCTTCCAAAATTCATAACTTTTTATTTTTCTGTCGGACTTATTCTTTACATGAGAAGTTATACGTTCATTTGCACCATTTTGGGGTACATATAATGTTCTGATTAGTTTTTATTAATGTTTTTGGGAGGTCCATGTGAAACAAAAACACAATTCTACCATAACTTTTTGCATTTTGTTTTTACGGAGTTCACTCTACATTAAAACTGACATGGCAACTTTGTCCATCAGGTCGATACAATTACGGTAATACCATATTTATATCGCTTTAATCATGTTTTACTGCTTTTACAAATAAGGGTGGGTTCACACTTGCGCTGGAGTCCGTCCGACGCCAATCCGACTGAAAATCTCGGGAAACTGGATAGGCACCAGATAGCGACAGGTTAGCGACGCATTGCTTAAAAACCCATTCATTTGACTGGTTTTTAAAGCAATGCGCGGGTGCGCGCTTACACCCTCTGCGCCGCGAATCCAGTTTTTTTGTCGGAAATAAAGTCGGACATGCAGGACTTCGTTTCAAGCGAAAAATACTGGATTCACGGCGCAAAGGGTATAAGCGCACACCCACGCATTGCTTTAAAACCCATTCAAATGAATGGGTTTTTAAGCAATGCGTCGCTAACCTGTCGCTATCCGGTGCCTATCCAGTTTTCCGAGATTTTCAGTCGAATTGGCCTCGGACGGACTCCAGCGCAAGTGTGAACCCACCCTAAAATGTCACTTTTTCAAAATGAACGATTTTCCTGGGGTCACTGTATTCTGACACCTAGAACTATTTTACTGATGGAATTGATGGAGATATGTCAGGGATCTTTATTTGCAGGGCAAGTTGTAGTTTTTATTGGTACCAATTTTTAGAATGTATGACTTTTTGATAACTTTTTATTGCTATTTTTGGGGGGAAGTGAGGTGATCAAAATATGTCAATTTGCGGTGTATTTATTTTATGGTGTTTACCGTATAGGATAAATAATGCTATTTTTGGATAGTGGGGACTTATGTGCACATGAGGAGACCTAACATGGTTGTTTATTTTTTTGTTAATTTAATGTGCTTTTTAAATTTAAAAAATTGTTGTTTTTTTTAACTTATTATTTTTTATACTTTAATTTTTAACTTTTAACCTTTTTTTACCTGTCCCACAAGAAGACTTGAACCTGGGATCTTTGATCCCCAGTGCAATGTACTGCAATATATTGTAATATAGGGTGTGGGGAATTCGAGGGGTGACAGAGTGGCCATCTTGCCCCTGGACACTTGGGATACTGTTACCTACTGATGATGGCATCCAAGGGGTTAATCTGCCAGAGTCAGAGTATTTTCCGACTACAGCAGCTAGTCCCTGGTCTCGGCTGTGTAATACAACCGAGTGCCGGAAGTAATGCTGCAGCCACAGCTCCTGTACCCACAGCATTACTGCTCCGTACTATTACGGCACTGAGCGTTAACTATATGCTCAGCACAATGTAATAGTACAGTGCAGGGCGGAAATGGGTTAATGCTGTAGGCAGTCTTATATCCCTGTCTCACTCCTTCTCCTCCTCCCTCTCCTCTCTCCATAGACTGATATTGTAAACTGATATTGCTTGTTTATGGACTACGGACAAAAATCACTTAGATAAGAAGGCACTTTTTTTTTAGTAAAGTACAATATATTGCAAAGTTGGTTCCCTTCACCTTGTCTGTATAGTGTTGCTGTCACACTGCATCTAAGCCTACAGTAGCATAACAGGTTTGTCACTAAAGTGACTGCCTTTTAATGATAATGAAATGACTCTGCTCATTCTGTCCCTCTACACAGCAAAGCTGAAATCTTAGAAATGCTGTACAGACTTTGGTGGCATGAATTATGATAGTTATAAGTTGCTTGTATGAAGTTGAACCTGACTAGACAGCACAAGAAATGTTAGAAAACCAGTAGAACACTGGTCAGATCACACATTTTAATTTGTCTTTGGCCAAAAACACTATATTCACAAACTGCACACAAATCCCATCCAGCCACACCTAGGAAAGTCATAAAGTAAAGAAAGACAACCAAGCTATGCTGGCACTAAAATGCTTGGGGTGGGTTATTTTGCAAAAGTCAATAGTTCCAGGCATAGAAGAAGATGGCAAGAACCAAGGATATGCCATAATATTCTGAATGGTATGGTCCAACCTCCATGATCAGCAGTGATCCTGAAACAAAGGGACAGATGAACTTAGGTCAGTTCTTCTGTATAGTGTCAGTCCACCATTGTTTAACACAGCTTGATTTGTGTGAATTGGGGTCTGTAGCGGAAATCAGTGCCATCTCACTTTATGGTTAGTGAGCAAGAGTTGACAGTGTTAGATATAGAAGTAGATGGAAGGAACAAGATACAACATGAACTTAACTCTAGATTTTATTAGGTAGAATGTAAATAGTTACAACAGGAAACTGCAAGCCTTTCACTATTTGCCAACCACCCATCGATTTATGTCTAGCGGTCTGAACCTAAGCCTGCAGAGCTAAGGCAGATAGCTGTTAGTGACAGACAGACTCCCCAAGGAGACAGTTTATTACCATCCCTGCCTTCCCAATAGCTGTATACACAGTGGTCAATGAGTGCTTTGTATACACCTATGGAAGGTGTTTTGATGCAGCTTCCTCCCAGCCCATCGGTCACCAAGTGCCAGGGAACTGCATGAGCTCCTGTGTCCTAGAGCAGGGATCCCCAACCACCGCTCTGTGGACCAGGACCGGGCCGTTGAGGGTTCTTTGCCGGTCCGTGGGCTGGCCTCAGTCTTAGCTGGATACTTTGCACTAGGCCACATTGCTATGGTAACATGTAAACTATCGGGTAGCACCGCGTCCTGTAGCTGCTATGGACACCGCGCTACCCGATAGTTTACATGTCATCATAGCAACGTGGCTTAGTGCGAAGTGTCCAGCCTCGGTGTCGCTTACCATAGCATACCAGCGGAGAGCCTTCCCATTCACACAGTGGAACCCGTCTATAACCCTGCCCCCATATAACCGAAGCCCTGCCCCTACCCCACCCCGCCCTGCCGGGCCATCCTCTACAGCAGCCGGTCCCTGGTGCAAAAAATGTTGGGGACCACTGTTCTAGAGGACCCAGATCAGCTCTGCAGAGTATACTAGAAGGCTGTATTCCTCCTGTAACTGTTGATAATGTTATAGGGCAAATCTGCATAAAAAATGTAATGTTAAAATGCTCCCCAAAGGTTTATTATGACCTTATTAGTTTCTAGCCCCGCCCCCACAACATACAACTATGTGTCAACTACATAAAAATTTATGCAATGAAGAGGCAAAATTATTTTTAAAAGTTTTTACTAGCAGGTTTTCAGTAGTAAATTTTTGTGTTATAAAAAAAAGAAAAAACTGCAAAAATAATAATGATAAAAAATAAATCCCTATGTATCTTCTAGAAAACATGCAAAAATTACTTGAATAACCCAATAATGTACCGAAAAACATGAACTTGTGTCCAGCCGTTAACCAGAGAAAATGGACCGGTCATGAACTAGTAAAAGGGGTATTCCCATTTGGTACATTTATGGCATATCCACTGGGACCCTATCTATTTTGAAAATGGGGTCATCTAATTCCTGTCCATAGTAAGAGGTGAGGTGGCCATGCCTACATAGTTCTCTACTTTCCCATCTATGGGAGCTCTGAGAATAGTCAAGCTGGGCAACTATTCTCGGAAGTCCCATAGTAGTGAATGCACAAAGCCACCTGTCCTCTCACTGCGGTCGTGAGATGGTGGTTGTGCGACCACTATTCTCAAGATAGATGCGGCTCCCAGAAGGGAGACCTACATTTATAGCATATCATGTGGATATGCTATAAATGGTCCAGACCGGAATACCCCCTAAAGACATCAGTCAAGTGCTATAAAGCATTGAGAGACCACTGAACTCCTTACTTATAGATTAACCATAAAAGTGACTATATTAGAGATCAAATACTAAAAATACCATATGTTTCACTTTGTTGTCTGCCATTCAACCTATAAGTATGTATTTGTAAGAAAACCCACAGAAACACAGGAAGAACATACAAAATCCATGCACTCCGAGGCCAATTTATTATTGTTTCTTGCCAAAATTCTGGTACATTGTATCCTTTTTTATATATTTTGCACCCAATGGTGTGTGCCATTTTTCTATAGATTTTTGCCTAATTCACCTTTTTTTCTAAACTGAACTGCAATGTTTAGATGCTGCATGCCTTATTCACTATATGGCACTTTTTAAAGAGCTGCTACGTTTTTGTGCAAGCACACTCCACTTCTAACTTGGCTTAAAAAATGCACCAAAAATCCTTAGTGAACTCTGTCGTCTTCCAGCTAGAGAAGTGCAATAAATTTATGAACCAACATGAGACATTTTGATAAATTTGTCTCATAAACCACACACTAGAATTAAAAAAAAGCCAGAAAAGTGACTTTGAAAAATACCCTCATGATGTGGTCAGGTTCAAACCCAAGACTTAAGTGCTACAAGGAAATAATACTGACCACACTGTCCATCACATCTCTTAGCATTGCAGCTGTTTAGCCAGGCTACATTTTGTGCACCATTTATAAGTAACTACACCATTATTTCGGATATATAACGGCCAATACCAGACCTCATTGTTCACCCTGTAGTCTACTGCAGCTGCTAGAAATTCAAGAATGTCCTTGCAATACTGCAGAGGGTAAAGTATCCCCAAAATCTTTAAAAGAGTATCCTAGTGGGAACTGATGCAACTCATAAAGCTGATCCTGCGGTAACTGAATATGTTGTGAGGTCACTGTTGCTTCATCTATCACTCCACCATTCGAAATAGGAGGTTTTACATAGAAAATGTCCTCAGTTCCAGTCATTGTCAGTATTTTATCTTGTGCTTGATATTCTTATTGCCTTACACGTGGTACAATTACCGTAGTTTGTTTTTATTAGTCAACTCACAGGCTTGGATGTCCAGACTAAGACGAAGGCCCCACGTTGCGGAAACACAGCGTTTTTTGTTGCAGATTTTGCTGTGTTTTTTTTTTTTTGCCAAAGTCAGGAGTGGATATAACAGAAGGGAAACATTTAAGCTTCCTTTATATTTTCCTTTCTTTTTCAAGTCACTCCTAACTTTGGCTCAAAAAAACTGGAGCAAAATCTGCAGCAAAAAATGCAGCGTTTCCGCAACGTGGGGCTTCAGCCTTAATCTTTCTACACCATTGTAACCATATTATTTTTGCTTCAATGCATCAAAACTAAAATAAAAAATATAAGTAACTCTTGAACAGTCTAAATAAATAAATAAACATATCATGTAGCTCCAATGTGTCTCCATGATCGCAGACTACAAACAAGCCCTGTGTAGTCAGATCCTGCAGTCATGTTTTCTTCTATTTGTCTTCTGCTTCTTGCTAATGTACATTTAGAACATTATTAAGAAGGAGGGAACAGACTGAAGAAAGTATAACTGCAGGATCAGACTACACAGGGTTTATATAGAGTCATGGAGATACATAGTTCTGCATAGGACATTTTTAATGAAGACAATTAGCAAAATTATTTTTGGAAGCAATGGGGGAATTAAATGGTTGTACAAGTATACATAGCCTCTAAAGGCTTATGTGGGGAAATTAAGGCCGGGTCACCACGTAACGTAAATACTACAATTTGGCCGCAGAGGAATTGCCGCAACAAAAACCTTGACGTTTTACAGTACCTGCAAAGTGGATGGAATTTTGGCTAATAACATCCACACATTGTAGAAAAACAATCTGCAGCAGAAATGCTGCGATTCCAAAAATGTTTGTGTTTTGTATATCGCAGCATGTCAATTATACCTATGGAAACACTGGCGTTTTCCGTATAGGTATAATAGCAACAGAAAATCCGCAGAGGAAAACTCTGTAGACTTTCTGTGAAAAGTGTTGTGGAAAAAAACGCAATGCCGTGGATTTTCCTGCAGCATTTTCTGGCTGTGGCTCGCTATGGGCGCCTTAGCCTAAAGTTTAATTCCTCTACCTCACTGCTGACTTTTGGTCACATGACTGACTCCACCCTACTCTATGGACCTGCAGCCAGAGTAGAGTGGTTACGTCACAGAAAGCTGAAGATAGATTCTACTGTAATAAAAGTAAACTCCCCCCACTTAACCCCTTTAATGGGTTCTGTGATGATTCCACTTAAATATGGCTATAACTCAAAGCTGTATTTTGATCTCTGGGTATCGTATCTCCCTCTTAGTTCCATTTACTCATAATGTGCGCAGCCCCTAATCCTAGGTATATTGTCAATAGTGGCAACACTGTAACAATAGGGCTTTGTATCCATCCCAGAATGGCTCCATTGTATTCCTACACAGCCCTGGGTGATCAAATAAACATGCATTGTTCAGCCTGGGCTGTTAGATCAGACATGGTTGATAACATTGTATCATTTCACTTAATCCTATCTCCTTACAAAGGATCTGGACTTGAGTGCATTAGTCAATCAGACTTGCTGTCGCCGGTGACCTCATTCTGGGTAGTGTAATCAAGGGTATAAAAGATGAGGTAAGAGGTCAGTGGGAGGAGATTGGGCTGAGACTACCACTGAGAGAATACTATGATGAGACTACAAGAGACTGAGAGACTATTGGGACATACTGTGAGGAGCATGCAGGCTGGAATGCTGTGTTGATGTTGCTGCCTCCATTGGTTACCTCCACATGCTATGTGTGAGTGTTGGATTATAGAGCCACATCCAGGATATGTGTGGTAAAGTAATTATTTCAGTTTTATTCCCTTTTATTTTATTGTACTGTATCTTGTAACTAGTAACTGTTAATGCTTGTATATATCTACATATCTGTTCTGAACTGCATGTGTTAGATGTTAATACCGACCCATTTAGGGGTTAATAAATATATAAAATTTAGAAAGCTTGTCTTGTATTTATCTTGTGAACCCAGCACTCACTGGCGGTGAGTGTGGTTTTTTATGAAAGAAGTCTCAGGTGTGGGCCAAAGCGGTGTTGGCGCACTGAGGATCTTTCACAGGTTCTATGAGATCCATTCTTATGTTTACTTGACACAGAGCATGAGCTACCTAAAAACAGTAATATGATGTTCTGATGTCAGCTGTAATATACTGTTTACTGACCTAGACTGGAGGTGATGACATCACATTACATCACATCTCTTACACTCCACTGCAGCAAATCACAGGCCTCAGAGGTCACATGTGCATTAACGGCAATAGATCACTGAGTCATTGACTAGTTTTTAACAGTCCATTAGAAAAACAGTCATGTGTATGTAACCATTGACTCCCATTGTTCTAAAAATGTTTGTGTACCGGACGTTAAGCCAACATCCATTAGACATCTGTTTTTCACTTTGGTGTGCATGGGGCCTTAGGCAAAGGCCACACGTGGAAATGCAGCAAATAAAAACACAACTTTTTACAGTAACAGCAAAGTGAATGAGATTTTCTGTAATCTCAGTCACACATTACGGAAAAAAAGAGCTGCATGTTATTTTTACCTGTGCAAATGCTACATTTTTCCCCTAGACTTATATGGGATAAGAAAGGCAAAAATGAAAAGTGTAGCAGAAAAGCAGTGAAAAACACAAGCGTTTTTTGCAACATTTTTTTCTGCCTCATTTCCGTTGTGCTTTTATGCGGCGTCTCGCTATGTGTGGCTTTAGCCTTATACAGGACTTGTCACCAACTCCCACATGCTAAATGAAATACCTAATTTAACCCCTTCCCGAAGTACTATTATAGCAGATGTCAAGTGTATTATGCAGCAGAGACCTGGGAGCAATGCCTGTGATCAGTACCTACGCTGATCGCGGGCATTAGCACTGCTATTGCCTCGGTCAAACTACTTTAGGCAGAAGCCCCACATGGAGGAAATGCAGTGGCAAAAACGTGGTGTTATACAGTCACTGTAAGGCTGAAGCCTCACATGGAGGAAACACAGTGGCAAAAATGTGGTGTTTTACAGACCCTGCAAAGTGGACTGTAATCCCATTCACACATTGCAGAAAAATACCAGCAGTGGAAATGCTGCAATTTCCAAAACCATTGCGTTTTTGGAATCACAGCATGTCAATTATACCTACAGAAACACTGGCAGTTTCCATATAGGTATAATGGAAGCAGAAAGTTTTTAATAGGAAAACTCTGTGGACTTTCTGTGAAAAGAGCAGCGGGGAAAACCTCAATGTTGTTGAATTGTATCTTCTTCTGTACTGTACAGCATTTATATAATCCAAAATGATAATCACAATAATACAGAAATTAATATATAACTTTTAATTAAAATTAAAAATCACAACAACATATAACCACCCTAAAAGCAGCACAATTAAATAGTCCTCAAAATATCAAAAAATATATATATATAATTTGGAGACAAAAAAAAGGCAAACAAAACAGGCACGGCAGCCTGAAATAGGAAAAACCAACCAGACACTTACCGTGATTCAGATGGTGCCTGTGTTGCTGAAGCAAATACCAGAAGGGGAGAGGGGGTGATATAGTCCATGGTTGAAAAGTAACACCAGTAACAACGGGCTAAATAAGGAAACACCTGTATCTAAACTATCCCTATAACACCCTATATAAAACACTAAATGGACCCTAAAGTCCTAACTCGGGGCCACCGCTCTAAATAGCAAGTGCCCCCGACTGGAACCTGGCCCTAGAATAAACTATCCCTATCAAATCCCTTCAAAACAAATAGATATAAAGAGAACAAAAAACACAAGAAACAAAACAAAACTAGGTACGCCTAACACACATATATATAGTAACCAAACATGCAATCCCGACATGCATGTTTCGCTAAACTCATCAGGGGATAGAGTTGGTTAAAAAATCTCAAATATACTAAATGCAGGAATGGAGCCACAGTAAAGATACCACCCTGTGCCAAGTATGGAAGAAACAAGCACTAAGGTCAAGTGTTAACCATCAAAAAACATAGCACAAATATAAGTAGTACATAAAACTCCTAATGGTATTGCAGATACCAGATAACTAATCACAGATACAAAACAACACCATGGTATATCAATGAGTGGCCATAAGTGTTGGAAGATAGCACAGTTCAAACGCTAAGTATTCCTACACCAGGTATATGGAGTGCCAAACATACCTGACACTCCATATACCTGGTGTAGGAATACTTAGTGTTTGAACTGTTATTAGTTTTCTGGTATCTGCAATATCATTAGGAGTTTTATGTACTACTTATATTTGTGCTATGTTTTTTGATGGTTAACACTTGACCTTAGTGCTTGTTTCTTCCATACTTGGCACAGGGTGGTATCTTTACTGTGGCTCCATTCCTGCATTTAGTATATTTGAGATTTTTTAACCAACTCTATCCCCTGATGAGTTTAGCGAAACATGCATGTCGGGATTGCATGTTTGGTTACTATATATATGTGTGTTAGGCGTACCTAGTTTTGTTTTGTTTCTTGTGTTTTTTGTTCTCTTTATATCTATTTGTTTTGAAGGGATTTGATAGGGATAGTTTATTCTAGGGCCAGGTTCCAGTCGGGGGCACTTGCTATTTAGGGCGGTGGCCCCGAGTTAGGACTTTAGGGTCCATTTAGTGTTTTATATAGGGTGTTATAGGGATAGTTTAGATACAGGTGTTTCCTTATTTAGCCCGTTGTTACTGGTGTTACTTTTGAACCGTGGACTATGTCACCCCTCTCCCCTTCTGGTATTTGCTTCAGCAACACAGGCACCATCTGAATCACGGTAAGTGTCTGGTTGGTTTTTCCTATTTCAGGCTGCCGTGCCTGTTTTGTTTGCCTTTTTTTTGTCTCCAAATTATATATATTTTTTTTTTTATATTTTGAGGACTATTTAATTGTGCTGCTTTTAGGGTGGTTATATGTTGTTGTGATTTTTAACTTTAATTAATTAAAAGTTATATATTAATTTCTGTATTATTGTGATTATCATTTTGGATTATATAATTTTTTTTCGGATAGTCTATTGTTGTGTACGACCTGTAAGGTCTTGGATTCTGTACAGCATTTAGTCTAAAATCCCAGTGATGCCTGTTTATCATTACTTTTTCGTAATGTAGACCATGTTGTACATTTTTCAAACAAGTTTAAAAAAGAAGTCAACAGAGTTAAACATATATATATTAGGTATCCCTTTGTCCAAAATCCCCCGAACTACAAACTCAGAAAAATATTTTTCTCATATGGTGAACACCATAGCAGAAAAAAAAAATCAAAAGAGCCAAAGCCCAATTTCTTGGCTGTTTTGCCTCCCATAAAGATTTTAATAAAAAGGGATCAAAACATCAAACATTCACCCAAAATAGTATAAATAAAAACAACATCTGGCCCACAAAAAAGACACCTTATGCACAGTGGCGTAACTAGGAATGGCTGGGCCCCAAGGCGAACATTTGACATGCTGCCCCCCCCCGAACCGCTGCCCCCAATCGCCCCCCCCCCGGACCGCCCCCCTCCCCCCCCCCCCAAAAAATAGTGGCCCCTGCACACAGTATCATGTCCCATAGTGGCCCCTGCACACAGTATCATGCCCCATAGTGGCCCCTGCACACAGTATCATGCCCCATAGTGGCCCCTGCACACAGTATCATGTCCCATAGTGGCCCCTGCACACAGTATCATGTCCCATAGTGGCCCCTACACACAGTATCATGTCCCATAGTGGCCCCTGCACACAGTATCATGCCCCATAGTGGCCCCTGCACACAGTATCATGCCCCATAGTGGCCCCTGCACACAGTATTATATCTCATAGTGGCCCCTGCACACAGTATTATGCCCCATAGTGGCCCCTGCACACAGTATTATATCCCATAGTGGCCCCCACACACACTATTATTCCCCATAGTGGCCCCTGCACTGAGTATTTTGCCCCATAGTGGCCCCTGCACTGAGTATTTTGCCCCATAGTGGCCCCTGCACACACTATTATATGTCCCATTGTGGACCACCCATGAACAATTATTATACTCTGGAGTCTTTCCAGACCCCATAGTATAATGATCGTTGACCCAGGGGAGGATACAAACAAAAAAAAACAACGTTGCTTACTTGTTCCTCGCTCCGGTGTATGCCCGTGCGCTACTTCGGCCTTCTTCAATGTTGGACCAGGCTGGCGCTACGTGATGTGGGCTGGCGTCGCGACGCAAAATGATGTTCGCTGACGTCTGCGACGTCATCAAACAGGCCCGAAGCCTGGAGAAGCATAAGAGAGGTAAGTACATTGTTTTTTATGTTCCCTCACCTCCCCTGGGCCTCCAATTATTATACTCCGGGGTCTTTTCAAAGACCCTGGAGTATAATGATAGCATTGATTGTGGGGTTTGGCCCGCGGCCTCACATACCGATCCCCGCTCCTGCTCACAGCCGCCTCCGCAGAATCGGAAGCGCAGGCGGCCGTGAGCGGGACCCCGGGGAACGGTAAGTATATAGGGCCCGTTACCTGCTGGGGTTACTCCAGCAGGTAACGGACTATTTAAAAAAAAAAAAAAAAAAAAAAAAGCATCGGGGCCCCGTAATGTCCCGGGCCCTGTGGCAGCTGCTACCGCTGCTACCCCGGTAGTTACGCCCCTGCTTATGCAGCCCCATATACAGAAATATAAAAAAGTTACAGGTGTTAGAATATGGTGACTCCGACTTGCGTAAGGCATCCAACGCTCCGATATATGCCGAGTACGCATGCTCGGTGCCATTTTGCCATGGTCTGTTACACAAGCGTAGTACATGCGCAGTCGGCATATATTGCTGCGTCAGATGCCTTACACAAGGCAGAAGATCAGAAGAACATGAAGAGGTGTGTGAACAGAAGGGGCGGGGAAAGGTTATGACGCGAGTAGTGCTTGGAGCCCAGGGGGAACGCCCAAGGTGATCCATGAGTGTAATTTGTATATCGCAATAAACGGATTTTTACAGAAACGGCGGGGAGAAGAAGAGAATGGAAGGTAGGAGTAGAATAGCCTTTTCAAAAGGCTATTCCAACGTGCCATTAATTGAAAAGGTGACTTTCTAATTATAGACTCCCTTTAAGGAAAATGTAGCAAGGACTACAAAAATGCTATACGTTTTCACTGCTTTTTTTTCTGCTGCGTTTTGCTACGTGGGATCTTAGCCTAAAATCTATAGAAAATTTTTGAAAAGTCTATGGACATTGGTAATTTATTTATTTATTGAAATAATCACATTTTTTACAATTAATGACTACCTTGGTTGTGTGACTCAAAAGCCATGAAATGTGTATGATTTGTCTACAACTTGCTGAAGCACAACCATTTTAGAGATTTGAATTAGCTGTTAAAAAGAACACACACTACTCTAATATGCCAGCATGAAGGTGAGAACCAAGGACCAGGCTAGATTTCAGCATAGATTTCTGGCACTGTGGCGCAAAGAAGGGACGTGGGAAAAGAGGGCATAGAGTGGGGCACAGCAGTTTGGAGCAATGGAGCTGCCCACAGTGCTCCAGACTGCTCATTTGCATATTGTAAAATTAATGAATATCTGCAACAGAGGCATGAATTTTCATGGGGGATAAAGGTGTTAGATTCAGGTGAGTCTGACCTAAGGCTGAGGCCCCTTGTTGCAGAAAGACCGGGGCCCCACGTGGCATAAACTAGCAAATCCCATCCACATATTGCGGTAGAATACGTGCAGCGTACACGCTGTGATTTCCAAAACCTTTACAGTTCTAGAAATCGCAGCATATCAGTTATACCTACGGAAACGCCAGCAGTTTGCCTATAGGTATAATTGAAGCAGAAAGTCCGCTATGTGGGGCCTTAGCCAAAAGCTGTTATTTTTGTTGCAGATTTTGCTGCATTTTTTTCGGCCAAACCCAAGAGTGGCTACAAAAGCTTGAGCTTTCTACTCAATCCACTACTGGGTTTGGCTGAAAAAACTGCAGCAAAATGTCCAACACAAAAAAGCAGCTTTTACGTACCGTGGGGCCTAAGGGTAGGTTCACACTACTGTTATTAATGTCTGTTGTTGACATCCATATTATATCCACCTGCCCTGTAAAATTCGCTATCAAAATCACTGTAAGTCCATTGTTCTTATCCCCTTAGTCTGTGTTACTGCCTTAATACGCTTCACCCTGGAGACAGTCTCCCTTTAAGTAAATATCATTGCATTACAGGAACTATAAATAGAAAAATAATTAGAATTAATGAAAGTTCATGAGTGACAGGATTCCGTGTAATTGTATATTTACCTACAATGAACACTGAAAATAACATCAGAGATAAGATGGCTAAACAATGTACAAACAGCTAGTAACACAGACAATGACAATATACAGGAGCCAACTTCAAGTAGTAAACATGGATACCAAAAAGAGAAATAAAAACTATTATACAAAGTTGTATACTGCTGGAGATTATATATAGTAGAGAATAGGCAGTACCAATAGATGTGGTCTGTGCACATTGTCACACCCATAAATGTATATTTGCAAAAAGCTTTATTTGCTATTTTTGTGGTGTTGAATAATGTAGATATTTAGCATCCACAAAACAACAATATCTAGATGTAAATCTGACAATTTTCTTAACACTCTTTCTCCCACGCTCTATATACAAAAGCATCTATGGAAAATTACAGGTTATGTGTGTATAGTTCTTTTTAATATACAAATTTATAAGTCAGAAACAAGCACCGAATATGATATAGGGTATATGCAAGATGGAACAAGACCATGCATCTGCTGTGGACCTGCTGGAGAGATTCTAGGTTGGTCCAGGGGCGTAACTACCGGGGTAGCAGTGGTAGCGACTGCCACAGGGCCCGGAACATTACGGGGCCTGGAGCCCTGTGGCAGTCGCTACCGCAAACCCCACAATCACTGCTATTGTTATACTCCGGGGTCTTTTGAGACCCCGGAGTATAACGATCGGGGGCCCAGGGGAGGTGAGCGAACATAAAAAACACTGTAACTCACCTATCCGCCGCTCCGCAGGCTTTGGGCCTGTTTGGTGACGTCCCAGACGTCAGCCGACGTCATTATGCGTCGCGACGCCGGCCTGGATCGCGCGAGATCCGGTCCGACATTGAAGATGGCCGAAGTAGCGCACGGGAGTGCACCGGAGCCAGGGAGAGGTAAGTTGCAGTGTTTTCTATGTTTCTCTCCTCCCCTGGGTCTCCGATCATTATACTCTGGGGTCTGAAAAGACCCCAGAGTATAATAATCGTTCATGGGTGGTCCACTATGGGGCATAATACTGTGTGCAGGGGCCTCTATGGGGCAAACTACTGTGTGCAGGGGCTACTATGGGGCAAACTACTGTGTGCAGGGGCTACTATGGGGCAAACTACTGTGTGCAGGGGCCACTATGGGGCAAACTACTGTGTGCAGGGGCTACTATGGGGAAAACTACTGTGTGCAGGGGCTACTATGGGGCAAACTACTGCGTGCAGGTGCCACTATGGGGCAAACTACTGTGTGCAGGGGCCACTATGGGGCAAACTACTGTGTGCAGGGGCCACTATGGGGCAAACTACTGTGTGCAGGGGCCACTGTGGAGCAAACTACTGTGTGTCTGGGCCACTATGGGGCAAACTACTGTGTGCTGGGGCCACTATGGGGCAAACTACTGTGTGCTGGGGCCACTATAGGGCATAATATTGTGTGCAGGGGCCACTATGCTGCATAATACCGTGTCCAGGGGCCACTATGGGGCATAATACCATGTGCAGGGGCCACTATGGGGCATAATAGTGTGCGCAGGAATGCGGTTTGTGTGTGTGGGGGGGTTGGGGGCGGCGGTTTGGGGGGGTTGGGGGCGGCGGCTTGGGGGGGGCCATGTCAAATGTTTGCCTTGGGGCCCAGCCATTCCTAGTTACGCCACTGGGTTGGTCCATAATTTATTAGGGTACATCCATATTGGTGGGATTAAATCTGTAAGGAATCTGCAGCAGCAAATCTGCCCCAAATCCTGTGGACCTTGCAGTGCATTTGGTGCAAATAAAAGCAGTATCACCTACTAATTCTATGGTGTTCCCTGTTAGTCATGTGACCACTGCAGACTGTCATTTTCTGCAGCTGTCAAGTGTTATACTGACATGTCATCACTTACGGCTAGGAGACAAAAATTAGTGAGGCATCATGGTCAGGACGGTAGCGCCAGAGGATTGATAGGTGAATATATACTGCTTTTTTATTTTAAATAATATTACACATCTGCAGATTCTGCTACAAAGCCATAGATAATCTGCAGCAAAATCCACAATACTTGAGTTTCGTTGTAGATTTTAACTCCCCTATTGACCTTAGGCTATATTCACATGACCAGAGCAGCATCCCCGCTGCACAATCCCTTTAAAAATTTGCCCCATAGGTCAACTTGTGCATGGAAATTGCTCACTATATGTGGAAGAGATCTGTTAAAATCTCATCCATGTCGATGGTGCTATAGTTTGCTGCAGATTTTCTTTGTGAAAATCTACTTGGAAAATCTACAGCATTTAGATCCCATGTGGACATAAATTTATAAGGCCGGGCCCCACGTGGCATAAACCCCGTGGCAAAAACCGCAGCATTTTACAGTCCCTTTAAAGTGGATGGGATTCTAGCAAATCCCATCCTCACATTGCAAAAAAATTTGTGCAGCAGAAATGCTGCGATCTCCAAAACTGTTGCAGTTTTGGAAATCGCAACATGTCAATTATACCTACGGAAACTCTGCGGACTTTCTGTGAAAAGCTCTGCGGGAAAAAAAAGTGATGCATTTCCACCACAGTCTTTCCCGTGGTGCTTTTTCACTGTGGCCCAGTACGTGGGGCCTTAGCCTAAGGAATATCGAGCACCTGCACAGGTGAGTTAGCAAACAAAGAGGTAAATGTAGAAAAAGGAAGATACATTTGAAAATGGTCATACTGGATGGAGCCTCAAGTGGATAGTAGTAGATAAAAAGACTCCCAGCACTCTAGAGTATAAATTTGCTTTATCTCATTTATTAGTATTTAACGCAAGCAAGACATATGACTATTCTGTGACGTTTCGGTCCATCTTCAGACAGTCAGATTGCCAATCTGGAAGAAGAATAGGTTGATAAGAGCCAGGTAAGAGTAAGCCAAGCGGTTGCGGGTGTAGGCCCTTATAGTTTTTTTTTTTTCTATGGAGCCTCCACTCTCTACAGTGCTGGCCAAAAGTATTGGCACCCCTGCAATTCTATCAGATAATACTCAATTTCTTCCAGAAAATGATTGCAATCACAAATGCTTTGGTAATACTATCTTCATTTAATTTGTCGTCAATGGAAAACCACAAAAAGAATTGTCAAAAAGCCAAATTGGATATAATTCCACCCCAAACATAAAAAGGGGGTGGACAAAAGTATTGGCACCCTTTGAAAAATCATGTGATGCTTCTCTAATTTGTGTAATTAACAGCACCTGTTACTTACCTGTGGCACATAACAGGTGGTGGCAATAACTAAATCACATTTGCAGCCAGTTGAAATGGATTAAAGTTGACTCAACCTCTGTCCTTGTGTGTACCACATTGAGCATGGAGAAAAGAAAGAAGACCAAAGAACTGTCTGAGGACTTGAGAAGCAAAATTGTGAGGAAGCATGAGCAATCTCAAGGCTACAAGTCCATCTCCAAAGACCTGAATGTTCCTGTGTCTACCGTGCGCAGTGTCATCAAGAAGTTTAAAGCCCATGGCACTGTGGCTAACCTCCCTAGATGTGGACGGAAAAGAAAAATTGACGAGAGATTTCAACGAAAGATTGTGCGGATGGTGACTAAAGAACCTCGACTAACATCCAAACAAGTTCTAGCTGCCCTGCAGTCCGAGGGTACAACAGTGTCAACCCGTACTATCCGTCGGCGTCTGAATGAAAAGGGACTCTATGTTAGGATAACCAGGAAGACCCCACTTCTGACCCAGAGACATAAAAAAGCCAGGCTGGAGTTTGCCAAAACTTACCTGAGAAAGCCAAAAACTTTTTGGAAGAATGTTCTTTGGTCAGATGAGACAAAAGTAGAGCTTTTTGGGAAAAGGCATCAACATAGAGTTTACAGGAAAAAAAGAGGCCTTCAAAGAAAAGAACACAGTCCCTACAGTCAAACATGGCGGAGGTTCCCTGATGTTTTGGGGTTGCTTTGCTGCCTCTGGCACTGGACTGCTTGACCGTGTGCATGGCATTATGAAGTCTGAAGACTACCAACAAATTTTGCAGCATAATGTAGGGCCCAGTGTGAGAAAGCTGGGTCTCCCTCAGAGGTCATGGGTCTTCCAGCAGGACAATGACCCAAAACACACTTCAAAAAGCACTAGAAAATGGTTTGAGAGAAAGCACTGGAGACTTCTAAAGTGGCCAGCAATGAGTCCAGACCTGAATCCCATTGAACACCTGTGGAGAGATCTCAAAATGGCAGTTTGGAGAAGGCACCCTTCAAATCTCAGAGACCTGGAGAAATTTGCCAAATAAGAATGGTCTAAAATTCCAGCAGAGCATTGTAAGAAACTCATTGATGGTTACCGGAAGCGGTTGTTTGCAGTTATTTTGTCTAAAGGTTGTGCTACCAAGTATTAGGCTGAGGGTGCCAATACTTTTGTCCGGCCCATTTTTGGAGTTTTGTGTAAAATGATCAATGATTTGACTTTTTTTTTCATTCTCTTTTGTGTTTTTTCATTGCAAGCAAAATAAATGAAGATATTATTACCAAAGCATTTGTAATTGCAATCATTTTCTGGAAGAAATTGAGTATTATCTGACAGAATTGCAGGGGTGCCAATACTTTTGGCCAGCACTGTATGTATGCCACTTATGATGTAAACTAGGTTTAAACTGAGCAGTGTAGGGTCCTTAGCAACTCTTCTGGTACATCAGTGGCACGATATTTCATGCCAGCAACGTGCCAGAAGTCATAACAGGAGCTGCCTGTCAATACAAATGAATTGCCAGGCAGTGCATGCCTCCTCCTCATTTCCATCCACCATTGCCTTTGTTTCCAGTGTTATCATTAACAAAAAAACTGGACTGCTATGGATTGGAACTGCATCGCCTATAGTGACGAATCCAGGTTTTATTTGGGACTCGAAAACAGTGGAGTTTAAGTATAGAGGCTCCATGGTGAGCACTACCAACCTGCCTTTGCCATGGAACAACACACTGCCCCAACTGCTGGTGTGATGATCTCAGGTGCCATCACTCATGCTGGATTACCATCTGCATCTGGAGACTCCATCAGAGTGTTTGTCTTAAGTCACCAGACGAAAAGTTCTACAAGCACAACTTTTTCGTCCAGTGGTATCAGTTAAAAATAACAGACACCCAACAGACCCCATTATAGTCAGTTGGTCCGTCAGTGTCCGCTATTTTAGTGGTCCATTTCTCCATTGTTCTGGTCCTCCTATGGGCCAGAACAATGGAAACCCTGATGTGAACCCACCGTCAGTGATGTGCAGGACATCCTGTGGCCATCCTGTGTTGCATATCATGGCAGGGGTTTCAACTAGTATTTTTCAGGAGTATAATGCTGGCACACAACAGGATAATGCTCACACACAACAAGGGTTTCCCAGGAATGTCTCCACCAGATTGAAACACTTCCTTGGCCTGTCTGGTCCCAAGATTTATCAACAATTGATCATTTATGGAACAAGTAGACATGCCAACTTCAGCACCTACAAGGGTACAGGCCCAGCTGCAACATCTGTGGGTAAATGTACTGCAGGATACGATACGGAAACTGTATATCTACTTGCCCAACCGTATCTAATCTTGTATCCAGGCTAGAGATGGCCCAACAGGGTACTAGAACCTGCTTTCAATTGTACAGTTTCCCCCAATAACCTTATCCCTCTAATATTGTAATCCCTTACATATATCATCATTACATTCACACATAGAGTCTTTTGATTCCAACAACTCCTTTGTGCGTTACTTTTTGTCAATGAATGTATATCATAGCAGGGCTACCTCTATGAATAGCGGCAGTGGCCCCACTATCATTTATCCCTGTACGGTGACACAGAGATGTCACAGTGCAGGTACATTGATTCCATTGGTGGGGCAGAGTAAAAAGAACCAAAAATTCATAGCAGAGCCATGCCACTCCTCTTTTTAGCCCACCTATCATTCAGAACTTTGGCCATTATAATTTAGCGCCAACACACCTGTTTTGGCACTAAATTCACATGGTCCAATCACTGAAGAGCCGAGCCTGATACTGAAATCAGTAGTGACTGGCCCACTTGGATTACATATGGAAAGTGTTGTACTACAGTTGGATGTGATAACTTTCTTCAGCCCCTTACACTTTACGCTCAAAATGATTAAGATGCCCATGAAGATTGCTTGTGCATACTTAGATGGGTGAGGAGTCCAATCCTCGAGCCACAGATCCTCGGGCAATATTATATAACGTCCATAATATAATTCATTGGCCGCTTCTGTTATCTCAGCCTACAAAATCTGCTGTCTATATTCTAATATTCCCCCTTACCTTTACATTCAATCCCATTTTACTCCTGAGGCCTCACATTTCCGCCTGTCACAAGCACGAAATCTGTACACACTTATAAATAGTGGATAGTTTTCTGGCCTCAGGCAGTTCACAAAATCTGGCAGCAATTAATGTCCCCAAGGTCACTGAACTATATCCTGCTGCCTCTCCTCGCAGAAAGGGTAACCCAAACTATGTAGGTGGGGGGTCCAAATTAACTCTTTCATGGTCATTTTTAACAGTTCTATATATAGCTATAGCAATATATATATATATATATATATATATATATATATATATATATATAACAATATGTTACAGTTCTACAAGTATTTCCATAGGAAGCACTATGTATGGTCACAGACAAGGGAGGACGTCTGCAAAAACTGTCACAGACATCTCCTTGGAGTAAATCTGTAAATGATCTGGGGTGTAGTTTGTGCAGTGATTTCATATCCAACAGGTTTTAGTTTGGGGGACTGGTTCAATTCATTGCAAGCATGTTATAAAGAATTGTTGCACATCCTATGAAAGGTTAAGGGTCTGTTCACATCAAACGTTGGCTGATGGACCTATTAACTTTTATTGGGTCTGTCAGGTTTCCCTCATTTTACCAGGAAATATAGCAAAGCAGGCAACATTTATGGTTCGCTTAGCAACAGTGGCAACATACAAGTCTGCAATATTTTAGTGAATTTGGTCAAGTCCTGTAAATTTTTATTGTAAAAAAAAAAAACCTGTCAGCACAAACATGAGCTTCTACAATGTTCTTCCTAAGGGTATATTCACAAGCAGCAGATTTTCTGAAGAAATTCCTACAACATGATAGTCAGTTCCATTGGCATGCATGGAGTCGTCTCAGCAGTAAACACATGGATGATACTTTTGGACGAATGGGACAGATATTGGATCTACTGCATGTGAATATAACCTTAGATCAGTGTCGGATTGGGGTTCCTTTGCTCATCCTTTAACAACCTTTAGGAAATAGACCATAGTACCCTTTAAATTTAGGTGTCTTCTGCTGGACCATTATTGTGTTAGCGCCTCCTCTGGCACTCTGGTGGGCCAGGCTGCCTTAGACTTTGAAAGGAAACAGTTAAAAGGCTATGGCACAAAAATTATTTACTCCCTATCCATGAGATATGGAATAAATTTAGGGTCCAATCGCTGAGATCTCCACCGATCGTGAGAAAGGGAGTGTTTCACCCCCATTTTGAATGCAGCAGTGAATTACTACTTTCAGCATCCCCATTGAAGTGAATGGAGTAGGGGTGTGTAAAGTACCCCCTTTCTGGGTATCAATTTATGTACTAACCTATAGATAGGTTATAAATAGTTATTGTGGCCTAACCCCTTTAAAAGAATATTTTATTAAGAAAAGGACCCTAAACAACATTTCCAGAGGCCACAGCTTATCAGGCCCCCTGATCACAGGCACTCCTTCTAGCAACAAAAGGGTTAAACCAAGTAGAGCGCAGGGATGCTAAACACATCTGGAACATAACAGAGCACCACATGGAAGAAATCCTATTCTTTACATTCACAGGCATAGCAGGGGGAGGGGCAGCAATGGAAAATCAATATTCTGCGAAAACCAAAATCATCCTGTCCTTTCAGACAGCTTAACGTGGGGAACGCCCTGAAGTCAGCTGGACTACAAGGTCCATAATGCACTGCAAAGCAGGCATGATAAGGCCTGGTGTTGTGCTAAAAATGATAAATCAGCAAATGCGGTATAGTAATACACCCCAAA